>BQMB01002052.1:0-133038 GCA_027943415.1 Closterium sp. NIES-67
GCTCATGTTGCTCTTCTGCTCTGCCCCCCCACCCCCTCCCCCCCTTACACTCGCCTTTACAGCTATGAGCGCCTGGGGCCCAACAAGTGGACGGGCGCCTTCCAGTTGTGGGGCATGAGAACCGCGAGGCTGCTGTCAGGCTTGCTGCTCCCCCCACTGCTGCTGCTGCTGCTGCTGCTGCTGGCGGCCCATCTGCTGGCGATGTGCCGCCTGCCTTCCAAGTGACCAACTTCGAGGTGAAGGCGTGTGACGCGTGCGCGCAGCCGCACCTGGTGCTGGCGGCCATCATCGCTGCTGGCATGGACGGGCTGGCGCGCAAACTGCAGCTGCCGGAACCCATTGGTACGTGATGGCACAGCTGCCAGTATGTCATGTACATGTGAGCCCACCCGCAGTTGACATGTGTGCGCAGCACTGCCGCACCTGGTGCTGGCTGCAATCATTGCTGCTGGGATGGACGGGCTTGAAAGAAAACTGCTGCTTCCAGATCGGATTGGTATGTAGTCTTTGGTGTGCCAATCCATGTGAAGGCGTGTGAAGGCGTGTGAAGGCGTGTGATGCATGTGATGCATGTGATTCGCACGCACTGCCACATCTGCTGCATGCCTGCGGTCATAGGGTCATCATGCGGCTTTCCCCTACAAATCCCTCCCGTCCCCCCCTCCCCCCGCCACCCCTTTTCCCAGACGTGAACCCGGCTGCTGATCCACCTCTCGGCTCTGCCCCCCCTCGTCTGCCCCCGTGCCAGGGCGCGTCAACTGATTTCCCTCACTCCCGTCTCTCAACAAACCCCTCACACCACCCTTGTCCCCCTCCCCACCCTTCCTCCCCCCTCCCCTCCCACCCGTCCTCCCCCTCCCTCCCCACCCTTCCTCCCCTCTCCCCTCCCCACTCGTCCTGTCCAGACGTGAACCCGGCTGATCTTCCTCGCGACTCTAACCCCCCTCGCATACCCTCCCGCCTCGACGAGTCAACTTCATTCCCCTCAAACCCCACTCCTAACAAACCCCTCACACCTCCTTGCCCCCCTCCCTCTTCCTGCCCACTCCCTCTCTCCACTCTTCCTGCCCACTCCCTCTCTCCACGCTTCCTGCCCAATCCCTCTCTCCACTCTTCCTGCCCACTCCCTCTCTCCACTCTTCCTGCCCACTCCCTCTCTCCACGCTTCCTGCCCACTCCCTCTCTCCACGCTTCCTGCCCACTCCCTCTCTCCACTCTTCCTGCCCACTCCCTCTCTCCACTCTTCCTGCCCACTCCCTCTCTCCACTCTTCCTGCCCACTCCCTCTCTCCACTCTTCCTGCCACTCCCTCTCTCCACTCTTCCTGCCCACTCCCTCTCTCCACTCTTCCTGCCCACTCCCTCTCTCCACTCTTCCTGCCCACTCCCTCTCTCCACTCTTCCTGCCCACTCCCTCTCTCCACTCTTCCTGCCCACTCCCTCTCTCCACTCTTCCTGCCCACTCCCTCTCTCCACTCTTCCTGCCCAGACGTGAACCCGGCGGATCTTCCTCCCGATGCGGCCCCCGCTCGTCTGCCGTCGTGCCTGGACGAGTCTCTGGCGGCCTTTGAGGCGGATTCTGTGATGAGGGACGTGCTGGGGGACGTCATGGTCCAGGCGATTGTGGCCGTGCGCAAGGTGAGACTCCTTCACCAATGCCACACATACTGCAGCTGATGAGGTAGCCTGGACGAGTCCCTGGCTGCCTCTGAAGCAGATGCTTTGATGAGAGAGGCACTAAGGGACGTCATGGTGCAGGCGATCGTGGCTGTGCGCAAGGTGAGACCTGGGGAGGACGGACCAGGGGAAGGGTAATTACTGAAGGTGTGTTTTCGAGGCAGATAGTGCAGTGACAGAGGCACTAAGGGATGCCACGGTGCTGGCGATTGTGTCTGTGCGCAAGGTGAGACCTGGGGAGAGCGGACCAGGGAGGGTGTCCGCTTAAGTGGTGCCCTTGACGCAGACAGAGAGCAGACAGGCGCTGGGGATGCGATGGTGAAAGCCATTGTGGCAAAGGTGAGATTCGTGTGTGCTGCCATGCTCTCCGCAGCACCCACTCGCCGCCTGCTTCATCCCTTGAGGAGTCAGTACCTGCCTTGAGGAGTCAGTACCTGCCTTGAGGAGTCAGTACCTGCCTTGAGGAGTCAGTACCTGCCTTTGAATCAGATTCCGTGATGGGGGGAGGCACTGGGGGGTGAGAGCAATAGTGCTCTGCGCAAGGTGAGGTCTGGGGAGGGTGGAGCTGGAGGGCTCGTTGGCTGCCATTGAGGCGGATGTTGTGATGCGGGAGGCGCTGGGGAGTGCGATGGTGCAGGCGATCATGGATGTGCACCAGTGAGTTATGGTGGATGCCTAGTGAGCTTACAGGTTCTGCGGTCCCCTCGTCTAAGAGCATATTCCTACGGAGTGGTGTTCAGTACCCGCAACGGGAAACGGGTCCTCAACACCGTGATTGACAAATCTTACCGAGTCCAGTACCAGGACCACGAACCCGCATGTTCGCGCACGTGCGGGTGATTGGCTGACCGACAAAGTCACATTCGCAAACAGAACCCCCCGCGTCCATGTATGCCGCGTGTCACTCCGTTTCGTTGAGACAACAAGCCGTCGTGCCACACATTCGTGAACAGAAACGTGCGCATGCTTCAAATTTGGCGTATGGGTTGCAAATTTGGCTTTCTGGGCAGCGTTGTTCACTTGTTTGGCACCGTCCTGTAAATCGGCAATTACAGCACGGTGTTCAAGAATGGGATTCCCTATGCTGGTACTGAACACCATAGGGTAGGAATACGCTCTAAGTCTCCTCACTTTGCATTCAACCCCTCATTGTATTGCCGGTCCCTTGTATCTGTTCGACTGCCCTCTGCAACAGGCTGAGATTCAACATTACACTGGAAGAGCGTCCATGGTTAGTCAGCTCATAACCAAGTACTGAGTTGATGTATTATTGTGTTGGTTCGAAGTTGTAGGTACCGAAATGCTAAATAGTTCCTCTGAAGGTGACTTCATTGGTACATTTTGTATAGTTTTCCCCAAAGGAGCGCGGATGATTTTTAAAATGCCATAGTGGGATGTTATGTTAACCAATCTACTTTAGAATCATTAACAATAATTAGCACAATAAGATATGCTTCCGTGCTTCCCAAGTCTCTTCAGAGTCATCCTTCAAGGGCCTAACTCGATCATCGAATTTGGTTGTAGCGAGAATAATTTGTGCCAGCGTGGCTCATTACGTGGCCGAATTTTGTCGTGGACCACGTCGTTCCTCCTAAAATTTCGTCAGTCCGGGACAGATCTTCAGAAATTTGAGGTGTTGCTGCTGCTGGAGATGTCTTGTCCAGCAGTGTAGTTACGGCAAATCGGGATGGAGATTGAAAATCTTCCCACACGTGCTGAAAGCAGGGTCAAAAGGACGTAATTACAATTGAAATTCGCTAAACATTTCAGTTGTCAACGTTGTTTGCATGACTTAGAAAGGAAACGTTTCACTGTTTTTTTGGGGAGAACCTTCAAAACGCTACGCGTTCTGAGATTCCCACGTACCCAGACTCCAATCAGAACGCTTCATAAGTACGCCCTAGAGAAAAGCTCCTGGCCAAACCAAGCCTGCTCTATTGTGATGTTTGGTTGAGGCATGGTCTGGTCTGGAGGAAATCTGGAACTCTGGGGAATCTGACTGAATGCCAGGAGAAGACTCCATTTCCTGTTCCATATCGTTCCCCATTTGGCTCTCAGCATCTCGTCGATTCACACAAGGATAAGCCTTTCTTCTCCTAACAGCGAAAGCTGCCACTTTTCCACTCCTCCCGCTCTTCCCAACCTCCTTCGTCTAGTCATGGAGACCTTCTGCCTCGCTCGACCAGCCCTTGTGGTGGCTCCCCGCACCGTCCGCACCATCCGCACCCTCCCGGTGCGGTCACAGGCGAGAGTAGTCTGCGCCATTAAGTTCCCCGGATTCGGCTTCAATGGCAAGAACGAGAGTGAAGACAACGAAACCTACGCCGGAGCCGACTCTGCCACGACGTGAGTTTTTCCAGAATCTCATATATTTTTCTGTCCGTGCTTATCGTTGCTGCATTTAATTCTCCGATCCTGCTGTACGAGCTGCACGGCATGCTTGTTTTTGGGAATTTAATTACTCATGGCCCGCTCGCCATCCTGTACCGTTGACCATTTCCAGTGTGTTCCCAGCGGAGGCGTGCGACGAGCTGGGAGGCGAGTTCTGCAACGCCGAGGGCGTGTTCGCCGAGGTGAAGCTGGAGTCGAAACCCGAGCCCGTCAAGCAAGTCGTCGGGAAAGACGTCGGCACCGTGGACTACGACGGCCCTAAGACGTACGTTCGGAGTTGCGATATATTCCGCATTCAACCTTACTTGATATTTACGACAGTGCGATTTAACGTCATGAAGTCTGTCGACTATGACGGTCCTAAGATCGTCCGTCTGAATCTGCAGCATTTTTCGCATTCAGTCTTGTTCTTAAATCCGGGGAATATACTCGCCACAGAAAAACAGGGTGAAGAAACCAGACATCTGCTTTTATTCTTCATCGTGTGAGGAGATAAACATCTACATATTCATGGTTCTGGCACTGTAGCTTTAAATCTGACCAGACATTGCGAGTAGTGTCGGCTTACTCGTGATTTCTGACTGGGCTTCTTTCTTCTTCGCGCGTTTCTGTCCATGCAGCGTCTTCCCGGCGAGGCATGCGACGAGCTAGGAGGAGAGTTCTGCGAGCCGGATTACCAGGAGGGCGTGGGTCCCGAGAAGAAGCTCTGAACGCGAAATAATCCGTTCACTGGTTTGTACACGAAGCATTATTTATCAATCATTTTCATGTTTAACGGCGTTTTTCTTTGTGCTAGGAGGCCTTAGTGAGATTGTAAGTACCTGTGGTCATATGGAGCTGTTATTTCCAACCAACAGGGCGTTCAGGAAACACCAGGGACAGATAGTTCGAGCCTGCCCTCTTGTGGACTGATGTCGAACCGACCAGTTCTTCAGTGTCACACTCCGAACCCTCACTCCTTCCTGCTCGCCCCTCTCCCCACCATTCATCCCTCCCACTTCTCTGTGTCGTTGAACTCCTCTTTTCCCAACTACCCTCTTCCTCTCCCATCTCCGCCTAAGCCTAGGTGTTCCGTTCCGTCCTCCCGCAGCCTTGCTCTGTCTTCCCCTTCCGCCGCACTTCCGTCCATCCAATCCAACCTGCCTTCTCGCCTCGACTTCTCCCTTCCAAGACGAACCTTCGATTCCCCATCACTTCCGCAACGAGTGAGATGCATGCACATTCAGTTTTTTTATGGGGGACCGTAGAGCCTGCTACCGTGAGGTCAGCTAAGCCCCTCCCACCAAGTTCGGCCCAAATAACACGATGTTTCCAATGCACCTGAAACTGGGGCTGTCTCAGGACGTAAAAAGGAGAAATTATTAGTGCTAACTTGAAATGAACTCGAAATGAAAATATTAGGCTGCGGATTTTGTTCCACGTTTGTTGGAGGACTTCCAGGGCTCAACCTGAGCCTCTTGGTATGAGTAAGGAGGATTCCAATGCCCCTTATGTGCTACAGTATACTATCAAACATTTTTGTACATATTATAATAGGCCAGATAGGTGCATGCTCTTAGAGGGTACAACACTCACACAAAATTAACATGTATCGATTTGTCACATTCTTGTCAAGGTTCTACTCAGAGTTGGGATCACGCGCTAGGTTAGGTCCTCCTCTCCCCGCACGTCCGCTCTCGCCCTAGCCCTAGCCACCCGCCCCTAGCCACCCCTTAGCGCCCTGTCGACTCTGTGCGCCCCACAAGTCCTGTTCGCCCTTAGACTCGTTAGCGCCCCGTCGGGCCCGTTCGCCCTCACGACCCTGTTAGCGCCCCGTCGGCCCCATGCGCCCTCACGGCCCCGTTACCGCCCCGACGGCCCTGTGCACCCTCCCGGCCCCGTTAGCGCCCCGTCGACCCCGTGCGCCCCACTGGCCCTGCTCGCCCCGCCGGCCCATTCGCGCCCTCACGGCCCCGTTAGCACCCCATCGGCCTCGTGCGCCCCTCTGGCCCCACTCGCCCCACCGGCCTGTTAGTGCCCTTCCGGCCCGTTAGCGCCCTCCCAGCTCCGTTAGCGCCCTCCCATCTCCGTTAGCGCCCCGTTGGCCCGTTAGCCCCGTGCGCCCCTCTGGCCTTGCGCCCTACCGGCCCGTTAGCGCCCCGCCGGCTCGTTAGCGCCCCGCCGGCCCGTTAGCGCCTTGTTGGCCCCTTGCGCCCCCTCTAGCCCCACTTGCCCCGTCGGCCCCTTAGCGCCCCGCCGGCCCGCTCGCGCCCTCCCGGCCCCGCTCGCGCCCTCCCGACCCGTCGGCCCTGTGCGCCCTTAGCGCCCCGTCGGCCCCGTGCGCCCCGCCGGCCTGTTCGCGCCCTACCGGCCCTGCCTGCGCCCCGTCGGCCCTCGTCAACCAGTCAACTTGCCAGCCGCCCAGCCAGCCGGCTCCAGCCTCGCCGGCCCCCCGCTTCAGCCGCCGCCCGCCGGACCGTTGAGCCCCAGCGCCGACCCATCGGCTCTGGCTCCCTTCAGCGCCAGCCTCCCTGCCGGCTGTCTCCACCGCTCTCCACCGCTCTCCACCGCCCTCCACCAGCACTCCACCGCACTCCACCACACCCCACCATACTCCACTACACTACACCACACTCCATCATCTTTCCCGCTTCCTCCACATGTCCTCCTCACTCTGTCAGCGGCCATTAGCAGCTGCACAAGTGGCGATGGCGGAGTTACAGCTCCGTCTGGACGCTGAGGGTCGGGCGCTCGACTTTGAGGCGTGGCTCGTCGACCTTTGGCGTCACCTTACAGGTCAGTGCCAGGACGGTCACTCTCTGGCTGTTCATGTCGATGGCCTGCTTCCCCGCCCCCCTGCCCCTGCTGCCCTCCCTGATGCCCCCCCGACTGCTGAGCGTGAGGCCTTTTTTCGCTGCTACACTTAATTGTGCCATCTGGGACTCGCACGACGTTGTCGCCCAGCTTGCCATCAGCCGTGCGCTCCCGCAGTCTGAGCGTCCTTGCTTTACCACTGTAGGGAACACCCAGGACTTCTTAGATGTTGTCATTCCGCACTATTCCACCTCCGCTACTGCCTCTGCTGGTCGCCTGATCCTTCCCATACTGTTCCCTGATCTTGCGTCCTTCCCCACTGTAGCCGACTTTGCCACGCACTTCCGAGTGCTTGAGACGAGCTACCGCGCTGCTAGCACTAAGGCACAGCTCACTGCCTTCCCGTCGCCATTCTACGCTATCCTTTTATCTCATCGCCACACGCCTCCCTGATCGCCTAGCCACAGCCCACGACCACTTCCTTAGTCAGCACTTGGGTGACCTCACTCTCACCGCCTTTGTCACTGTCCTGTCTGAGATAGAGACCCGCCAGCGCAGTATCGCTCAGTCTAGCGGTACTGCAGCGGTGCCTATCTTTCAGGGCTGTGCTCCCTTCCACTGCACTTACTCTGACGTCTCTGCTGCTGTTGCTGAGACCGCTGCTGCGGCCTCAGCGCAGAAGCATCCGATTAAGGGTCGCCGACCCAAAAGGGGGCGCGGTGGAGGGAAGGGGGGTGGCGGTGGGGAGGGTGGCGGCGGTGAGTCTGGGGATGGTGGTCCAGACGAGGAGACCGGGGCTGGTGCCCCGGAGCAGCCGCAGCCTCAACAGCAGCAGCAGCAAACTCAGCAGCCGCAGCAGCCGCCGCCGTCGGCGCAGCAGCAGCAGTCACCATGGGGACCGTCGCCGCCGTGGTGGACTGGCGACGCTAGCGGCGGTGGTCGTGGGTGGGGCGGGCGTAGCTCGGTGTCGGGTGGCAGCTCCGGCCTATTTACGCTTGACACTGCATCCCCCCTGGTGAGGGCGTCCCCCCAGGTAGCCACGGCTTGCTCGTGTCTGTCGCTCACTCACCCGTCGCTGCTGTGGCACCATCTCGTAGGTCACCATGCACTCCCACGTCTACACCACATCTCCCAGCACGGTCTTGTCATAGGTCTTCCTGCGTCGCTCCCTTCCCTCCCTCCCTCGCATGCGTTGCCGTGCACGCCTTGCGTCGAGGGCCAGTTGCGCTGTGCTCCTTACTCCTCCTCGCTTCGCCCTGCCACCACGCCACTCTAGACCCTGCACCTGGACGTTTGGGGTCCAGCCCCTGTCCCTCGGCCGCGTCGAGAGTGCTACTTTTTGGTGCTTGACGACGACTACATGCGCTACACTATGGTGTTTCGTCTGGAGTAGAAGGCCGACGTGCTGAACCTGGTATTTTGCATTCTTGTAGGCTGCTTCCCTGCTGAATACTATGTACAATCAAACAATGCGAAAACTATTAACATTAGTTGGTGATGCTATGTACATTCCCCACAAGACTTAACAGAGGTGTCAGAACACACTTTGATGGAGCCATCTTTCTTGAATCCTACCATGGAGGGAAATAATGGATGAGAAGTAGGATAGCACTTTTGCACACCGGTAGATGCTACGGTACAGTAAATCCGCTCTGACATGGCACGACGCGCGAAGCGTTGATTTCGCATTTCCCAGGCAGTTCACCCGACCTGGAGAACTGATCCCCTAAAGGGCAGTTCCTCCAACCTCCAACTCCTCGAGCCTTTCCCCTCACCCTTGTTTTTGCAGAGCTGCATCACTGTCAGGAAGGCCTGGCTCGCAGGAGGAAAGACCTGATGGAGCTTCTGGAGGTTGAGCTCCGTTGCCATGATAAGCGCCACTCAGTTGTTATGCTTCCGGTGTATCTGAGGTAGCCGACCAAAGTCACATGCACGCTCGTCGCTTGCTAAGGGATTCTATCCAGACCAAGCTCGCAGTTTAGGTTTCGGTTCTCGAGTTTCGGCCAATATGCTGGTCAGGACGTACCAACGGAAGCGCAGAGGGGTACCGAGCGGTTCGGATGACTCCTTCGCCGATTCAGCGTCGCAGGATTCGCAAACGTTTTTCTCGTCCCAGTCGCAGGATTTCCAAGCAAACGGCCTTACATCGTCGCAGGTACGATATTGTCCGCTTAGGACAGAGTTGCGACCACGAGTTGCGACCAAACTTATGTTTCGCAGCTGTGATAATTTCCTGGTGCCTCAGCCGCCCTCGTCTGATCACATCTCTTCCGCATTCGTGACTGGCTGTCTCTCCCGATTCACGCTCGTCCTCGTTTCGTTCTGCAGAATTCAGATTGGTCGCTGGTCGGCAGCGATGATCCCGAGGCCATGCTGCACCGTCCAGGTTCTTCCCACCGCAACGCCAACCCTCCTGGTGGACTCTTTTCACCGGATTCCGAGCCTCTCCATCACGCCTGTTCCGAACCTGATGCTATTTGCGGGTTTCTTTCCCAACCGACTCGTTCCAGCCTCCCACCCCCCGGCCCCTCGCGCACTAGAGCCGAAAACAACCGAGCAGAACCGCGCCGACGATCAGCTGCGAGCTGGAGAAGCCACGTGGACGGTGGAGATGGATCCAGCTTCCTGAACCACGTCAGGATGAAGAAGGGCGGCAAACGGACCCAGAGCCAGGGGAGGAAGCAAGGCAGGGGCGTCAAGACAAAGGGTGAATCACAAGAGGCGGAGGTGGAACCCCTAGAACGGCGCAGGTGTGGCAATGGGAGGCGTGAGCACGAGAGCCAGCACGAGAGTGATGCGGAGGAGGAGGAACTGAGGGAGCTAGCAGCGCTCTTCAAGTCCCCTGTCCACCGCAACACGTTCTCCACACAGAAACAGAGCACCGCATTCATGCCTCCTGCTGGAATGGCAGCCACTGCAGCCATAGCAGCGGCCACAGCAGCAGCAGCAGCAGCAGCAGCAACAGCGACGGCGGCGGCCGCTACTGCTGCTGCTGTCCCAGCAACATCACCATTTGCCTCCAGGGAAACCCTAATGGAATCACAGGAGCTGTACTCCCAAGACTCATATTCCCAGGAGGCCGGTTACCAGGAGGACCGTTTCCAGGGCCCTCGCAGCACGACCCTGATGGAGGCGCAGGAGTCCGGCGAGATGATGGCGAGCCTGGATGAGGCCATGTTCGCGCTAGACGGGCTCAAGCTGCGGCAGCCAATTAGGGTGCAGCGCTCGGCCGCCACGTCACTGGCGTCCATCTGCTCTGCTGTGGACCGCCGCCGCCTGCTACGCTCGCAGGGGTAGGTGAGGCGCACCGCGCACGGGTATTTTCGTTGTCGGCGTGAATGGCTCGTAGGGGTCGGCCTTACAGGTGACTTTTTTGCAGAGTTTCTGGGAAAGGATGGTCTGAGTAATCGATTGTTAGACTAACAACACACTTGTCCCTCTGTCTATCTCTGTCTGTTTCTCCCCTCACAGGCTAGTAAAGCAGATCATGAACGCTCTTCTGCTGCTCCCACTAGCGGATCGCCCCCTCGCACTCGCTGCAGCAGCTATCTTCTTCTTCATCGCCTCTGATGTGAGTAGCCATGCGCACTTCGTTCTCTGCCCGGGGCTTTGGTGTTAGCTGCAAAGGCTTCACTGCACCTGTGTTTCTGCTCTACTCCTTCCCCCACCAGTATAAAATGTTTCTGGGCCCTTGCTTATTTTCTTGTTCTTTCTTTCTTTCTTTCTTTCTTTCTTTCTTTCTTTCTTTCTTCGTCTTCGTTAGTTCTCTTTCCAAATTGGACACAATAGCTGATCCCCTCAGCTTCCGCAACTTCTTTGTTCTGTTCTTTGTCTCTGGCATTTCCATATGCTTTTTACAACCACCCTCTCTTTTCCAAACTATCCTTTTTCGCACTGAAACCCCTTTGACCCAGGACGCTGAGAGTGACTTCCCAGACCCCTCCCACGCGCTCAGCTTCCTCCTCGCTCTCCTCAAGCACCACAGCGCCCCTCCATCTCCTCATGCCGCCTCAGACAACCCCTCAACTGCCTCTGCTACTCGTAGCCTCCCTGTGTCAACCCAGGCAATCTTATCACGGAGAGACTGCCCTCTCAAGGGGGCGGAAGGGCGAGAGGCAGAAGCAGCAGCAGCGGCAGAGTTGAAGGTCAGGAAGCTGTTTCCCAGTGGGGCGGTGTTGCGGGGGGGGGAGGAGGAGGAGGGGGAGGACGAGGAGCAGGTGGGAGAGAAGGGGTGTGGTGCTGCTTGTGCTGCTGGTGCTGCTGCTGGTGTTGGTGGTGCTTCAGATGTGACAGTTGTCGCGCTGGTGCTGGCCACGTTGAAGAGGATTTGCGCGTCTGTGATTGCCCTCCAAGGTCTCTCCACTGCCTGTTGTACTTGATGATACTGCAATGTCGTCCTTGCCTTTCTCGTCCTTGCTTTGCCAGTGCTTCCTGTGCATTGCTTTGTGGTGCTCTGCTGTGCTGTGCTGTGCTGTGCTGTGCTGTGCTGTGCGGTGCTGTGCTGTGCTGAAGACTGCAGTGCCACCATCACATTGCTTCGTAGCAACTAACTTGCTCTCCCCTTCCTTTCGCATTGCACGCGGATCCAGCAGCAGCCATCCAGCAGACAGCTTCTAATCCCCCTCTGCTGCCATGGTGCCTCAAGGGGCTGGGCGGTTACAGCTCATGCGCGTTGTTCGCTTGTCACGCCTCCATGTCTTCTCACTCAACTCAAAGGCCGCCCAGCTTCCCCCCTTCGTTCTCGTCCCTCCCTCCCCAGCAGCTGGCCTGCCAGACGACAGCAGCCTGCCTTTCTCCTCTGGCGGGGCGGGCCGGTCGCAGCTCATGCGCTATTATTTGCGTGTTGCACCTTCACGCTCGTCCCTCTCAATTCAAAGGCCGTCCAGCTTCTCCCCTTGCTTCTTGTCGCTCCCTCCCCCAGCAGCCGGCCTGCCAGACGACAGCAGCCTTCCCTTCTCTGCCGGGGCCGGGCGGTCGCAGCTCATGCGCTTCGGGCTCAAGGACGAAATGCGCCGCCTGGGAGGGCTGCACCTCGTGGCGGCCTTAGCTGGCAGCCACATGGTTCAGTTGGCAAAGTATACACACGAGGTGAGGGATGGGAAGGGCTGCCTGGGGGGGCTGCACCTGGTGGCGGCCTTGGCTGCAGGCCACATGGCGCAGTTTGCACACGAGGTGAGGGATGGAAAGGTGGCCTCTGGATCAGATTAGAAGGGCTGCCTGGGGGGGACTGCACCTGGTGGCGGTTCTACCTGCCATATGCTGCAATTGGCGCGATTCATATTCAGTCACGGCTCCTTCAAAGGGAAGGGAGAGCTGTAAGGCAGGGAAATGAATGCCGTTGGATTAAATCTAGGATGGAGGCAAGAAATAACACTTTTTCATTCTCAACTAGTTTGCTGTTTCCCAGCCGTATGCAGACAGGCTGGAAGGAACGGGAGCAGGGAGAAGCAGAAGCGGATTGAAGGTGCTGAGCGAGGAGAACCCGTCTGGGCACAAGAGGCGCCCCTTGCAGCAGCGCAAACAGGCAGCTACTAGCACCGACGGGGCGGCTGTTGATGGCATGGCGCAGGGCACAGCCTGCAGTGGAGCCAGCAGCGTTGATGTGGCGACGAGCTGTCTTGGGGTGTTGGAGCATGTGACGTTCATGAGCCGCGATAACCAGGTGCGTTGCACTCCCATGCGGATGTTCCCTCCAGGGCTCAAGCCCCATGGCCTGGCCCATGCGCCATGAGAAGGCCATCAGTGGTGAGGCGGCAACGCTGCCTTGAGGGGCTAGAGTATGTGCCGTTCATGGAGTATGTGCCGTTCATGGAGTATGTGTCGTTCATGGAGTATGTGCCGTTCATGGAGTCTGTGTCGTTCATGGAGTATGTGCCGTTCATGGAGTATGTGTCGTTCATGGAGTATGTGTTGTTCATGGAGTATGTGTCGTACATGGAGTATGTGCCGTTCATGGAGTATGTGCCGTTCATGGAGTATGTGTCGTTCATGGAGTATGTGCCGTTCATGGAGTATGTGTCGTTCATGGAGTATGTGCCGTTCATGGAGTATGTGTCGTTCATGGAGTATGTGTCGTTCATGGAGTATGTGTCGTTCATGGAGTATGTGCCGTTCATGGAGTATGTGCCGTTCATGGAGTATGTGTCGTTCATGGAGTATGTGCCGTTCATGGAGTATGTGCTGTTCATGGAGTATATGCCGTTCATGGAGTATGTGCCGTTCATGGAGTGTGTGCCGTTCATGGAGTATGTGCCGTTCATGGAGTATGTGCCGTTCATGGAGTATGTGCCGTTCATGGAGTATGTGCCGTTCATGGAGTATGTGCCGTTCATGGACCGCGATAACCATCAGGCCCCGTGGAACACCTCCCCGTGGCCCATGCCATCTTGCTTAGGCCTGCTCAATGCCTCCTTCCTCTTCTTGTCATGTGCCTGCCAGGGTCCGTTTGCCTTTGCTCCTTCGTGGCTTTTGAGTGTCAAGGAGAATCGCTTGCATAAGCTTGCAGATAACACCCCTTCTCCCGCCTCTCGACCACTCTCCATATCTCCTCCCCAGGACTATCTCATCCGCCTCTCTTTGCCCGATGAGTCCCTGACTGGAGCGAAGAGGAGAAAGCTGTCTGCCGGTCACAGCACCTCTCCTGCCATGCCGCTCATTGCCACAGCAGCCTCATGCGGGGCTGTGGGTGAGGGGGGCAGGGACTGTGGCAATGGCGACGCAAGAAATTGTTGCGAGAGCAGCGGTGGAAGGTCGTTTCTTGCCCTCCTGTTGGAGTGCCTCCAAGGGCTCTCAGGTAAGCACTCTCAACAGAAGCAGGGGCTCTGTGGGAGGGGAAGGGGAGTCAAAGGGAGTAGGGAGTGCAGCGGTAGCAGCAGCGGAAGGTCGTTTCTTGCTCCTGTTGGAGTGCCTTCAAGGGCTCTCACTCACGTACGCTTATGCACTCAACAGAGCCCAACGTTTCTCGTCCTTTGCTAAGACGGCGTCTTTTGTTCTTGTTTTCCGTCATCTTGTCCTTGGTAAGTCGTCTTCATGTTTACCCTCCATACACTTCGCGTGTCTTCGCGACCCTTCAGGTGGTGGGAGCGCTCAGAGCTCTCGAGCCGCGGAGAACATTGGCGCGTCAGGAGAAGACTCCGAAGGGGAAAAGAGAGGGGGGCTGGGAGGTGGCGATGGGCGCATGGTGATGCTGGGCGACGCTGTGCGTTTAGACCTGGAGGATGGGGTGGAGAGCGGGGAGGAGAGTGGAAAGGAGGAGGGGGGTGGCAGAGGACAAGGAGGGAGGAGAGCGTGTGGGTTGGCTGCAAGAGGGAGGTCTAGCGGCGTGGAAGCTATGAGAGAGCCGGGTGAGGAGGGAAACGACGCCCTAGGCAGTGGTGTGAACCAGCGAGGTTATGGTGGGGTGACAAGGAAGGGGAAGGGTGACTGTGCCGTGTCAGTAGGGCGAGGGGGAGGAGAGATGGCAGATAAGGGGCGAGGGGGCGTGAAGGCAGGTACAAAGACGAGGGAAACAGCAGACCCGTTCTCGTTTGACCCGTGGGAAGAGGAGAGCGGAGGGAGGAACGCAGGGAGGGCGGGTGCAGGGAGGGCGGGTGCAGGGAGGGCGGGTGCAGGGAGGAGAACAGCAGGGGATAGGGGACAGCGGGGACAGGCGTCTCGAAGATTGGTAATGCTGGGTGAGGATGTGGCGGAGGAGGAGGGACGACGCTTGGGACATGGCAAGGCTGGCGCTTGTTCTCGGAACGCTGGCGCCATTGTGCTGCTGGGTGAGGATGCTGGGGAGGAGGAGGAGGAGGAAGATGAAGTGTTGCGAGATTTCAAGGCTTGTACCGGTGCTGCCGCTGTTGTTCTGGGAGAGGATGTGGGGGAGGCAGAGGAGGAGGAGGAGGAGGAGGAGGAGGAGGAGGAGGAGGAGGTGGAGGAGGAGGAGGCGTTGAGAATTTGTAAGGCGTGTGACGGCGCTGGCCCTGTTGTACTGGGAGATGCAGTGGGGGAGGAGGAGCAGGAAGGCTGTGGTGTGGGTGAGAAGGAGAGAGAGTGTGGGGCGAGAGCAGAGAGAGAGCAGGGCCGGGGAGGGAAGGGGCGAAGCGAAAAGGTGGAGGAGGATCCGTACGAGTTTCTGATGGACTCGCAGGTGGAAGAGGAGCTGCTGGTGGGGGAGGACTGGGGGGGGCTTGCGGGAGGGGAGGGATGTGGGGAGATGTTAAGGAATGGCTTGTGTGGGTCAGGCGTTAGGCTGGGAGAGGACGTGGGGGGAGAGGGTAGTGGGAGTGAGGGTGAGTGCAGGGAGCAGTGCAGGCTGAGATGCGGGGGGGTGCATGATGGGAGGTTGCATAATGGAAGGCTACGAAATGGGAAGAGCAAGGAGCAGCTGAAGCACAAGGAGAGCCGAAACAGTTCCTTTACTGCGAGTGGTTGTAACAAGCGTGATAACACTGGGGGAGACGGTGCTGGTGATGGCGATGGCAGGCTGTCAGTGCGGTCAAAGCAGGGCCGCCGGTTCGTCCTGGCAGCATGCAAGGTGCTCATGAACCTCACCAACCACAGTGCGGAGGGGTGCAGAGCGGTGGCAGGGGCGGATGGCATCGCGGTGGTAGCCTCCCTCGCTGCTGCCTGCTGCTCGGACCAGTGCTGGCAGCAGGCTTTGACTGCTGGGTCTCTGGGTGAATCTGGTAGCGAGCAGCAGCAGCAGCAGCAGCAGCAGCAGCAGCAGCAGCAGCAGCAGCAGCAGCAGCAGCAGCAGCAGAAGGCAACAACCGTGGAAGCAACTTCAGAGTTGATTCAAGGGTCAACTTTTGGTGATGGTTCGGCGGCTGAAGCTGGAAATGGTGACAGGTGGAACGGAAGAGCGGAGCGCAATGGGAGTGACTCGCCAGCTGCTTTTGGTGTGAGGTGCAAGGAGGGTGGAAGAGAGGGGAGAGGGGGGGGAGGTGAGGCGGAAATGGATGACAAGTCTGGAAGGGATGGTCAGGGGGGAGGGAGGCGATGGGAGGGCGATGCTGACGTGCTCGTGGTGCTACTGGGGCTCATAGTCAACCTGGTGGAGGCTGATAGTGACACCAGGTACGGCTGATCCACGTGACTGGCTGATGCTGATGGGGGTAAGTGCAATACCTGGTACATCTTTGAATGTCCACGTGCTCGTGGTGCTGCTGGGGCTCATAGTCAACCTGGTGGAGGCTGATAGTGACACTAGGTACGGGCTGATGCGTATATTGGTGGGTGCAATAGCGAGTACATCTGGTAACGCCATCTGCTGTGTGCTCGTGGTGCTGATGGGACTGTTAGTCAGTAACGTGGAGGCTAGCCAATCGTGTGGTGGCTGATGCGGACACCAGGTATGCTGGGAGATTTTACAGGTGGCTGATGGCCAATGTGATACATTGATGCTTATGTTGGCCACTGCAATAGCGCGCGCAGCTCCGTGCTCCTTATATGTGCATGTGCTGGTGGTGCTGCTGGGCCTTATAGACAATCTGGTGGAGGCTCATGATGGCACCAGGTAGGGATGGGCGCCAATGCTGAAATCGGTAAGTGCAATGGTGGTCACAGATTTGAAGCTTTCTTTTTGCATGTGCATCTGCGTGGGCCTGTGGTGCGTCTGTTTTCATGGTCCATTCTGTGAAAGCTGGTGGCGGCACCTGGGAGGGCTCATGCTGCTCATGGCAACTTTTGAGTCGACTGAAAAGGCAAGCACGTGGAGGGGGGAGGGTGCAGATCTGAGCTCCCCTGCTCCTTGCGTGCTCATCTGCTTGTGCTTGTGCCTGGCATCTCATGTGGACTGGTGCAGGGTACATCTCATCTCCTGTACTTGTGTGTTTCTGTGTATGCAATGCACCCAAACCTTTCTCTAGATCGCTTCTGGCAGAAGTCACGTGCACGAGGCCTACGCAAGGGTGGCAGAAATCCAAGCAGCACAAGCCCCATGAACCCAGCACCCGACAACTGAAGCACCATCAGCAGAGGGCGGCAAAGCCAGGGGAGAGAGTGCCAATGGTGTCGCTTCTGTGTGCCATCTTCGCTTCACGGCAAAACGCTCACGTTTTGCGAAATGACGGCAAGAAAGAACAAGAGTTCGACAACAAGTGTCGGATCTCTGAGCCCTCTAGCCACAGGGGCTTGGGCAGTGGCGTGGGAGAGGCAGAGGCGATTGCTGGGGAGGGGGGCGCAGGGGAGCGTGGTAAGGGGAGGAATGGAGGGGAACGCGCCGGAATGACGAGGGGGAGTGCGGGTGGGGAGGAGATGGGGATGGCGGAGGAGAGGCGCCGGGTGGAGAGAGAAGTGGAGGAGCTTCAGAGGAGTGTGATGGGGGAGGGGGAGGTGATGGGTAGGGCGGAGATGATACAGGGAGGTTTGAAGGGGGGATTGTTGGGTGAAGGGGAGAGAGGGGGGAAGGAGGTGGGGGAGGGCGAGATGCTGGTGTCAATGATGGTGGAGGGGACGGTGGAGGCAGAGCAGATGATTATGGAGTCGCATGCTGCTCTGCTGCTGGGGCTACTGGCACAGCACAGGTGCGCCTTCCCTGATCACAGGTGTGTCAAGTTGCTGCCAACGCAGGTGTGATGGCATGCGGGCAGCTCAGGTGTGCGGATGATGGTGGAGGGGACAGTGGAAACACATGCTGCCCTGCTCTGCTGCTGGGGCTACTGGCACAGCACAGGTGAGATGGCAGGTGGCATGTCGCTGTGGTGCTACCACCAAACCTTCTCACTCCAACTGCCGCCACCTGCCATTTTCGTGAGGCGCCTAAAAAACGTCCCCCCCTGTCCCCCCCTCCCCCCTCCTTCCCCCCTCCCCCCAGCGAGTCTGCCTGCCAGTCCATCTGCCGCCAGCTGCCCGGCTCCTCCCTGCAGCCGCTGGCGCCAGTCCTGCAGCAATTCATGGTGGGCGCATGTCGATGTAGACTTACTGTCTCAGACTTACTCTCTTCACCTTACTTTCTTAGAGTACTGTCTTGGTCTCAATTTTGTTGTCCCAGTTCCGTGGCTTGCGCAAGTGAAGCATACCCGAACTTTCTGCGGGTGTGCCTCTCTTCGCGCATAGACAAGCCTCTGTCTCTTGGAAAGCAAGCTCCTCTCTACGTGCATTTTTAGATGCTTACGCTTGCACGCTTCACGCTTGTCGTCTTACCCTTGGTCGTTAGATGAGGAGGTTACAGTCTCCCTCTCCCTCTTCTCTGAAAGCATGTTCCTGCTGATTTGGCCTCAACATTTTAATTCTTTTTGGCGTGATCTCAACGTTCCGGATCAATTTGCCATGCTGTTGCGATACCAATGCTCCTATAATCTCCCCTCTATCACCACTTCGACATGCCATGTACACCTCAGGCGTTTCATGACAGTGTGGGGGCGCTCACTAGCGAGTCACGGCAGTTGCTGCACCAAGTCATTGTCCTCTGTGCCTCTCATGGGCGGCAGCAGCAGCAGGGTGAGCTGTAGCAACAGCAGGGAGAGCTGTAGCAGGGTGGGCAGCAGTAACAGTGTGGGCGTGACACCACGACAGTGCTTTCCAATCAGTCACCACAGGTTGGGCTGACGACGGGTTGGGCGGCAGAAGCGGTGTGGACTGGGTTAATATGCGCGGCAGAAGCAGTGGACTGTAGTAGTACGGGTGGCAAAAGCAGTGTGGGCGTGACAGTGTGTACAACAGCAGACTAGTCTGTAGCCGCAGGAATTAATGGTGGGGCTGACAACAGTTTGGGCGGCAGAAGCAGTGAGGTGGACATTTGGATGGGCAGGTGGGAAGCAGCATGGTGGGTTCAGCAGCAAGGTGGGGTCAGCAGCATAACATGATATAAGGGGAACATTAGCACTGACAGCAGCACGGACCAGCAGCAGAGCATTGCCACAGGGCAGAGCAACACATGGGAATGGAGCAGCTGAGCATTGCCACAGGGCAGAGCAACACATGGGAATGGAGCAGCTGAGCATTGCCACAGGGCAGAGCAACACATGGGAATGGAGCAGCTGAGCATTGCCACAGGGCAGAGCAACACATGGGAATGGAGCAGCTGAGCATTGCCACAGGGCAGAGCAACACATGGGAATGGAGCAGCTGAGCATTGCCACAGGGCAGAGCAACACATGGGAATGGAGCAGCTGAGCATTGCCACAGGGCAGAGCAACACATGGGAATGGAGCAGCTGAGCATTGCCGTGGGGAAAGCAGGTGGGGAAGGAAGGCAGCAAAACACACAGCGCAACTTGGGTTGGAAGGCAGCATGAGAGCTGGAAAACAGGCATGGAAAGGGTATGTTGGTGGCACTGTGTGGCTTATTTCGACAACTTCAGAGCCCTGGTCTTCCACTCCACATTGTGTACATCCAAGCTGGAACGGGCCACTGAATTGTAGGGGACATAGGTTGGTGCTAAGCTTGCACATTCTACCAGCAACGTTATCAGTGTCCCATATTTGTGAACAACAGGATTCTGCTAGTAGACACATCCATTCAGATCCTTATATACGCACTAATGAAGTCAATCACCTACCTGGTTCTCTTATTGCATACACAGCTTGAACCAACACTAAGACACACATCAGCAAAATATGCTGAACAAACCATGCATGAGCCATAAGCTAGTACACCAGTATGAGCTGCACCCCTGGCATGTTATTACCGGTACATGGACGTAACCACCAAGCTGAGCTGCACAACTCATTCATGAGCGAGGGGTGACACAGTCCTGAAGAGACGACACAAGCTCTCTCCTCCTCTCTGCAGGAACATCCCCCCTCATCTCCACAGCTGTTCCCTGCATGCTTGACTCCCCTCCACCACCACCACCACCACCACCCTGAGCCACCCTCCAGTACATGCAGGCCAGCTCAGTCACGTACTGGTCATACACCACAGTGGCATTGGCCCTCTTCTCCTTGATAGCTGGCCAGTCGAACCAGTCCATGGCGTACTGCCAGATCTGCCGCTGGGAATACTTGCTCACATCATCACACCCTGGGAGCTCCCCTGCAGGCACCGCGTGGCACACACCCTCGTGCGAGTAATACGCTGCCAGCTGGACGTACGTCTTGATGACACGTGGCGCATCGTCCCGGTGCTTTGTGGCGACACGGAACGGCTGCGAGTACGGAACGTGCACGCCGACACGAGGAATGGGCGTGTGATTGGTCCATTCCAGGGCCCAGTGCACCTCATCATGGGCGTACGCCCACATGTAATTCCCTATGGTCGTGTGGGCGATCTGGGTCTTCTCGAATTTGGGTCCGTGGACGGAGAACCACTCGAACGCCGAGTCGAAGCTCCCGCCCTTATCCTTGTGCAGATTCGCCACGTGGCTGCGGAACCGCGGCAGGACGCTCGTCGGCATGACGAAGGGCAGCTGAACCATGAAATTCGCGAAGTACTTGTCCTCGCCAACGAAGAACTGCGTGGAGGGTAACCAGTGGTTCATCTGCTTCTGCTTGCTGCCGATCACGTACGGCTTGCCGTCCGTCAGGTTGAACAGTAACCGGGGCGTTACTTTCATGTTGAAGATGACGTCATCGTCGATTAAAGCCACGTATGGTGCTGTTGTGTAGTTGTCAGCCCAAAGGTAGCTCCACTGCTGCAGGATCTTTCCTGGAAGCTTCAGGGGGTTATGCTCGTAGTAGACCTTGATCCACGTGGGTATGAGGTCCTCGGCCAATCGCTCGTCGCTGTCGAGGATGAGGATGACGTCACCGATGCCACGTGGCCACATCTGCTCGATGCTGGCGAAGAGCATCTCGAGCAAGAAGAAAGTGCTTGACACGTGGCTGCGGATTACGAGGTCCACGCGGCTGGGCCAAAGCGATCTGTCAGTAAGAGGCAGGAAGGAATTTCTGAGACTCGTGAGGGACCAAGGGGTGGGGGGGTAGTAACTATCATGGCGGTTTTGCTGGAACGAAGCAAACCAACAACTGTGAGCGCAACAGACGGGGAGAGATCCGAGAAGCTTCACGGCCGCAACGTCGTCCAGAGAGGCCTACCGATAAGCGTCGTCGTAGACGCTGAACAGCTCCGACAAACAGTGGCCCGTTCGCGTGCGTCGCTTGCAATCCCTCCCGCCTCCGCCGCGTGGCATGGGACTACTGCTCGTACTTCCGCCAACAGCCGCGAGCGCAGCGTCATTCGTTGAAGCATCGGGCCGATTATGCTCCGAAACGGCGACGCTGCTCCCCAAGCTCTGCAAAGATTCGTCTTCCGCCGTATCTGTAACAGGAACGGCCCAAGCTCGTGACGGCGCGTCAGTTCCTGCCGATGCGGTGTCGCCGTCTCCTTCTCGATTGTACTCGTCCGAACGGCTGCCGGCGATCAATGCGGGGGAGTCGTCGAGTCGTTGCGTTGAAGACGCGAGGTCGTCGCGGTAATCGTACGGCGCCCCCAAGAGCTGTCGCAGACCCGTTGCGCCACGGACCTCTGGCGACGAAACGTTTGTGCGACTGCCGGATTGTCGCACGGCGGAGGCGAGAAGGACGAGCGAGAGCACCGTGGCGAGGGGAAGGAGACCGAAGAGGGCCTCCCGGCGAGAAATCACAAGAAAAGGCGCGTCTTTGACGCCGCCTTTGCTCCGAATCTCCCCTTCGAGTCGAAGTGACGAAGGGCCATCTGCAGCTCTGCTCCTGGGACTTCTACAACTGTCAGACCGAGCGGAGCTACTGGTACTACTGCTGGTGTTGCTAGTAGTGGTCGTTGGGGTGGCAGAGCCGCTGCTGCCGTTGCTAGCGCTAGTAGTGCTGCTGGATCGCGAGACGGGTACCGATCGCGACGATGGCCCCGCGTCGGCCGCGGAAGATGTGTCCACGGAGATGGAGAGGTGGCAGGAACGGGGTGGCGCCGCCATGATGGCCGCACGTGCTTCGTAATTTCCAACTTAAGATCCTCGGGCTGCTCTCGTATTATCGAGAGCTCACGATGTCGTCGGCTCGAAAGTAATACCTCACTTACCGATGCGATTTCAGAAGGGCATAATTCTGCGTCACGAGGTGAAACACAGCCGGGTGACCGTCGCCCTTCTGGGATGTCAGCTAGACCAACTGGCCACGTTACTTGAGGCAACGATCTTGCAGGTTTTCAGATCCTGTCGGCGCCCCTGCTGGTGCGAGCCTCAGCACTCCCCGGCGCAGGATGGGGCGGGAGGCGAACGGAAACACCACACGTACATAATACTACACGCTGGTGGAGATACCAAGACAACATCATAAAAGTGGGACGAAACCTGACAGCTCGCAGCAGGTTAGGGCGTGTTTCCTGTAGTTCAGTTAGCAATGTGCAGGTCGTTTTCGTAAGGCAGGTTCGGATGTCAGGTTGACTACAACGCGCAGATACTTGTTTCGAGGTTTGCATGAACTCCCACACTGTAACATCACAGAGAAGCACATGTGCGCGCATCGCCAAATCGATTCACGCTGACAAAACCGAACCCCCAGCGATGCTACATTGTGGCATGCGACCGCGAAATTCATCTGGTGATGTTTGGGTTGGGAATCGGGCCACGCGCAGATTCGCAAACCATTTTACCTGATTTCGGGCATCAATCTCCAACTCCAGACTGCATGGCTTCTCGCATTCGATCATGGACTGTCAATCACAAGTGTTACGTTGGTCGATTTCCGTGATCGGAACGTGCCAATCTGATTTATGTCTGGTATACACAACCGTGGTAGAAAAGTGTTTCATTTTAATTACCGAGTAACCCTACACGAAGATCGCCAAACGATCGCCAAGTGATCGACGTGGAGCGCGACCTAATGTTCGCCTCATCACCTGAGAACGAACAGACTACCACGGTCAACCAGGTGATTCCCGGCGCATGGTTGAGGGGGGGAGGGGATTGCTCAAGAGAACGACAAGCCAGCACGTAGGGCTCTCCGTTGGCGGATTCAACGTCCACCTGCGTCGGTTGAGCTTGAAGTGTCACTGACGGGTCGCCCCGCCCCCTCTCGTCTCGAGAGGAAGGACGAGGAAAGCGAGCAGCAGAAGCGAGGGACGAGCAAGATTCTAGAAGCGAGTGAGTAGCGGTGGAGATCAGGGCTCTCGCCAAGCCTAGGGTATTACCCGTTAGCATACGGATTTGTCGAAGACAAATGGCCTTCACCAGGGCAAGGAAAAGCCCTAGAACTGCCAGGAACTCTTTCTCCCACATAATATGTCTCGGGTGGTTTGTAAGAGTTCAGAAAAATTCCGGCTAACATTTTCTCTTTTTGCTTGGCGGAGGCAGTTGGGGAAACTGTTAGGAAGGTTAGATGGGGTAATACGAGAGAATCTCCTACTACAAGTGCACTTCGTACGAAATCAAGAAAAGTAACCCGTAATCTCAAGGAATCACACGAAAAGTATTCCGTCAAGAAGACGGAATCAATAAAACATTACTACACAAAAGGGTAATTGCCCTTTTAGCCAGAGCCCTCGTGAAGATGAGTGAGGTGAGATTGGGAACGAGATCAAGGGTTGCTCTGGGCTGCGTGGCTTGGATTTGTGGCTGTGTGGGCGGTGCGACTGAGGGTGCTGCATTGGTGCATTTGCTTGCATTGATGCGGTTATGGACGGTGCGCCGTGATGGGATGGGCGACTCCATTCACATTTCCAATCTCTCCTGATTTTTTCGCATTCTGTAATGTTCGTGAAAGCTCTAATGATTTCTCTCGCCATTATGGACCAAAAGTATCACATGAACTTAAAAATGTGCATGTACAAGAAAATATGACTAGGTGAGACAAATTTGAGGTTGAGATTGCTTATTGATGGGGCCATGCATTCAAGTTTTTTTTTTTTTTTTTTTCAGATTGACAGATGATGAACCTTCTTCTATGATGAAACCCAAGTTCACTGCAATTGGCGTTGTATGTAAGTATCGGAATAACGCAATGAACTAGAAAGAATGATACACGGTGGTTTTGTCCTAAGGAGTTGTACACTCTATATGCATGCACCTATCCAGCATATAAAATATACAAATATATGTTGACACAACCCCTAGTCTAGACAAGGAGCAACGATTAGCAAGAGACACACAGCTCAGGGTGGCACAGTTGAAAGGAGCTACAAAGCTAGCTAGACATGAGAATGGCGAGAGGTTTTAGCTAGGGAGAAAAGTGAGGAGAGTAGAGTTGGAATAGAAAAGAGAAAACCTCTCTCTTCTAGTCCAACTCTCTTTTCTCTTGTAACTTTTCTCCCTAGCTAAAACCTCTCGACATTCCTAATGCCTAGTTACATAGTTAGCTCCTTATAACATGGTTTCAGAATAGGAAGATCCTGCTGCGCCTTGTCATCACACTTCCGCAACGTACTCGTTCCCTTCCCGTCACATTCGCGTCGTCGTCGCGGCCTCGCAGCACTACCGCGGCGGCCTCATCGAGCAACCGTGGTGGCCTCGCTGCGCTGCTGCGATGACGTCGTCGCACTGCCGCGGCGACCTCGTCGATTTCGCGCCGCCGTGACGGCCATATAGTGCTGCCATGACGCCGGCATGGTGATGTGATCATATCGTGCAGCGGTATCGGCATCACGCTGTGGCGATGTTGTCATGCTGCCGTGGCGACTTCGCCGTGCCTCCGTGCCGCCGTGTCGCCGTGCCACTGGGTCGCAGTGCCGCCTTGTCGTCGTGCTTGCCGTGGCGGCTTCGCCGCGCCAACGCACGGACGGCTGCGGCCAGCGCCCTGTCTTAGGTGCCGGCCATGACGCACACGCGCCAGCCAGTTCGCTAGCCACGCGTGTCTCGTACTAGTCGCTGCCCCTTATCTAGCCTAGGGGGTGTGTCAACATATACGCTGACGGAATTAATTGGGTTTGAAAAATCACACAAGTCTAAAGATTGTGTATTTTAAGCATGTTTAGTGTAGATTCATTACCAAGTACCCATTGTATAATGTGACAAAGGAGTGAATCATCCTTATGCTGTATGGTATTGTATGTTTTATCGAACTGCTTATACTGAGTCCACCACTTTGCTAGCAACACTCGATGTAGACAATTAGCTCCCGATTCGAGTCTTGAACTATTTTCTCTCGGCATTTCGCGATCTCGCAAACCTATCCGCCTAGTCTTTATCGACGACATAGCGTAAACCCCGCCAGGCTCCTAGCAACGATGCGGCCACTTTCTTTGCACCAGAAAGATAGGATCGCAATCCTGCTTCGACACGGTCATAGTTTTCGTCAGATCACTAGAATGCTAGGGATAGGGAAGAGCACTGTTTAGAAATACGCTTAAGAGGCCTCTCAGCGCACCAGCAGCCTAGCGGTTAGGCCGACAGTCCCGAGGTCTGGCCGACCGCGCCTGCTCTCAGTACGTGATAGGCGCATCCTCGTTCGCGCTGTGACTTCTGGCGAGGTGAAGACTAGCGTAGAAGCCGCTAAGCTACTAGAAACAGACCATGGCATTAAGATCTGCCACAGAGCAGTCCGCAACGCCCTCAAACTGTCCGGCCTAGTTGCCGTCCAACAACCGAAGAAGCCTCGTCTCTCCGCGCGTAACATCCGAGCCAGACTAGATTTTGCCAAGGCCCACCTTGACTGGACCTTGGACGACTGGAAACGGGTGGTCTAGTCTGATGAGACCAAGATCAACCGTTTCTGTAGTGACGGCCGGACATATGCATGGATTCGTGACGGGGCGGCTCTTCAAGGGCATCACATCAAGCAAAATGTTAAGCATGGGGGTGGGTCAGTCATGATATGGGGGTGTATGACGTACGATGGCCCTGGATACATGTGTAAAATCGACGGCCGTATGGACGGGCAACTGTATCGAAGCAAGCTTTGCCTTAAAACCTGGCATTTAATAAGCTGCATCTCTAAACACTACACACGATTATTCGCCTAGAGAGGCTGAGATGTGGACAATTTCTTCCGTCACTGTAATTTGTAAATGTTATACGCTAGTCAGGTGCATGCTCATATAGAGTACAACCCCATAGGTTATATTCCCTCGTACCACCTCATTCTAGTCACTTGTTCTATGCTAAGAGTCAACTGCATGTTGAATGGTTCCTTCCGATACGTCTTACTGTCAACATATATTTGTATACGTTATAGGCTAGATAGGTGCACGCTTACAAAGAGTACAGCTCCTTAGGACAAAACCACCCTGTATCACCCTTTCTAGTTCATTCCGTTATTGTAAGATGGTATCACGTTAGATTAGGCCCCCCTCCCCGCTTACGCTTCCACCCATAGCCCTAGCTCTAGCCCTAGCCCATGTCCTAGCCACGTCCTAGTCGTGCCCTAGCTCTAGCCGCGTCCTAGCCGTGTCCGAGCTGCGTCCTAGCCGTGACCTAGCCCTAGCCGCACCCGGCCCTAGCTCTGCCCGTGCCGGCCCGCTAGTTCGCGCCGGCCCTGCCATTTCGAGTTGGCCCCAGTTCGCGCTGGCCCCTGTTCCCGCCGTGTCGCCGTGGTGCCGTACCGCTGTGTCGTTGTGTCGTAGTGCCACTGTGTTCCCATGTCGTCGTGTCGCCGGGCTACCGTGCCGCTATCATTTGCGGTGGTTGTGGTGACGGCGGACGGTGTGCTCCGCCTGGACGCAGAGGGTCGGGCGATCGACTTTGAGGCGTGGCTCGTCAACCTCCGCCGTCAGCTTACAAGTCAGCGCCAGAATGGCTACTCCCTGTCCGTCCACGTCGACAGTAAGCTTACCTGCCCCGCCGCGCCCCCTGTCCTCCCTGATGCTCCCACATTTGCTGAGCATGAGTCCTTTGCCACTGCTGAACTTGCCTATGATGTCTAGGAGTTGTGCGATGCGGTAGAGCAGCTTGCTATAAGTTACGCCCTCCCCCTGTCTGAGCGTCCCCGCTATACTGCTGTAGCAAATGCAAAGAAATACTTAGATGCAGTCATCACGCGTTATTCCACTCCCTCCTCCACCTCAGTCGACCATCTGATCCTCCCCATAATTTTTTCCGGATCTTGCGTTCTTCCCAATTGTCGCTGACCTTGCCACTCACCTCCGCGAACATCAGACTAGTTACCGCGCTACTAGTACTGAGGCCCAGCTCACAGCATTCCCTCCTCCCCTCTGCGCTACCCGTTACCCCATTGCCACACGCCTTCCTGACCACCTTGCCACTGCCTACAACCACTTCCTTAGTTAGCACCCAGGTGACCTCACGCTTCTTGCCTTTGTCACCGCCCTGTCCGCGATAGAGACCCGTCAGCCCACTATCACTCAGTCTAGCGGTACTGCAGTGGTCCCTATCTTCTAGGGCTGTGCTCCCCCCAAGTGCACTTACTTTGATGTCTCTGCCGCTGTTGCTAAGGCGGCCCCTGCTGCTGAGACCGCTGCCACGGCCTCGGCGCAGGCTCATCAGGGTAGGGGACGTGGCTGCGGGAGGGGTGGTGGGGGTGGCGGAGGTGGCGGAGGTGGCGGCGATGGTGGAGGGGACACTGGTGCAGACGAGGGGACCACGGCTGATGCCCTGGTGCAGCAGCAGTAGCAGTCGCAGCAACAGCAGCAGCAGCAACAAAAGTCGCAACTGCAGCAGCAGCAGCCATGGGGACCCTCGCCGCCGTGGTGGCCTGCCGGCGCTGGTGGTGGTGGTCGTGGTGGTAGGCTGTGCGATTCGGTGTCGGGTGTGTGGTCACCTGCCAGTACCAGCTTCACTACAGCCCTTGTCGCAGCGCCGTTTGCGACCATTCTGGTCACATCGCCGCCCACCGCTACTACCGCCGGGACGGCCTCTTCCGTCTCCGCTTCGGCACCGCGTCGGACCCCCCCGACTGGTACAGCTTCGTGTGTTGCCGTGTGCCTATCTTTGAGCTGTATATGGATCAGTCTAGTTCTGCTAATGACTCTAGTGTGATTGGACCCTATAACCCTATGTTGCTCCGTTCTCACGTGTCTCGTGCTCCCGTTCTACCGTCGCCTCCTCCGTCGTCGCTTGTTGTCTCCCCTCCTCCTCTCTTTGACCTCCTCCGTGCCGGAATTCCGCTTGTCCCGCGCGTTCTCGCTTCTCTTGTTACCGACTTGTCCATTGCTATCTCTAGTCTTGATGCTCTTGTCGCCAGTGTCACTGAATTTGCCACTACCCGCTGCCTTGACTACGCCACCGCTCTGGTTTTTGACCCTCCCTGTCCTCCGTCTATCGGGGGTGCACCTGCCCTTGGGATTGATGTTCTTGAGGACGGGCAGTACGAGCTCGCTTTCCTGTCCGAGGCTGCTCCCCATCTCTGCTCTATAATGCTAGTCCCTAAGGGTGGCCCAGACGCCTTCGAAATCCCAACCCTTCGCACCTACGCTGACGCAACCTTGGGACCCTGAGCCTCTCAGTGGATAGCGGCCATAGACACGGAGATGGCATCTTGAAGATCCACCGGCACCTACGCCGACGCAGTTCCCCCACCTGGGGTGAACGTAGTCGATGGCCGGTGGATCTTCAAGGTGAACCGCCCTTCTTGAGAGCCGCCGGTGTTCAAGGCGCGCTACGTTGCTAGAGGCTTTAGTTAGTGCGGGGGTGTTGACCACTCATCGGGCGCTGCTACACATAGCAGCACAGCGTAACTACAACATGCACTCTCTCGAATTCTCCACATTGTTTCTCCAGGGCTATTTGCACGTGCAAGTCTACGTACACCATCCCCTCGGCTTCACCGGCACGTTCACCCCTGGTACAGAGTGGCTCCTCCAATGCCCGGTTCACGGCCTGCGACAGGCGCCCCATGAGTGGCATGACACATGGCGTGCTATGTTAGATGACCTGCAGTTCTTTCCATCGTCTGCAAACCCCTCGCTCTTCGTTTGTTCTTGCCAGAACTTGTTTTACATGTGAGAAGCTACAAGAACTAGACCAAGCTGTAAACAGTGCGGCTGATAATCTGTAGGCTTCGTAAACAGTGCAAGCGCATTCGCAAAGATATCAGCTGTGCTGGCACCTGAGGCCAAGTGAACTATGCAAGCCTGGCGGCACTGCTGTAGCTCGCGCAGGAGGAAGTACCGCAGCTAGATGTGCTTCGCTCTGCCCTCCAGTCTAGGCTCGTGACACAGAAGGATCATGGCCCATTTGTGAGCGTACAGGACCGGGGAAGAGCTAGGCCGCTCACCTAAGTCTGTGAGCAAGAAAGTCAACCAGCGGAGCTCCTGTGCCGCCATGGAACCAATGTAGATCTCAGCCTCACAGCTAGACTGGGCAAAAAATGACGAGCGGGTGGACCTTCGCGAGATGGCGCCTGCACCAAGGCTAAAGCAGCAGCACTTGGAAGACCTGAGCGTCTCAGCGTCGTCTGCCCGCGAAGCGTCTGTGTGCTCTATAAGGACAACTGGCCTGCGCCCTCCTAGCAGTCGTCCCATGCCCAGCCCGATGTACTTGCTAGATAATGCAAAACCCTCTTAGTGGCTGACTAGTGCTGTGGTTAGTGTCTGACTGTGGCCAGAAGGCGAGCCAACATGCTGAGAGGGTATGTGAGATCTGGACGATGGCAAGTCATCAAGTACATGAGGCAACCCACCAGCTCTGCATAAGGACCACTAGGCTCTACAAATTCCTCAGAGACTAGAGCCGAGAGCTTGTGATCTATTGGCAGAGATGTGGGCTGTGCGGAGGAGAACTGAATACCGAACCTCTGAAGGACATGGCCTACCACATGTGATTGTGTGAGAGTGATGGTGCGCGCCGCTATCTCTGGAGATCTGCAGGCCAAGGAAGCGGTGCAGCTCTCCTTAGTCAGTTCACGTGTGTCTCCTCAGCAGCTCAGCCTTCACGGAGGCCAGTGCGTCTCTGTCTACAATAGCAAAGATAAGGCCGTCTACGTAGACTAGGATGTAGAACGGGGTCTAGCCAGTACGAACGAAGAGCGAGGGGTCAGCAGAGGACGGGAAGAAATGCAGGTCAGCTAACGTAGCACGAAGCATATCGTGCCACTCATGGGGCGTTTGTCGTAGGCCGTAAACAAGGCACCGGAGGAGCCACTGGGTCCCCAGAGCGAAGGTGCCGGTAAAGCCAAGCGGGCGACGCAGGTAGACCTACTCCTGCAGACTGCCCTGGTGAAACATTGTGGAGAAGTTGAGAGAGTGCAGCTCATACTCATGCGACGTGTAGCAGCGCCCGAAGAGTAGTCATATTCGGGGTTGGGCCAAAGGTCAGGAAGAAGTCCACACCCTCGCGCTGACTAAAGCCTCGAGCCACGTAGCGCACTTTGAACACAAGCAGCTCTCCAGGAGGGTGCTTCACCTTGAAGAGCCTCCGGCCATTGACTACGTTCACCCCAGGTGAGGAAACTGCGTTGATGTAGGTGCCGGTGGATCTCCAAGATGCGTCCATGGCAGCTATCCACTGGGAGGCCCAGGGTCCCAAGATCGCCTCAGTGTAGGTGCGAGGGGTCGGGATGACGAAGGCGTCTAGGTCCCCCTCAACTAGCAGCATGGAGCAAAGATGAGGCACGGCCTCGGACAGGAAAGCAAGCTCGTAGTGCCGGTCCTCCAGGACGTCACTGCCAAGGGCAGGAGCACCCACAACGGACGGAGGATAGACAAGGTCAGCGACCAGAGCGGTAGCGTAGTTAAGGCGGCGGGTAGAGGCGAATTCAGTGACGGTAGCGACAAGCTCGTCAAGACTCGAGACAGGAATAGTTGGGCCGGTAACGAGGGAGGCAAGGACCCGAGGAACAAGGGGAATAGCAGCACAAAGGTGGTCACACGAAGGAGGCGGAGGGACAACAAGCGACGACGGAGGAGGTGAGGGGAGGAAGGGAGTACGAGATGCGTGGGAACGAATCAAGAATGGATAAGAGCAATGGACAGGAGCGACAGGACGAGCACGAGAGGGACGGCGAGACCAGAAGTGGGATGGAGACATGGGGTCAGGAGACACAGGAGGAGACACAGGAGGAGAACGAGGGGGGAAACTAGACGAAAACGAGTCCGGCGGAGGAAAGACAGGGCCGTAGACAGGCAGGGGAGGCGACGGCGGGGGAGGCGCAGGCGGGTGGCCAGGGGAGGGAAGGTTGAGGAGGAGAAGGGCGGAAAGCGGCGGCAACTGCTGCTACGGCTACTGCTCCTTGTCGACACCAGAACCTCCAGCTAAACCACGGCCACCTCCGGGACACGCCACACAAACACCCCTATAGTGAGAACCCTCTCCAACACCGGTGCCACCCCTAGGACCGCTGGGATGAGCCACGACAGTAACCCTAGGACTAGCACCCCCAGAACCAGCACCCCTAGAACTAGAACCCTCTCCAGCACCGGTGTCACCCTCGAGACCGCCGGGACAAGCCGCGACAGGAACCCTAGGACTAGCACCCTCCTCAACACCCGCACCCCCACAGTCTGCGGACGGCTGCTGCAGCAGCCGCTGCAGCGGCGGCTGTTGCTGTAGTTGCGATAACGACGGTGGCTGCTGCTGAGGTGGCGACGACGACGGTTGCTACGATAGCAAATAAGAAGACACCGGGGTGGAAAAAGGCGGCGAGAACTATGCCGCGGGACCACCAGAGTCAGCTGACTCCTCAACCAGGACAATCGACAGGAGGGGAGTGACGTGAGACACACCATATGGAGCAGGGCGGGGTGGGAAAGGAGAAGGGGCTACCGAGGTAGTGGGAACCAGAAACAGGGGCGGGGAAATCAGGAGACCTCGGTGGGGAAAGCAGTAATAGAAGGAGACAAACTCGTCGAAAGTGACGTCACACGAGTGAAGGAGGCGGTGAGACGACGGGTGGTGAAAGTGTTAGCCAGACGCGTCGAGGGGGAAACTATGGAAGACACAGGGGACAGTGCGGGTAGTGAGCTTGTCTGTGCCAGAGGCACGAACGTGAGTAAGACAGTACCAGATGCGAAACACGAACACGTCACCAGGTAACCCAGTCCAGAGAAGGGTCGGCGAAACCTGCGGCCACTGAGAGTGCGGCCACTGGTTAAGCTGGTGAGTGGCGTAGCGAACATCGAACAGCCACAGAAAATGGGATGCACCGGCATGGATCATGGAGGAATGAGCCACCTCCATGACCAAGCCAATGTGTTCGGCAGGGTGTACGACTGGGTGATGCCCTCTACACGACAGAAGTGACCAAGTTGCCTGAGGCAAACTCGCCGCCACGGTCGAAGTGGAGACACCGTACAGGGAGGCCGCGGTGGACATGCACAGCTACGACCCACGGGATGAGAACGTCAAGCAAGTCAGCCTTACGCTCCAAGGGAAACACCATGGTGTAGAACGTGTAGTCGTCGACAAGCACAAGAAATTAGCGCTCTCGACGCGGCCCAGGGACGGGGGCTGGGCACCAAACGTCCAGGTGCAGGGTCTGGAGTGGCGCGGTGGCAGGGCGAAGCATGGAGGAGTGAGGAGCACGGTGCAGTCGGCCCTCGACGCAGGGCGTGCAGAGCGGTGCAGGCGAGGGAGGAAGGGCAGGGAGCGACGAAGGGAGACCGAGGACTAGGCCATGCTGGGACATGTGACGCAGATGCGGGAGTGCAGGGTGACCTAGGCAGTGGTGCCACAAAAGCGATGGGTGAGTAAGCAACCGACACGAGCAAGCTGTAGCGACCTGGGTCAACGCAGGCACCTGGGTGGAAGCCCTCACCGAGGGGGACACAGTGTCAAGCGTAAACAAGCCAGCCACAGGGTCCCGGGGGAACGTGGTAAGAGGGGCAGTAGTGGCCGCCTCGGTACAGACTGCGTACCGCTCGTGTTCGGGGAACGCAGTGGTGACACCGAGTTCCTGAAGACAACCGACACCAACTAGGTTCCGAGAGAACGAGGAGATGCACAGACTTGTAAGAGAGCCCGAGGGGACCGCCGGACAGGGAAGGGTGGTGGAGCTATGGACAATTATCGGACCGAAGGAGGGGTCAGCAAGCGCGGCAGCGGCAGGGGCGGCAAGCGGCGTGAGCACAGTGTGGTCACGAAAGAAGGAGGCAAACGCTCCAGAGTTGAGCGAGAACGAGAGCGAAGTAGTAGCGCCAGCTGGTGGAGGGGCTAGCGTGGAGCCTAGGCTAAACAAGGCACGGGTTCTTACGTCTGACGCAGCAGGGGAACCTAGACTACACTAAGGGGGCACACCTAAACTAGGCAACATAGGGAAATAAGATATGGTACCACGGCCACCACCACCAAAGGCGCGGGGCCACCCTGACAAGAGGTGGCCCCACTGCTGCTGCGACTCCTGCTGCTACAGTTGGTGCTGTTGCTACTGCTGCGGTTGCTCCGGGGCACTAGGCCCAGTTCGCTCGTTGGAACCACCGTCCCCGCCCCCACCTCCACCACCCCCACCACCCTTCCCTCCGCCAGGCCCCCCCTTGGGGCAATGGCGCCTACCCTGACGCGGCTGCGCTAAGGCCACAGCAGTGGTCTCAGCAGCAAGGGCTCTCTCAGCGACAGCAACAAAGACATCAGAGTAAGTGCACTAGGAGGGAGCACAACCCTGAAAGATAGGGACCGCCGCAGAACCGCTAGACTGAGCGATAGTGTGCTGGCGGGTCTCTATCTCGGACAGGGCGGTGACAAAGGCGGTAAGGGTGAGGTCACCTGAGTGCTAACTAAGGAAGTCGTCGTGGGCAATGGCTAGGCGGTCGGGGAGGCGCATGGTAATGAGGTAAAGTGTAGCGCAAAGTGGCGACGGGAAGGCAGAGCTGGGTCTCAGTGCTAGCGGCATGATAGCTAGCTTCAAGTGCGCGGAGGTGAGTGGCTTGGTGAGCGAAAGTGGGGAAGGCCGCAAGATCAGGGAACAACATGGGAAGGATGGCGGACATGGAGTAGCGCGCAACTACGGCCTGTAAGGATTTCTTGGCATTTGCTTCAGCGGTAATATGCTGACGCTTAGACAAGGGGAGGGCGTGACTAATGGCAAGCTGCGCTACGGCGTCGCGCAACTCCCAGACAGTGCGAGCAAGAGCAGCAGCGGAAAATGCCTCACGCTCATCAGTGGTGGGGGCATCAGGGAGGGCAGCAGGCATGGGGGGGCGGGGAAGCAAGCAATCGACATGAACAGCCAGGGAGTAACCGTCATGGCACTGATTTGTCAGGTGACGACGAAGGTCAACAAGCCACGCATCGAAGTCGATCGCCCGCCCTTCCGCGTCTTGGCGGAGCACAGTGTCCGCCATCATACGCCCTCAGCTACACGGTGGCACGGCGGCACGGCGGTACGACGGCCCGGCTACACGGCGGCACGGCTGCACGGCGACACGGCTACACGGTGGCACGGCGGCACGGCGATACGGCACCACGGCGGCACGACGACACAGCGGCACGGCTACACGGCTACACGGCAGCACGGCGGCACATCGACACGGCTACACGGCGGCTCGGCGGCACAGCGATACGGCTACACGGCGGCACGGCGGCATGGCGACACGGCTACACGGTGGCACGGCGGCACGGCGATACGGCACCACGACGGCACGACGACACAGCGGCACGGCTACACGGCTACACGGCAGCACGGCGGCACGTCGACACGGCTACACGGCGGCTCGGCGGCACGGTGGCACGGCGACACGGCGGCACGGCGGCACAGCGACACGGCACCACGGCGGCACGGCACCACGGTGGCACGGCGACACAGCGGCACGGCGGCACGCCGGCACGGCATGACGGCGGCACGTCGACACGATGGCACGTCGGCAAGGCGACATGGCACCACGGCAGCACGGCAGCACGGCGACACAGCGGCACGGCGGCACAGTGGCACAGCGACCCAGTGGCACGGCGGAACGGGGGCCGGAACGGTAGGAGCGGCGAGCGAGCGGAGGCCGACGAGCTAGGGCCTACGAGCGAGAGTCGACGAGGTGGGGCTGGAGAGCTAGGGCTAGCGTGGGGCACGGGGCGAGCGGGGCGCGAACGGGGCCAGCGGGGCATACGGGGCCAGCGGGGCGCACAGGGCTATCGGGGCGCGAACGGTGCCAGCGGGGCATACGGGGCCAGAGGGGCGCAGGGGTCTAGCGAGGCTCGATGGGGCCAGCGGGGCACGAACGGGGCCAGTGGGGCGCACGAGGCTAGCGGGGCTCGATGGGGCCAGCGGGGCGCGAACGGGACCAGCGGGGCCTACGAGGTCAGCGGGGTTCGACGGGGCCAGCGGGACACGAACGGGGCCAGCGGGGCGCACGGGGCTAGCGGGGCGCGAACAGGGCCAGCAGGGCATACGGGGCCAGAGGGGCGCAGGGGGCTAGCGAGGCTCGACGGGGCCAGCGGGGCGCAAACGGGGCCAGCGGGGCGCACGAGGCTAGCGGGGCGTACGAGGTCAGCGGGTCTCGATGGGGCCAGCGGGGCGCGAACGGGGCCAGCGGGGCGCGAACGGGACAAGCGGGGCGTATGAGTTCAGCGGGTCTCGACGGGGCCAGCGGGGCGCGAACGGGACCAGCGGGACGTACGGGGCGCACGGGGCTAGCGGGGCTCGTTGGTTCTAGCGGGGCGCAAACGGGGCCAGCGGGGTTAACGGGGCTAGCGGGGTGCTAAAGGGCCAGCGGGGTGCAAAGGGGCCAGCGGGGCTCTAAAGGGCCAGCGGGGCTCTAAGGGGCCAGCGGGACTCTAAGGGGCCAGCGGGGCTTTAGGGGCCAGCATGGCTCTAAGGGGCTAGCGGAGCGCTAAGGGGCCAGCGGGGCGCTAGGGTCTAGGGCGGATGCGTGTGGGCGGACCTAACCTAATCTGATACCGTAATCCCCCGTATATAACACCCGCCGAAATAGTCACTCCATGGGTGGTTCATACGGGGGGAAGCTTATGATACGTGTCAACAAATATAATTGTCTATGCTAGGTACACTATATTTGTTATAGCCTTAGTTAGGTCAGTTCTTAGAGGGTACATTCCCACCTTTGTAACCCTCAGCCTTCCTCCCTTAGTCGCTTTTCTCTCGACACTCTAACATGGCATCTAGAGCTAGGTCTCGCCCTTTACTCACGCTTCCGCCCTAACATACCCTAGCCTAGCGCGCCTCGCCCCTAGTTGCGCGCCTTGTAAATCGTCCCCTCCCCGCCCTCCTGTGCTCGTCGCGTAGCTCGCGTCAGCTAGCGCCAGCAGCCGCCAGCTAGTGCTGACCAGCACTAGCCGCCGCTAGCCCGCACCACATTGGCGCCTTCGTTAGTCGCCGATCCCCCCCCTCCCCCTCTCGATCGTAGCTCGTCCCTGACGCCAGCACCAGCCAGCCCGCCAGCTCGCCAGTGCCAGCTCACCTGCGTTAGCCAGTGCCAGCTCGCCAGCAATAGCTCGCTAGCCCCTGCCAGCAATTTGCCGCCAGCGCCAGCTAGCCAGCCCCCAGCTCGTGCTAGCTAGCTCGTGCCAGCTAGCTGCTAGCTGCCAGCGCCAGCACGCCAGCGCCAGCTTGCCAGCGCCAGCAAGCATTCACAAGCACGCCAGCGCTAGCTAGCCAGCGCCAGCTTGCCAGTGCCAGCACGCCAGCGCCAGCTAGCCAGCGCCAGCTTGCCAGCTGCTAGCCGCCAGCTCCAGCTCGCCAGATGTTAGCCGCAAGCGCCAGCTCGCAAGCTGCTAGCCGCCAGCGCCAACTCGCCAACTGTTAGCCGCCACCGCCAGCTCGCCAGATCCTAGCCGCCAGCTGCTAGCCGCCAGCGCCTGCTCGCCAGCTACTAGCCACCAGCTCGCCAGCTGCTAGCCGCCAGTGCCAACTCGCCAGCTGCTAGCCGCCAGCTGCAAGCCGCCAGCTCGCCAACTTCTAGCCGCTAGCGCCAGCTCGCCAGCTGCTAGCCGCCAGCGCCAGCTCTCCAGCGCCCGCCCACCGCTTACCCGCACTAGTCAGTAGCGCCAACTGACGCCACTGCCTCAACCACTACTGCACCGTGCTCTGCCGCTTGCTCTGCCGCCACGGCCACTGTTGCAGCTGCTGTTGCCACTGCCGCTACAGCCGCTTTAGCTGTCGCTGCCACAGCCGCCACTACCGCTGCCGCCACTTCCCTTGCAGCCGCCGCTGCAGCCACTGCCCTTGCACCTGCTACTGCCGCTGCTGCCCTTGCAGCTACCACGCTGCCCCCCCTGCAGCTGCCGCTGCCGCTGCAGCCCACACTGCCACTGCAGCCGCTGCTGCCACCACTGCCGCGGCTCGCCCGTACCCATGTAGCCACCTCTGTTAGCCAGCTCACTGCTGGCCTGCTGCCATCCTCACCTCGCTGCTAGCTAGCCGCCCTCGCTGCCACCGGCTCCTGTAGCAGCCACCCCAGCAAGTTCCTTCTTCTGCCGCCACTGTCTTCCCGGCCGCAGCTGCCAGCATGGCGTCGCCCGGTGTCTTCGTTCTGCGACTGGATGGAGAGGGGCAGGCAGTCGGTTTCGCCGCCTGGTAGGAGGCATTTCTCCTTCAGCTCACGAGTCAGCGCGTCGACGACGAGTCTTTGGACGCCCACGTCTCTGGTGAGCTCCCCACTATCCCTCGCCCGAGCGCTCCTGCTCATGACGCGACATCTGAGCAGCAGGCTGTGCACGCTGCTGCTCGTACTGCCTACTCTATCTGAGTGTCTCGCGATGCCACTACTCGAGTCGCCATCCTCAGGTGCCTGCCGGTTGCCAAGCACTCCCACTTGGTGGGTGTTGCATCAGCCCGCGCCCTCTGGCTGACTATCCTAGCTAGGTACTCCACCCTGTCGTCTGCCACTCTTGGTCGCCTCCTCCTCCCTTTCTTCCACCCTGATCTGACATCGTTCACCACTATAGCAGACTTAGTCGAGCACCTACGTTCTCTCGAGGCTCGCTGGCGTGCGGCCTGTACTAAGGCCCAGCTAGCGCTCGACCCGCCAACCCTCTTCGCCACTGTCTACTTCCTTGTCATCCACCTCCCTGACCGCCTAGCCCCTGCCCATGGCGTGCTCCTTGCTCGTCACTCTTCTGAGCTCACCATTGACCTCTTCTCCACCTCCCTGACTGAGATAGAGGACCGCCTCCGCGCTATCGCCGGTTCCACTGGTGCGCCGGCAGTCCCTATTTTTCAGGGCAGTGCTCCCTCCCCCATGACAGTCCCTGCCTCTGCCTCTGTAGTTGAGATAGCAGCGGCTACCTCTGCCCCCGGCCGCTCATCTGGCGGCAAGGGCAACGGCAAAGAGGGCAAGGGTCGTGGAGGGTCGGCAGCAGCGGGTGGAGGGGGTGAGGGTGCGGACGGAGAGGGTGGTCAGTCGGAGTCGGGGACTGCACAGCAGCAGCAGCCGCAGCAGTCTTGGAGGCCGGCGGGACCTGGGGGTGGTAGTCGTGGTGGAGGCTATGGGGATTGGGGCCCAGGGCTGTCGGTGCCCTGGGGGTCGTGTGGCTCTTCTGTGAGTCCGGGTGCTGGTGGTTATGGTAGCGCGGTAACCTGGACGTACCAACTGCTGACTGGCCCACAGGCGGGCCAGGTGTGCGTGCGCGTGGGGCACATCGTCGCTCGCTGCTTCCACCGCTTGGACGACCTCTACCGTCATCACTTCGGTCCGCAGGTACAGGTTCCCCCCTAGCCGATCTTCCTTCGTCGTGAAGCTCCTATATTTGATATGGATATGATTCAGATTGACAATGCCTTATATTCTCTGTATTCTGATGCTTCTAGTGTTGCTATTTTTTATTATCCTGCTATTTGTAGCCTTGGAGCTACTGCTGTGTGTAGTCTAGGATTCCCTGCTGCGTCAGGCGTAGGACCTGTTAGAGACTCTTCACCGAGCCCCGCCTCGTCGGCCCTCTCCTTTGTCTTAGACTCTGGAGCGTCTCGGTGCTTCTTTCGAGAGAGTACTGCTCTCACCCCGCTTCCTACGCCTGTCCGTGTCGAACTAGCAGACTCCTCCGCCACAGCAGTCGCCCGTAGCACCATCACTCTCCCCTGTCCGGCTGTCCCTTCCGGCTCCCTCACAGGTCTGCACATCCCCTCGTTTGCTAGGAACTTAGTGGGTGTCGGTCACCTCCAAGACCGAGGTGTCACCACTACGTTCCCTGGCCGCGAGAGACACGCTGCTTGCACAGACACAGTCACTGGTCGACACTTAGCTACCTTTCAGCGTGACCCTGGATCTGGTCTCTTTACCCTGCACACTGAGTCCCCGCTCACTACTGCGTCTGTCAATGTTGCCACGTCCTGTTCCTGTCGCTCCCTAGCTCACCCGACCCTTGTGTGGCACCACCGCTTAGGTCACAATGCCCTCCTGCGTCTTAGGCACATGTCCCAGTACAGTCTAGTCACTGGTCTCCCTCCGTCGCTCCCCGCCTTGCCTCCGTCGGTAGCGCCACTGTGCACCTCCTGTGTCGAGGGCCGGCAGCGCGCCGCCCCTCACTCCTCCTCGCTTCCTCCTACCACAGCATCGTTATAGACACTGCACATGGATGTCTGGGGCCCTGCCCCACTCCATGGTCTCAGTCGAGAGCGCTACTTCCTAGTCGTCGTTGACAACTTCTCGCGGTTCACCACAGTTTTCCCGTTGGAGCGGAAGGCCGACATGCCGACCGTTCTCCTCCCGTGGTTTCTTACTGTTCGCACCACCCACCGACTGTCTAACGGACGCTTACACTCTGACCGCGGTGGCGAGTTTGCCTCTGGCTCTCTAGGACGGTTCTGTCGTGCGGAGGGCATCTGCCAGACGTACACACTGTCGGACTCCCCACAGCAGAATGGGGTCACTGAGCGATGCATCGGCCTGATCGTGGAGGTGACTCGCACCTCCATGGTCCACGCCGGTGCACCCCATTTTCTGTGGCCGTTTGCAGTGCGCTACGCTACTCACCAGCTTAACCTGTGGCCGTGCTCCCAACGACCACAGGTTTCGCCGACCCTCCTCTGGACCAGGTCTCCTGGTGACGCGTCTGCGTTCCACGTCTGGGGCAGCCTTTCTCACGTCCGCGATACTGTCACGGACAAGCTCTCAGCCCGCACTCTTCCTTGTGTCTTCTTGGGGTTCCGCTTGACGCCTCTGACTGACTGTTCTACCACCCCTCACACCACCGTTTTTACCACTCTCGTGACGTCACCTTCAACAAGATTCTCCCCTACTACCAGCGCTTCCCGCACCGCAGCGCTCCTGTGCCTCCTCCTCCTCTGTTCCTTGTCCCTGCCCCCCCTGCCGCACCCCTCCCGCCCCGCCCGGCCCAGTCTGGTGTCTCCCACGCCACTCAGTTCCCCTCAATTCCCCGTGTGGGGGAGTCAGCTGACTCTGGGGGCTCAGCTGCTGGGGGTGCGCCTGCTATCCTTGTGGCGCCTCCCCCAGCCTCGGTCCCCCAGGCCCCTCAGCCGCCTGCTCCCTTGCCTCAGCAGCAGCAGCCGTCGCCGTAGCAGACTCCACGGCCGCAGCAGTAGCAGCAGGGAGCAGTGGGCTCTGGGGGTGCTGGTTCTGGGTGTGCGCGTTCTGGGGGTGCTGACTTCGGGGGTGCTGGTTCTGTAGGTGGTGAGACTGAGGGTGCTAGTCTTGGGGGTGCTGTTTTGTGGCGTGTGGGTGGCAGCTGGGGTGCCACTGGCGGCCCTGGAGCGGGTAGGCAGCAGCAGCAGCAGCAGCAGGTGCAGCCGGCACAGTAGGAGCCACCGCAGTCTGCCCTTCGTCTCCTTGGTCTTGCTCCAGGTTCCCCTGTCAGCCCGCACGTTCCCCCTCCGGTGCGTGACCCTTTTTACGGCCCGTTGTTTCCTCCTCCGGACTCCTCTCCAGCTCGTTTCCCCCCTCACTCCCCTCCGTCCCCTGACCTGTCCCCCGTCCCCCCTCGTCCCCAGTCCCCAGTTCTTCCCCACTGGGTTCGTCGCCCCTCTGGTGCTCGTCCTGTCTCTCCCCGTCCTAGTGTCCACCCTATGCTCCTTCGCTCGCGTGCTCCTCCCGTCACCGTCCTCCTGTTGCCTCCCTCGTCGTCGCTACCGTCGTCCCCCCCTCCTCGCTCCGACGCTGTTCGCACTGCTCGTCCAGTCCTGTCGCGCCTGCTTGCATCGCTTGTCACTGACCCTACTGCTCCTCCTGAGTCTGTCTCTGCGCTTGTCGCTGCTGTCACTGACTTTGTTGCTAGCCACCGCCTTGACTACGCTGCTGCTCTGGTCTCTGGTACTGTCCGTCCTCCGTCCATCGGGGGTGCACCTGCCCTTGGCAGTGACGTGCTAGAGGACAGGCAGTACGAGTTGGCCTACCTTGCTGCCGCTGTTCCCCATCTCTGCTCCATGCTTGTATCCCCAGAGGGCGACCCAGACGCTCTCGACATCCCTGTTCCGCGCTCTTACGTTGAGGCGGTGTCGGGGCCATGGGCAGCCCAGTGGATACAGGCCATGGAGACTGAGATGGCATCCTACAGATCCACTGGCACCTACGTCGACGTAGTTTCCCCGCCTGGGGCGAACGTAGTCGATGGCATGTGGATCTACAGGGTGAAGCGCGCACCTGGAGAGCTGCCGAATTTCAAGGCACGTTACGTGGCTAGAGGCTTCAGTCAGCGTGAGGGAGTGGACTTCTTCCATACCTTCTCCCCGACCCCGAAGATGACTACTCTTCGGGTCCTTCTTCACATAGCCGCATAGCGTGACTACGAGCTTCACTCACTCGACTTCTCCACAGCGTTCGTGCAGGGTAGTTTGCACGAGCAGATCTACCTCCGGTACCCTCTAGGCTTCTTTGGGTCCTTCCCACCTAGGACCCAATGGAGCCTGCGCCGTCCTGTCTACGGCCTTCGTCAAGCACCCGTTCGCACGGGTCAGGCACCGTTCTACATTCTAGTGTACGTAGACGATCTTATCTTTGCTACTCCCGACAGAGTCGCACTGGCCTCAGTGAAGGCCGAGTTACTTAGGAGACACACCTGTAAAGACTTGGGGGAGCTGAGGCGCTATCTGGGCTTGGAGATCTCTCATGACCGTGCCGCTCGCACGATCACACTCTCAAAGTCCCATATGGTGGAGCAGATCCTCCAGAGGTTTAGTCTCTAGTTCTCCTCAGCACAGCCCACCCCCCTTCTTGTGGATCACAAGCCCTCTGCTCTTGTTCCGGCTGAGCAGGTCGAGGCTAGTGGTCCATACGCAGAGCTTGTGGGGTGCCTCATGTACTTGATGACCTGCACTCTAATAGATCTAGCGTACCCTCTCAGTCTCCTGGCTCGCTTTGTCGCGACAGGCAGGCACCGACCAATCCACTGGTCGGCTGCCAAGAGGGTACTGCGGTATCTGGCGAGCACATCAGGACTGGGGCTTGTGCTAGGAGGTCGGGAGCGAGTGGTGCTCACTGGACGCACAGACGCATCGTGGGCAGACGACTTGGTGACGCTCAGGTCGACTCAGGGCTACTGCTTGAGTCTTGGTGCTGGTGCAGTCTCGTGGAGGTCCACCAGGTCGTCGTCTGTAGCTCAGTCCAGCTGTGAGGCAGAGATCTACGCTGGGGCCATGGTTGCTCAGGAGCTCCGCTGGCTGACGTTCTTGCTCACTGACTTAGGTGAGCAGCCTAGGTTTGCCTCGGTCCTGTTTGCTGACAACAGGGCCATGATCCTCTTGTGTCAGGAGGCACGACTTGAGGGCAGAGTGAAGCACATCCAGCTGCGGTACTTCCTGCTGCGAGAGTTGCAGCAGCGCGGTCAGGTCCGTGTAGTACAGTTGGCTTCAGAGGCCAACACCACTGATATCTTCACCTAGGCACTTGCGTATCGTGACCATCAGCGGTTCTGTACTCAGCTTGGTCTAGCCTCAGTGGCAGCACCTCTCTTTGTATCATGAGTCATACTATACCTACCTGTACTTGTTGTGTTATACCTGCTTGTCCTGCTGCACTTGCTGATTGGCCTTGTGGCCCCTTGTCTCAGTGGTCAGACTAGTAGTACTGCCCTGAGTTTTCTTATTACACTCATCAGAGGTCAGACTAGTAGTGCTGCCCTGATGTACTTTTCTTTGTTAGGAACTGCCAGTATCTTGGCTAGGGGGTGTGTCAGCAAATATAATTGTCTATGCTAGGTGCTGTATATTTGTTATAGCCTTAGTTAGGTCAGTTCTTAGAGGGTACATTCCCACCTTTGTAACCCTCAGCCTTCCTCCCTCAGTCACTTTTCTCTCGACATTCTAACAATACGGTGCATTTTTGAGAGCACCCGTTTTTCTGACATTGAAATTTACATAACACCCTCCTCGTTTTATTCGTTTCAAAACTGCATTTGTTCATATATTACAGCGTCCGCTCATCTGCAAAAGCCGAGCATGATGAAATTGCGCATAAGTGAATCCCTAGCAAGATCGAGAGGATCTTGACCGCCCAAATCGAACTTGATTATCGAATTGTTGAGAATCGAATTGTGGGGAATGAGGAATCGAATTGTGGGGGAAGGGGGAATCGAAATTGTGGGGGGAAGGGCGATTGGAAATTGTCAGGGGAAAGGGGAATCAAAATTGTTGGGGAAGGGAGGGAACTAAAACCGTTGGGCCAGGGGGTTACGATATTGTGGGGGAGACGGGAAAATCAAATTTTCATGCCTCGTTAGCAGCCGCTCCGCACCCTTAAGGGCAAATAGGGCCCGGAACACTCACATTCATGTTGCATTTTGCGTTTTATTTTTCCGGGCCACTGTTTACACCCACTCATTTTTTTAGTGAATTTTTATATCCACCATGTTGGGTTGAGAAAAGCCCTAGGATCCTTTCAGAGACTAAGTCCCACTTGTATGAAATGCTTGAGTAGTGCAGCGGAAGAGTTAAGTAGCTGAACCCTTGCACTAGTATGTGAGAGCAAGTGATTGATTAAAAAGGACAAGCATACAGGAATATATAGAGAATAGAAATAGAGCAGTTTGTAGAATACAGTTGAAGAAACGGTTCTCGAGTCGCACAGCGACTCGATAGTTGGTTCGGTTACCATCCTTGCAGTCGCAACGGTCGGTCGCAACCTCCGGTTGCAACCCTTCGAGTCCCTTCGTTCCTTCGTGTTCTTTCGTCCAACCTCCTCGTGTAACCTCCGTTGACTCGTGTACTCGATACGACATTTTGAGTGTAGTGTTATACTTCAAAAACACTTATCCAACACAAAAAAGCCTTTGAGGTATTTCCAATACTCCCCTTCGTTTCAGGAGTGTTGACGTGTCCAGATTCGGTGACGTTTATCTGCCCGGTCAGCAGTATGCAGTAATCGAAATTTGCCTTTGCCAGTTTCTTCGTCAGGTAATCTGCAGCCATTTCTATTGTGGGGCAGAAACTGAGTTGAAGTCTCCCCTTCGCGATCTCATCCTTGACGAAGAAATACCGTAGAGCGATGTGCTTGGTTCGATTGGCGAACCCGTTTTTGTTCGCGATTTTAATCGCGGATTGGTTGTCGCAAAATAGCGAGAAGACGAGCATGGTCGCGATTTTCGCTTCCTCGAATAGCTCCCGTAAGTAAAGTCCTTTGGTTGCAGAGCAGAGAGCGATGTATCCCGCTTCAGCCGAGGATAGCGCGATTAGCTCCTGCTTGCTCGATTGCCAGGAGATAGTCCTGATAGGCTCTAGTCGGTAGATGTAGCCCGTTCTGGAGCGACGATTCTCCTTATCTCCCGCGTGGTCGGCGCCGACGTACCCGAGTTGCTGTACGGATGATGGCGTTATTTTGCTGTAGGTAAGTCCGGTCGTCGGCGTAGAGACGAAGTAGAGCAATGCCCGATTTAGCTCCTTGAGATCCTCTTGCTCCGGCTGCTTCAGGTGTGTCGCCAGTTAGCTCGCGCTGTAGGACAGATCCGGTCGGCAGGTTACTATTGCGAACAATAGACAGCCGAGCTTTTGTTGATATTCCTAAATTTGCTTCGCGGGGAGCTTTGCGGAATTTTCGTTGTTGTTCCCGTAGCAATAGGGAGTCGCGACTGCGACTGGCGTTAGGCCGAATTTCTTCGCGATAACGCCTGCATATTTTTCGGCGTATAGGTGGAGCGCCGAGTCGTCTTCGACGATGTTTAGACCTAGGTACTGGCTCACGATGTCCGACACCGTGAGTGTTAAGTCACTCCTCAGCTCCCCTTCGAACCAGGCGGCGACTTCGGTAGTGGAGTCGACGTAGAGTAGGTCATCGATGTAGACGATGAGAAGGACGAAGTCCCCCCCCCTTTTGTAGTCGGTACATGCCTTGATCGTGCGGCTGCTGTAGAAAACCGACCCTTACGAGGTGGTCGTGAAGGTGCTGCTGCCAGAGCCGTGGGGCTTGTATAATTCCATAGAGGGATTTTACCAGCTGGTGTTGGTGCAACACTATGGGTTGCACTCGGCATGTCGTCCTTGTTTGTGTGTATGCATGCATGGCATGGAATGAATTGTGAGTCTATGTCATTGCTATCTAGTGCTTGTGTGTGTGTTTGAATGGTGTATCACAATGTGGTTTGTGTCGGTCAAGACATTAGCGAGTCTTTACAACTCGCATAACAAGTCGTCGTTTGTGTGTCGCATGTGTTTTTTCTATTTTGTCGAGTGTGAAGTGTCCATCGCATCGCAGGTGTGTGCAGCAAGCCCCCATCAACTCAAGAAGAATTTATCTTGCAGAACCAAGACCAAGAGCTCAAGATTTCAAGCCCAAGGGACACGGATAAATATTAAATAGTGAAAATAGTAACGCTACTTCGTGTAGTGTTACATTTCACTTGGTGTAGCCCCTTGGAGGGTTTGTTTCGAGACTCTTCATGGTTGGGGACTCTGTGGTGGTGTACCACTAACCAGGACCTTGGCTCTTGGGGTATGTAGAGGCTGGGAACCATCTCCATCTCGAATTCTTCTTGCTAACTTTGTACTTCCAAGACTATAGTGGCTCCTATACCTCTTGCCAGTCAAACCGCCATAGCGTCGTCAAATCTTCATGGAATTTTATGATTAAACTTGCAGCTGATAGGCGACAGCAACGCGCTCGAGATCCAATTTACAAATCACCGTTTGAGGCACAGATAAGTTCGGCATCAATATTTGAAGCTGTCTGACAGAATTCTGGCTGTGCACAATTTCTCTCATTTTAGGCACATCTCAGCCTATTGTGGTTATAACAGCTGGCACACTTTTGTGGGGTCATCGATGAATCTGTGGGGCTGCTCGACGAAGATTTCAGCGTCCACAGGTGCGTACAGGAAGGTGTTGGCAACATCGATCTGGCGCAGTGGTAGCTTTTTCGTGGCCGCGACAGCAAGCAGAATGCGCAGAGAGGTATATCAGGAGACTGGAGCGAATGTCTCCGTGTAGTCGGTTCTGTATCATTGGTCGAATCCTCGTACGACCCAGTGAGCTTTGAAGCGGTCGATGGAGCCATCCGCATTAGTCTTGATGCGGTACACCCATTTCCCCGAGAGCACATTCTTCCCGTTGGTTTTTGTTGTAGGTATCAGCTTCCACGTATTCCGGTCTTGCAGGGCCTTCAGTTCTTTTTCCATTGCTTCCTTCCTTTTTGCCTTCTGTTCCCCCCCCAGAGCCTGCGACAGAGTCGTTGGCTCTTGTGGCGACGGCAGCGGCGGGCTTTGGACGGCGACCCAGAGTCCAAGTATCTGGAGGCCCGTGAGTGTGTGTCGAGGGGAATTGGTATTCTCGGGATAAGCTGCTTCGTCACCATCTTTGGGGTCACGTAAGAAGTTAGGTCCGATGCGTTCAGAGATATTTGTGTCGACCGGTTGAGGTGTAGTGTAACCCTGGTCAGCGAAGTGATAATAGGTGTCGAGGTTGTTACTGTCGAGAGGATTGTCGTCATCGAGTGGAACGAGCACGGAGTAGTAAAGGAGTGGTCCGGCAGCTTCCGAGGCTTCAGGTACTTTTTCTTCTGCTGCGTCAGCTTCGGCAGCACGGTCGGCGAAGGACCGATGGCCCTCGAAGTCGTCATTGGGGTCGTCTGTGTTGGCGATGTTGTCTAGGTAATGTTGCAGCGTCGGTCGCTCGTAGAAAAACGCATCACGTGAGGCCATAATAGTTTTGTCCTGAATGTCGAGAAGTTTCCATGCGTGGAAATGTTTTGTGATGCCGAGGTGTAGTCCCCACCGTGCTCGTTGAGAGAATCGTCCTGCTTGGGCTGTGTGGGGTCTGTACTGTACCATACAGCCGAAGACTTGAAGTAATTTTGTGCTGCCCTGTTTTCCCGTCCACAGCAGGTGCGGTGATGCATTTTTGGGAAGTGACGTCAAGGACAGCAAATTGTGCAGGTGGACTGCATGCGTCATCGCGTCAAGCCAAAGCGTGTTGGGCAGTCTCATCCCCAGTAGCAGCTTCCGCATCGTCGTCTGTAAAGTCCGGTTCATTCTCTCTGCAACCCCCTGCTGCTGGTGAGCGTAGGGCAGAGACACCAGGCGTCTAATGCCTCTTTCTGCTAGATAGCTCCTGAACCTCTGTGACTGGTGCTCCAGTGCTCCGTCGGACTGGAAGCTCTTGAGTTGGGAGCCCGATTCTCGTTCGGCGATGGGGAGTCATGTCGTGAAGGCTTCGAATGCTTGATCTCGTGTCTTGAGGTTATAGTGCCATACATATCGTGTTGCTGCATCGATGAACGTGATGACATAGTTGTACTCGGCTTCACTGTCGTCTCGAGGCATGTTTAAGATGTCGCTGTAGACTTTTTCCATCGGTGCGTTTGCAGGTGCGCTTGGATTGTGGTGCGACGTGAAAGGTTGGTGGGGAAGATCAGCTTCAGGATACGTGAAGCATTGTGCGCGGGGTCGTCGAAGCTCCTGGCCGCTCGTTGTGAGGAGAGCGTCCTTTTCTAATATTCCGGCTTGTATGGTTTGTAGTACTGTGCTGTTTGCAGGGTGTCCGAGGCGTTGATGCTGTTGGTGCAACCCTATGGCTTGCACTCGGCTTGTCGTCCTTGTTTGTGTGTGTGCATGCATGGCATGGAATGAATTGTGAGTCTATATCATTGCTATCCAGTGCTTGTGTGTGTGTTTGAATGGTGTATCACAATGTGGTTTGTGTCGGTCAAGACATTAGCGAGTTTTTACAACTCGCATGACAAGTCGTCGTTTGTGTGTCGCATGTGTTTTTTCTATTTTGTCGAGTGTGAAGTGTCCATCGCGTCGCAGGTGTGTGCAGCAAGCCCCCATCAACTCAAGAAGAATTTATCTTGCAGAACCAAGACCAAGAGCTCAAGATTTCAAGCCCAAGGGACGCGGATAAATATTAAATAGTGGAAATAGTAACGCTACTTCGTCTAGTGTTACATTTCACTTGGTGTAGCCCCTTGGAGGGTTGGTTTCGAGATTCTTCGTGGTTGGGGACCCTGTGGTGGTGTACCACCAACCTGGACCTCGGCTCCTGGGGTATGTAGAGGCTGGGAACCATCTCCCTCTCAAATTCTTCTTCCTAAGTTTTTTGTACTCCTAAGACTATAGTGGCTGCTGTACCTCTTGCCAGTCAAACCGCCATAGCATCGTCAAACCTTCATGGAATTTCATGATTCAACTTGCTGCTGATAGAAGACAGCACCGCGCTCTAGATCCAACTTACATATCACCATTTAATTCAGCGAGCAGATCGTTATCAATATTTGAAGCCGTCTGACGGAAATCCGACTGTGCTCTTTATCTCTCATTATTGGCACATCTGAGCCTATTGTGACTATAACAAGTGGTATCAGAGCCCCTTGGAGCTGTCTCGACCATGCCTAGGCCTGAGGAAGGGGGTGGCAGAGGTGCTGGAGGCAGAGAAGTCGCCAAAGCACAAGGTCAACACCAAGATCCACCCGTTGCTCCGGTGCAACCTAGCCTTGGACCCTCTAGGGATGAGCCTAGAGTGTTTGGCCTTGACAAGTTCAACGGTGACAACTTTGCTGAGTGGTCCTTCAAGATGGAGAACATCTTTGACCACTATGATTTGCTGGAGGTGATGGAAGGAATGGAGAAGCACCCCGAGAACGACCCGGAGAAGAGCCCGTGGGTGCGGAAGAGCGCACAAGGCTACCTTCTACTTGGGCAAGCGTTGGGGAGCAGCCAAATCCGTCACATCAAGCCTTTTCAGCGTGAACCAGCAAAGGAACCAAAGGCATGGGCTGCTCTCAAGGGTGTACACGCTCCTGCAACAGCGGCGGTGGCTGTGGTTTTGGAGCGGCAAATGGCGGCACTTCGAATTGACGAAGGCGAACCGGTGGAGGAAGGAGTGCAGAAATTCTTCGACTTGTTGACATGGCTCGAAGGAACTGATCTGAACTACAGTGACCTTCAAAAGAAGACCAAGCTGCTGGCCTTACTTCCGGACTCATGGTCCTCGCTCATCATCAACCTAAATCGAGATCTGCCCCGTCTCTCACTCGAAGATGTGAAGCGGGAAATCTTACAAGAAGATTTCCGCCGACGCGAATTGGCGGGTCCCGATGGTGCCGGAGTTGCAAGCATGGGCCGTGGGCACGGCCGTGGAAGGGGCAGAGGGCGAGGTGGAAGATTTGGCAGCAGTAACTTCAGTGGAGGCCGTGGTAATGGAGGATATGGCAGCAACAACAACAACAATGGCTACGGGCGTGGGCGCGGTCGATTTGATGGCGAATGCCACTTTTGTCACAAGACCGGCCACATGTGGAGAGATTGCTTCAGATTGCTTGATGGATGGACCCCTTCTCAAGGCCAAGAGGGCAGAGGAGCAAGGGGAGGAAGAGGCAGAGGTCGTGGAGGCCGTGGTGGACGTGGAGGTGAAGCGGCAAGCATGAAAGGTGGAGACTACGACAAGGACTCGAGTGAAGATCGATACCCGGGCCAATTCTTATTTGTCTCCACGCAAGCGGCAGCTGCAGCAGGAGGTGTGGATGGCTTTGAGGAGCCAGCTACTGTAGGAAAGGTCACCCTTCACTCTCTGGACTTTTGGGTGATCGATAGCGGCGCCACCTATAGCATGACACCTCGTGCGGACTTGCTCACCGAACTCGAACCGTCGCCGGTGAAGCATGTTACAACGGCTTTGGGGCAGCGAGCAGAGGTGAAAGGCCATGTTCAAGGGTGCTGATGGGAAGATGGTGGGCCTCAAGAACGTGCTTTGGGTGCCCAACCTAGCAGCCAACCTGATCTCTGTTCGGCGTTTGCATAAGGCCGGCATGGACACATCTTCCAAGGGCTCCAAAACATATACCGCGAGGCTTGGTGAGCGGAAGCTTTGGGACCTTCATGAGGACAGGGACATCTACAATGAGATGTGGCAAATCCCAGCGGTCCCCATGCCTAAGGGGAGGCAAGTGGCAGCAAGCATCAGCACCAAGAGTGAAGCGGTTGGTGGCGGTGATCACGGAAAACAAAGTGACACCAAGAGTGACTCGAAGGAGTGCAACCTTGGAGAGACCAGCAAGGCGTGTGAACCCAAGGAGAGTGGTGCAGCAGCCAAAGGTGGTGGAAATGAGGAGGAGAAGCCTAAGATCAGCAAAGCAGCAGCGGCAAAGGAGAAAGGAGAGAGCTTGTGGGGCACGATTGCGAGTGCCGCTTTCTCCAACCCGACTTCCGCTACGGGAGAGTGTGATTGGCTGACCTTGCATCGGCGAATGGGGCATGTGGCATTGCCCATTTTGCAGCAGTTAGTTAAGCAAGAGATGGTCAATGGGATACGTGTCAAGGGGGAGCCCAATGAGGTGCTTGGCTGTCCAACATGCATGCAAGCCAAGTTCACCCGCTACCCGTTCCATAGCTCGGAGACAACGGCTAAGGCACCACTTGATGAGGTGGTGATGGATGTGGTGAGCCCCTTGAAGCTTGGAGCTGCAGGAGCTGAGTACTTCCTCACCATTGTGGACGTCTATACTCGCATGACTTGGGTGTATGTGCTGCCCAAGAAGAGTGATGTAGCTGAAACGGTGAAGACCGATTGGTTGCCGATGGTGGAGCGGCAACAAGACCGGCTTGTGAAGGCAATTCGCACTGACCGTGGGGGAGAGTTCCTGAGCAAGGATTTCTCAACTTGGCTGAAGAAGCAGGGCATAAGGCACTCTCTTACCATGCCCTACTCTCCTGCAATGAACGGCATCACCAAGCGTGCGAATCGGACACTCACGGAGACGGCTCAGGGACTTCTCATTGAAGCCGGTCTACCCAATTATTTTTGACCGGATGCGGTGCGGCATGCTTGTGTGGCCAAGAACAGAGCCTTGACTCACGTGGGAGAAGACAAATGGGTGCCCTATATGGAGTGGATTGGAAGGAAGCCGAAGGTGGATATGCTTCGGGTGTTCGGGTGCATGTGCATGGCACTTGTGCCTAAGAAACTTCGGCACAACAAGCTTGATGCCAAGGCAACATGGGTCGTGCACCTGGGCATGGCTCAAAACAGCAAGGGATGGCTTCTTTGGGACCCATTTACCAAGAAGTTCTTGGTGAGCAGAGATTGCAAGTTCATGGAGAACTTACCGTACAAGGAGTGGAAGGCGGAGAATCAAGCGAAGATTGGTGTGCGGCTTGGAGAGGTGAAGAGTACCGGCTTGGAGCATGTGGAGCTGCCCTTGGAGCTGAGTAGCAGCAGCACAATCACGAGGCAATCTCTTCAAATGAATGGGGATGAGGAGGAGGAGGAGGTGCAGCAAGATGATGAGCGTGCATCGTCACTTCCGCCTCGTGCTACAAGTGCTCATGGGAACCGACCAGATTTACTGCAACGCCATGAGAGCATTCAAGTCCCTGCAGCAAAGGAGGAAGGAAGGGGGAGAAGGAGGACTCACCCCCCTAATAGGTTGAGCTATGACCGGCTTGGAGGACCAGCCAACTCAACCTTGACCGGTTCGGCTCTCATGCTAGGCGATGATGCGGAAGATGAAAGCGAGGAGTGCGCCTTTGCCTTCTTCTCTCCGGTGGAGATGCCGGGGGAGCCTACAAATCCCAAGGAGGCTTGGGAGGGCCCCAATGGGAAGGGGTGGAAGAAGGCCTCAGATGAAGAAATGGGGAGCATCATAGAGAACGACACATTTGACTTGGTGAACCTACCTCCGGGGCGGAAGGCGATCTCTTCCAAGTGGCTCTTCAAGCGCAAGACCGATGCCGACGGCAACATCGAGCGCTACAAGAGCAGACTTGTAGCCAAGGGGTATCAGCAGCAAGAGAAGAAGGACTACAATGAAGTGTATGCCCCTGTGGTGAAGGGTACAACCCTTCGAACCCTCTTCGCCGCGGCGGCCATCAAAGGATGGGTGGTGAAGCAAATGGATATCGTAACGGCCTTCCTCAACGGCGTTTTGGAGGAAGAGACCTTCATGGAGCAGCCAAAGGGGTACAATGATGGGAGTGGCAGAGTGTGGAAGTTGAAGAAAGCACTCTATGGCCTCAAGCAAGCCCCTAGGCAATGGTACATCAAGCTGCGGGAAGTTTTGGAGGCGATCGGCTTCACTCCCTCAACGGCCGATCAATCGTTGTTCATGCTTGGCGAGGGGGAGCAGAGGAGCTTCATGGTGGTTTATGTGGATGACATCCTCATATTCTCACCCTCCTCTGACCTTGTGAAGGAGGTGATGCTGAATCTTCAAGACAAGTTCAAGTGCAAGACCCTTGGTGATGTCAACTACTACCTTGGGCTTCACATTGAGCGAGATGTGGAAAAGCGGTGGATGCGAGTGCATCAAAGGAAGTACTTGGAGGTCTTGGCTGCAAACTTTGGGAAGAGTGAAGGTCATGTGGCTACTCCTCTTCCCTCAGGGTTCAAGTGTGTGAAAGGACCAGCGGAGGAAAGTGTTGGTGAAGAGGAGAGGCGGCGTTTTCACTCCTTGGTGGGCAGCCTCATGTATGCGGCCGTTCATACAAGGCCGGATGCGGCCTTTGCTACCGGGCAGCTGGCTAGGGTTGTCCAATGCCCTAATGAAGAGCAGGTAGCAGCTGGAGAGAGGGTGGCCAAGTACCTTGGCCAAACAGCAACTGTTGGACTGCAATACTCCGCGGCGGCACAAATGCGTCAAAAGGGTGCGGATGGAGTCGAACACGGGAGGCTCTTTCTCACCGCCTTCTCTGATGCATCTTGGGCATCAGAACCAGAGGACATGACAAATGTGGGAGGCTTCATCTGCTGTGTTGGTGGAGGACCAACAGCTTGGGAGAGCAAGAAACAAGTGGACCAAGCATTGAGCTCGGTGGAGTCCGAGTACATGGCACTCTTCCATGCCATAAGAGAGGTTGTGTGGCAGCGGCGTTTGCTAGCTGAATTGGGGGAGGAGCAGCAAGGACCTACCCCAATCTACTGTGATAGCCAAGGTGCTATTGCATTGGCAAAGAATCCCATACTTCATGGCCTTACCAAGCACATGAAGGTGAAGTGGCATTGGGTGAGGAGCATGGTAACCGCGGGTAAAGTGGAGTTGCACTACGTGAAGACGACGGCGCAGCCAGCTGATATGATGACCAAGAGGCTCGTTGAGCAGCAGCATTGGAAGTGTTGCAAGCTTGCTGGGATGGCTCTGAACTAAGAGGAGCAGATTAAAAGGCCAACAATCCGAGGGGGAGTTTGTTGGTGCAACCCTATGGCTTGCACTCGGCTTGTCGTCCTTGTTTGTGTGTATGCATGCATGGCATGGAATGAATTGTGAGTCTATGTCATTGCTATCCAGTGCTTGTGTGTGTGTTTGAATGGTGTATCACAATGTGGTTTGTGTCGGTCAAGACATTAGCGAGTTTTTACAACTCGCATGACAAGTCGTCGTTTGTGTGTCGCATGTGTTTTTTCTATTTTGTCGAGTGTGAAGTGTCCATCGCGTCGCAGGTGTGTGCAGCAAGCCCCCATCAACTCAAGAAGAATTTATCTTGCAGAACCAAGACCAAGAGCTCAAGATTTCAAGCCCAAAGGACGCGGATAAATATTAAATAGTGGAAATAGTAACGCTACTTCGTCTAGTGTTACATTTCACTTGGTGTAGCCCCTTGGAGGGTTGGTTTCGAGATTCTTCGTGGTTGGGGACCCTGTGGTGGTGTACCACCAACCTGGACCTTGGCTCTTGGGGTATGTAGAGGCTGGGAACCATCTCCCTCTCAACTTCTTCTTCCTAAGTTTTTTGTACTCCTAAGACTATAGTGGCTGCTGTACCTCTTGCCAGTCAAACCGTCATAGCATCGTCAAATCTTCATGGAATTTCATGATTCAACTTGCTGCTGATAGACGACAGCACCGCGCTCTAGATCCAACTTACATATCACCATTTAATTCAGCGAGCAGATCGTTATCAATATTTGAAGCCGTCTGACGGAAATCCGACTGTGCTCTTTATCTCTCATTATTGGCACATCTGGGCCTATTGTGACTATAACAGATGCCAGATGTCGTCGGGAGCGCGATGGCCGGGTGAGCGCTGGTATACATCGGCGTTGGAGAAGGACGCGACGACCGTGGCGGGACTGCAGCAGACTCCTCGGGTGACGGGCGTGAATTGATCTCCTTCGGATGGCGGTCCTCGGATTGCTGGTGATGGCATACGGCTGGGTCCTGCTGCTACTACTGCAGGTGATGTTGGAGGAGGGATGGTTGCCGGTACTTGTCGTTCTTGGTGGATGACTGCTAATGCCCGTGTTCGTTCTGCTGCAGGGATGGTGTTGGAGTGCCATAAGCCATCTAGGTTAAGGGCGGGGTCAAGATCTGGCGGGTGCGTCCAGGCGGCAAACGACACGATGCCATTGCTGTCGGCAGTACCGCGGTCGGGGACGAAATCCAGAACGAAGACGCCCGACTTCAGAAGAGCACGACCGATGAAGAGACCGCCCTTCCCGTGGTAGAGACGAAACTCGTTGTCGTCCGAATCGCATTCCAGCTGAATACCCTTCGCCATTAACAGGCTAACGCTTAGTAGATTGTATCCCAAGTTGTCGACGATGAGTAATTTGTTGAGTTGTAGTATGACGTTTGTCTCCATTGACTGAAGCTGAACGACGCCTTGTCTGTTTGTTTTCAGGTTCTCGTTCTTGGCGACGGTGATGATGACATCGCGGTTGAGGCGTCGCTCTCGTTGCACGAAGCGCCCGGAAGAACACATATGTTGGCCGAAGCAGCTGTTCAAGAACCAGGTGTTTCGTCCGGTGGGTTCGGCGTTGGCGATTGCAGCGTATGTCGGGTTGACCTGGAGACCTTGTGAGCGTGGCGGCGGCAGCTCTTTCGTCTGGAGCGTAAGTGGGTGGTGATCCTGGTGTGCAGTTGTCGATGTGCACCATGCAGTTAATGATGTTCAGTGGGCTTTGTGCAGGTGTAGAGGAGCGACTCGGCGGATTCTCTTGAGTGGAGGTGACTTGCGGGTTTGCCGGACGATAAACTCGAGGGCGTGTGCAATCAACTTTGGAGTGCCCCGATGTCTGACAGTTGTGGCAGAACGACGGCACGATGGTGAGTCCTCTGGTGTCGTGTCGGGTGTGCTTATCACGCCAGTTGTAGTTGTTGTCGTTTCTTCAATGAGTAAAGAAGACTAATGGTTGCTGCTTGTTCCTTGGTTGTCTTTCTTCAAACAGGTCCATCTCCTGTTGTTCGGCATGAAGCTCGTCGCAGAGATGCATCTCGGAAATTCGTCCGTGGGCACGAAGGAGCGAGAGGGTGGTTCTCCATTCTTGTCCGAGCCCGGCGAGAACAAGTGTCACGAAACTTTCCTCAGTGATTGTACCTCCGCACCGAAGCAGGCGGTCGCGGAGTGTCTGGCAGCGACTCATATACTGCATCGCCTTTTCCCCCGTCTTCATTTGTATTGTTGTCAACTGCTGCATGAGTCTGCTTTGTGTCACGCTGTCGTTTGCTTGATAAGGACACTTCGGATGATGCCAGGCGAGCTCCGCGGAGTTTCCGTAGCTCCGATACGTTCTGATGCTCTGTTGTTCTTGTGGTGACAGATTGCGTAAGAGAACTGTGTACGCCAGCAGGGACTGATAAGTAAAGATCTCTTGCTCCTTTGCAGTGCCATTGCTTGGAAATGGCAGGGACCCGCTAAAGTATCCCAAGAGGTGCGCGGCCTCCATCAGCAGCTCGAACTCAAAACTCCAGGTAAAGAAGTCATGCCCATTGAACGATGAGGATGTCTGCAGTTTGATCACATGTGAGAACTGCGCCTGGAGACTCAATATCTCGTTTGGTGTCTGCTGTGATGCAGCTGCGGTCGGTTGAGCACGGGGCGGCATGAACTCGAAGGTCCCTGGTGAAGAATAATAAGGCGCAAAGGTAGGCACCTGCTTGTGCCGCCCGAATGATGAGTTGTCGAGACTCATTGGTGCTAATCCCATATTTCCCCCGTTGCTCTGTGTTGAATGCACAGGTGTCCTTGACTGCTGCTGTTGGTCAAAGTGCGACATGAAGATGAAGAACCTTTCCATAAGGTTGGGTCCACGCCTGAAGAGGGTGAAGGGGTCACCATTTTTGGTACCTACTCTTCCTGTTGTTTCTTGAGCAGCGCCGGTCTCAGTTTGTAGTCCTCAAGTGTGTAGTCCAGAGATGCCGGGTTGAGTATCTTGGCCGCTGGGTGAGCCCGTAGAAGACTTCTTGCCCTTGTTGTCCATGAGTTGTAATCGATGAAGTTTTGATGTGCTGACTGTAGATAGAATGTCGTTGATGAGAGTTTGGTTTCTGACCAGCTCTCATACCATGTTGGGCTGAGAAAAGCCCTAGGATCCTTTCAGAGACTAAGTCCCACTTGTATGAAATGCTTGAGTAGTGCAGCGGAAGAGTTAAGTAGCTGAACCCTTGCACTAGTATGTGAGAGCAAGTGATTGATTAAAAAGGACAAGCATACAGGAATATTTAGAGAATAGGAAATAGAGCAGTTTGTAGAATACAGTTGAAGAAACGGTTATCGAGTCGCACAGCAACTCGATCGTTGGTTCGGTTACCATCCTTGCAGTCGCAACGGTCGGTCGCAACCTCCGGTTGCAACCCTTCGAGTCCCTTCGTTCGTGTTCTTTCGTCCAACCTCCTCGTGTAACCTCCGTTGACTCGTGTACTCGATACGACATTTTGAGTGTAGTGTTATACTTCAGAAACGCTTAAGTTCTAGAGGTATTTCCAACACACCATAGTGTGTTATAAACGGGGGATTACGGTACCATCTTAGCATAGAACAAGTGACTAGAATGAGGTGGTACAAGGGAATATAACCTAAGGGGTTGCACTCTATATGAGCATGCACCTGGCTAACCTATAACATATATATGTTGACATTGACTGCTCCAGACCCAATGGGAATAAAAGTGAAGATAATGCTGCTACAATTTGATTGCAACACTCCGTACTTAAGCAAACGGAACTCGTAATCTACTGTACCACCTTCAAAACCCCATGGCACACCCATCCGCCCGTCCCTCCGACCCCCCCCACAGCACCCCACTCCCTCGCTCCCTCACGATCACCTGCCCCTTTCCAAACACCTCTCTCCCCTCCCCCCCCACCACCTCCAACACATGCCCCCTCCTCCGCAACTCTCGTGCCACCTCCTCCATCCCCGGCCCCTCTTCTATCGCCACGTGGCTCTCCCTCATTGGCCCGGGCCCGTGCCCAGGCGGTTCTAGGGAAGGGAGGCCGGAGAGGCAGAAGCGGGGGCGATCGAGGGCGGCCTGGGCGTGGAGCGAGAAGAGGGCGAGGTTGGTGACGACCTGCAGGTGGCCCTGGGGTTGCATGAATCCACCCATCACTCCAAACGTGCAGTGCAGCTCGCCTGCTGGGACCCCTGCATCGCCTCTGGCCTCTGCTTCTGCCCCTGCCTCGGCGGCGGCAGACGCATCGGCGGCGGCAGGTGCATCGGCGGCGGCAGAGGCAGAGGTAGAGGCAGAGGCAGAGGCAGAGGCAGAGGCAGAGGCAGAGGCAGAGGCAGAGGCAGAGGCAGAGGCAGAGGCAGAGGCAGAGGCAGAGGCAGAGGCAGAGGTAGAGGCAGAGGCAGGGGGAGGCGAGGGGGTATCACCCCAGGTGGCAAGGCCGGGGATGATGGTGTGGTAGGGGCGCTTGCCTGGCGCCAGGCAGTTGGGGTGGTTGGGGTCCAGGGAGAAGTTGTGCCCGCGGTTCTGCAGAGGGAAGCCGCACCCCTTGGGGACGATGCCCGTGCCGAAGCCCATGTAGTTGGAGTTGATCATGCTGCACGCATTGCCCTCGCCATCCACCGCACAAAAGTACACTGTATCTGTCCCAACCTCTCCCCACCGATCCACCCCCTTCTTCTCCCCTGCTTTCTCTGCTCCTTCGGCTGATCCTGGCTCAATCCCGGGTTCCACAGCCCCAGCCCGTTTCAGATCTATTTCCCCGGCTCGTTTCTTTGCGTACTCCTTGGATAATGCCTTCCCCAGGGGTACCTGCACGTGCTCTGGGTCGGCGACACATGCCAGCGCATCGGCAAACCCCATCCGCATGGCCTCAATCATCACATGCACCTGGTCCGCCGTGCCCCATTCTCCCTCCCGACCCTCGCCCGCAGCTTCGGACCCCGTTCCCCGAGCCTTGTCCGCAGCCCCGGGAATCCCGTTCGCTGCATAGAAAGCCTCGGTGATGTTGAGTGCGATGAGGGCGGCTACGCCATGCGTGGGGGGGGGCACTTCCCAGATGGTGAGGCCTCGGAAGGTGGTGCAGATGGGGGGGCGAAGGAGGAGGTGTGGGAGGCGAGGTCTTCCAAAGAGAGCAGGCCGCCTTGGGACTGCACTGCTGCCACTATGGCTTCGGCCACTGGGCCCGTGTAAAACCCTTGCTTGCCCTGATCTGGTGGAGGGAAGAGTGTGGGGGAGAGAACAGATGAAGACGAAGAGTGATTGGGATTGGGGAGTGGTCTCTTTCCCTTGCCAGCTGGTGGAGATGGGGGGGGGGCGAAGGACGAGGCCTGTGAGGCGAGGTCTTGCAGGGAGAGCAGGCCGCCCTGGGGCTGCACTGACAAGAGTATGGCCTCGGCCATAGAACCCCTGCCTTCCCTTCTCTGGTGTTTAAAAAGAGAGAGATTTGGATGGATGGATGGATGGATGGATGGATGGATGGATGGATGGATGGATGGATGGATGGATGGATGGATGGATGGATGGATGGATGGATGGACGGGATAGAGGGATAAAAGCAAATTGGCTCACCTCCCCGCACTCTCGTCCAAAACCGAGACTAGCATGCAAGCAGAGCGACGCACCTCCCAGCAACCTCAGCGTGCTGGCCATGCCCGGGTTCCTCATCACCTCGCCAGCTCTAGGGGCTCTCTCCCCATCCACCAATAGCTCTCCGCCATGTGGCCCTCCCTGCTTCAGCTGACACGTGGGGAGAGGGCGTATTTTGGGCACACATGAGTGCAAAGCAACCAGTAAGCAGGTCATCGAGCGTCAACAAGCAACTGTTTGTGGCGACCAAAGCCCACAGACTAAAACAGTTTGTGGCGACCAAAGCCCAAAGCCCACAGACTAAAACGGCGGAAAAGGGAAGACAGGAAGCACCTTACTAGCCCACACCCCACCTGCTCCACGCCTCTCTCCCATTGGCCGGCTGTCAATGGTGGCACCGGCCAACCTCCTTCTGCCAGCTGTATGGCGGGCTCAAGCGCCTCTTTAAGCGACACGTGGCGCGATCCAAACCGTTGGATGGCGTCGGCCCAACAGGCCGCGGCGCCGGGGACGGTGACAGTGAGGGGGTCGAAGGGGGGGAGCGGGCGGGAGGGGGAGAAGCCGAGGGACGCGAGGTGCGCGAGGGAGAGCGCGGCGGGGCAGCGGCCGTTGCCCTGAATGCTGTGGACCGCGCGCGTTGAGGCGCGGTAGAAGAGGAGGAAGGCGTCGCCGCCTGCTTGATAGGGGCGCATGGGCGCATGGGCGCATGGGCGCATGGGCGCATGGCGCACAGCATTGCGGGGAAATAAGTGGCGAGGTCGAGCAAGCAGGATCCGGCGGAGAAACAATCGAATCTCACCCACTACAGTACAGAGCTGCACGGCTGGCACCTCCGCGACAGTTACGTACTGATCGCAATCGTTCCGTGTCTATTCTAGTGATTGTGCAGATTGTATCAGCGAAAATCACTCCCACCTAGCCCCGTGCTGCACGCACCTAGCCCCGTGCTGCACGGCTCGCACACCGCAAGGGCCGCCGCCATGGCCACCGCCGCATCCGCCGCGTTGCCGCCGGCCCGCAGAATGCGGAGGCCGGCCTCGCTGGCGAGCGGCTGCGACGAGGCAACCATGCCACGCGTGGCGAGTATGGGCGAGCGGCGCGACGGCCACGCGTAGGGATCCACGGGAGGCATGGCGAGTGAAGATTCCGGTATTGATAAAATTGGCGGGAAACGCGGAGAGGTTGTGTGAGGATGTGGCAAATATCTGCGGGGCTGGATTGCGGCTGAACGCATGTCTGATATTGACAGACCTCGTACTTGGGTGCACGCAACTTTTTGTATACACCTTACATATTGCAACTAAAATGTAAGATGACGTGCATCTTCCAGTTCTGGTTGTCAACAGATTCTATCGCTTCTTTAGCATGCACGCTTTGTTTGCATGTAGAATGTGCCACTGTCACACAATTTTGGACCAGAGACGACAATGGCCTTCAAAGTTGGAACACGTTACATGAGAAGTGAACCAAAAGAAGCCAAACCAAACACCAACGTGTGAGAACAAGGTCCTCCTTCCCAATGCCAACACCCAACCCCCCACCCAATCCCCACCCCACCCCCAATCCCTCCACCCCCCCACCCGTAGAGTAGTAATACCCACCCCCCCTCTCTACCAAGGATAGAGCTTAGCTGAGCCCACACACTAGAGCCCAGCACGTCTCCCCGCCGCCCCTTTCCCTTTCTTCACGCCCGGCATCACAATCCTCTCCGCCTCCCTTGCCGTCTGCTCCTCATCCTTCCTCCTTCTCATCTCTTCCTCCACCTCCCTCTTGCGCCGCGCCTCCGCCATTTCTCTCTCCATGGCGCTCGCCTCCTCCTTGAGCTTCTGCTTCTGCTGCAGCCGGCTCTGGTGGCTGTCCTTCACGCTGAAGAACATGGGGCCCGCCTCAGCCAGCCAGCGCGGCTCAACGGCCGTGACGCACTGCATGTACTCCTTGGAAGTCAGCACCAGCTCGTGGTAGACCACGTACTCCGGGGTGGTGCCGAGCCCGTAGAGCGCGCTGGTCGGGTGGAGGTGGCACGGGGTGCCGGTGCGGCAGCTCGCGTACTCCCCAACGCCTTTCAGCTTCGCGGCGTGGTGGAAGTAGGCGGTGCAGATGGCCCGCCGCACCACGTCCCAGTCCTGCCCGGCGCTGGAGAGGGGGATCTTCTGCTGCTTCAGGATGTCCGCCAGCTGCGCCCGCACCTCGCGGGCCTTCCGGAGGCCCTTCACGTGGAGGTAGTGGTCGGAGCACCAGTCGCCGCGGTACCCGTTGGACTTCCACTGCTGGAACACGTTCAGCAGCGTCAGGTGGTCGCTCTCGGGCACGAAAAACTTCTCCCGGGCAGCGTCGGACTCCTCCTCTCGGTCTTTCGGGCGGAAGAAAACCGACGGCACCGACAGCATGGCGACCATAGTGAGCGTCTCGTTCACACACCCAAACTGGTCTCCCGAGATCAACAGCTTCGCAAGAGCAGGATCCAAAGGGAACTCCACCATTCTCCGCCCGGTCTTGGTGAGAGCCCCCGTGTTGTCCAGCGCGCCCAGGATCCACAGCTGGTACATGGAGTTGAGGATGTTCTCCTGCGGGGGGGGGTCCAGGAAGTCAAAGTCCAGCAGGTTGTCGATGTTGAGCGACTTGAGCAGCAGCACTACGTTCCCCAGGTTCGTGCGCTGGATCTCCGGCACCGGATTCGCCAGCATCTCATTCGCGTATGCGGTTTCTGTGTAGAGCCGGTAGCATGTTCCTGGGCCTGTCCTCCCGGCTCGGCCGGACCTCTGGTCTGCTGCGGCCCGGCTGATGGGGAACACCTGCAGTGCGTCCATACCCATCCGTGGGTTATACACCTTAATTTTACTGTACCCGCCGTCGATGACGTATAATATTCCGTCCACAGTCAGCGACGTCTCGGCAATGTTCGTTGCGACGATGCATTTCCGCGTGCCCTCCTCTGCTTTCTGGAAGATCTTCGCTTGGAGATCCGCGGGGAGTTGCGAGTAGATGGGAAGGATCGAGAGGGGCGGCGGGGGGCGGGCGGCGCCGGCCGCCATCTGCTCGAGGCGGTCGGCGAGGGAGAAGCACGTGGCCTCGATGTCTTCTTGTCCAGTCATGAAGATGAGGATGTCGCCAGGTGGCATGGTGACGTGGATGGCCAGCGCCTGCTTCACTGCGGCGTCTACTGGGTCCTCGCAGGGCGACTTGCTCCACATGATGCTCACGGGGAAGGTGCGACCGGGGATGAAGAAGACAGGCACGCTGGAAGGGAGGGGAATTGAAGAGGGGGGTGAGGGGAGTAGAGAGCGGGACAAGAGAGAGAGAGTTTGGTCACTGCTGCATCCACTGGGTATTCACAGGGCGACTTGCTTGCTCACTGGGATGGGAACCTATGTTGGAATAAACGCGTTAAGGGTCGAATTGAGCAAACGCCATGCATGCATGGCAGGGTTGTTCTGATGGATGCGCGGTGAGAGGGAAGGTGAATGGAGAAACCCCTTTGGTGCTGAACTATGCAGCTTCCTGCCAGCTCATGCAAATGCCAGCTGAGTGTTCTTACATACACCTCTAAGCAAACGGCTACCTGCGTTTGCACATACCTGCCAAAGAAGTGCGAGAATTTCTCGGCGTTCAGAGTGGCGGAGGTGACAATGAGCTTGAAGTCCCTCCTCCTGGCAGCCACGTGCTTGAGCACTCCGAACAGCACGTCCGTGTTGAGCGACCGCTCGTGAGCCTCGTCCATAATGATGGCGCTGTGGGGGGGGAGGAGATAAGAGGAGCAGAGAGGAAAAGGAGGCGACGGAATGGAGGAGGGCGGCAGTGTGCTTGAGCACCCTGAGCAGCACGTCCGTGCTGAGCGAGCGCTGGTCCGTTACGATGGCGGCACTGTGGAAGGGGGGAGAGGGAACGAGGGATGAAAGGGCGAGCGCTGCCGCATGCTTCAAGCACCCCAACAAGCCCGCCTGTGCTGCGCGAGCGCTCATGCGCCTTGTGAAGGAAGTAGCCTGGAAGAGAAAAGATTGAGTTGAGTAGAGAGCCAAGAGGCTCTTTTGTACAAAACAAGGAGCAAAGAAGAGTTGGAAGAGAAGCTTTCCTATTGGCCATAAAGTGGACAAATGGGAGAGGTTGCTTGTAGGGCAAGTAACCACAAAGTGTTGTCATCTCCGATTGGCCACAATGTGGACCAATGAGAGAGATTGCTTGGAAGGCAAGCAACCACAAAGTGTAGTGCTTGGTGATTGGTTGGTTCCTAGGACCAAGGACCAATTGGTTGGAATAGTGCCACCCAAATGTCTAGGACCAAATCCAATCTTGACCAACCCAAATGTGGGGTTGGTCAACCCAACCAACAACCCCCCAATAATTATAATGAATGCACCTCCTAATCTAGGCATGCATGTTGTATAGATATATATTTTACAACACAACCCCCCAACATGCATAAGACTAGAGGGCTTGAATCAGGAGGCGGATGAGGGAACGGGGGGAGCGAGGCCAAGAAGGCGAAGGAGGGATGAGTGGGCGGCGTGGGGGAGGGCTTTGGTGAAGATGTCGGCAAGATTAGCAGCAGAGTCAATCTTGCCCAACTGGAGGTGGCCACCCTGCACAAGCTCGTGAATGAAGTAGTGGCGAAGCTCAATGTGCTTGGAGCGCCCGTGGAACACAGCATCCTTCGTGAGGTGGATGGTGCTGGCGTTGTCGCACCAGATGGTGGGACAGCGCTGAGGGGCACCAAGCTCCTCAAGAAGGAAGGAGAGCCAGCGGGCCTCCTGCGCAGCCATGGTAGCGGCATACAGCTCTGCTTCGCAGGAGGAAAGGGCAATGGAGGAGGAGCGGGTGGAGCACCAGCTGATGAGGCCGCTGCCAAGAGAGAAGCCATATCCCTGAGAGGAGCGGCGGTCAGGCCTAGAGTCAGCCCAGGAGGAATCAGAGTAGCCAGTGAGGAGGGGAGGGGAGGGCCGCCAAGGGTAAGGACGTAGTCCTTGGTCCCTTGAAGGTAGCGGAGGACACGCTTGGCCGCTTCCCAGTGGACGGCATCATGCTTGCCGGTACCAACGAAGCGGGCCAAAACACTGATGGGGTATGCCAGGTCAGGGCGGGTGGAGACCATGGCATACATGAGAGAGCCGATGAGCTCAACGTAGGGGTGGGAGGAGGAAGAGGGGGAGGTGAGGGGAGTGAGGTGGTGCCCAACAGGAAGAGGGGTGACCTGAGGGGTGCCTCGAGCCATGTCGAACCGCTCCAGGACCTGCTGCAGGAAGTGGCCATGGGAGAGGGAGATGGTGCGAGCAGCACGGTCGCGGGTAATCTCCATGCCGAGATAGTGCTGCAGCTCTCCTAGATCCTTACACTTGAGCCGGCTGCCAAGCTCACGCTTGACGCGCTCGAGCTCGGCGGAGTCGGCACGGATGAGGATCATATCGTCGACATAGACGAGGATGTAGCAGGGGGAGGGGGAGGTGCGGAGGAAGAGGCTGGGGTAGGCGCGGGAGGTGCTGAAGCCAAGCTCGGCGAGGGTGGCAGCAAGCTTGGCATGCCACTCCCTTGGTGCCTGCTTGAGCCCATAGACCGGCCGACGCAGCTGCCAGACAGAGTCGGAAGGAAAGGGGAGGTGGAAGCCTGCAGGACGCTCCATGTAAATGAGCTCGCGCAAGACCCCCTGGAGGAATGCGTTGGAGACGTCCATGGAGTGAATCTCCATGTTGAAGCGAGCGGCGAGGTCGAGGACTGCGCGAATGGTAGCGGGCTTGGCGGTGGGAGAGAAGGTGTCGAAGAAATCGACAGCGTAGCGCTAGGTGAAGCCCTTGGCGACGTAGCGGGCCTTGTAGACCGGCGGCTCGCCAGGAAGCTGCTTCACCCGAAACACCCACTTCCCTTTGACCACGTTCGTGGTAGAGGGAGGGCGGGGCACATCCACAAATGAGGAGTTGGCAATAAACGCCTCCAACTCCTTGAGGATGGCCGCGAGCCAGAGGTGAGCGTCAGGGCACGCCATGGCCTCCTTGTACGTGGCGGGGACGAAGATGGTGGGGGCGGAGGAGAGGGCGAAGACTGGTGTGCCGCTGAGGTCAGGGGAGATGGGTAGGAGGGCTGGATCATGCAGGTGGAGGTTGAGGAACTCCTCATGGGAGTCCTCGAGGAGGGAGGAGTGGAAAATGAATGGGAGGACTGCAGCTGCTGAGTCGGCTACTACTGCTGCATCTGCTGCCATCGCTGCTGCTGCTGCTGCGGGTGAAGGCGAGGAAGGAGCGACGGCTGCTGCTGCTGGTGCTGCTGCGGTGGGTGGAACTGTTGCTGCAACTGTTGCTTCTGCTGTTGGGACTGCTGTACTGGAGCTCGACGACAGGGTTGGGCTAGTGTTTTGTTGTAAGACTGTCTGAAAAAGGAGGTCCATGAGAGGGGAGAGAGGATAACAGGAGGCGGGGCACCTAGGACTGCGTCACGTGACCTGGTGTGGGGATACCGGGTGAGGATGGAGCGGGTGGGACGTAGGGGGGGAGGGGGTCGCGGGGGAGAGGGGGGAGGATGGGAGTTAGCGGAGGGGGAGGAGTGGGACGGGGAGGCGGGGGAAAAAAAGGGTCAGGATCAAATATGTCACCAGAGGAGGGGGGAGCGCTAGGGACCGAGGCGACGGGGAATGGAGGAGGTGGAGCGGGGGGGAGGAAGGGAGGGGGAGGGAGAAGAGGGGGTGGGATAGTGTCGGACCAGTTGAGGGGCCTGGGAGCAGGGGCGAGAGGGTCAGTGGGGGGAGGAGTGGAATAGTAGGGTGTGGACTCGTCAAAGACTACATCCCGACTGCGGAGGAAGAGGTAGAGGTAGGTGGAAGATGTAGTTCGGGGAGGAGGGATTATGACCAAGGAAGATGCAGGGGAGGGTACGGGAGGCGAGCTTTCCCATGGTGCGGGGGCGGTCCGCAGGGTGAATGAGGACATACGCCCTGAAGCCCCACACACGGAGGGAGGAGACGTCAGGCTTGGCCGACGTCCAGAGCTTGGTGGGAGTGGTGGAGGGAAGGATAGGGTGGGGGTACAGGTTAGTAAGGAGGGTGGCGTGAAGGAGGGCATAGCCCCACAGAGAAGGGGGGCAAGAGGCATGGACGAGGAGACACCGAGCAATCTTGGTGATCTCCCGAACACGGCTCTCGGCCACACCATTCTGCTTGAGGGAGTGGGGGAGGGTGTGAGTCTGGCGAATGCCATGAAGCTCACAGTAGGAGGCTACATGGCGATTAAGGAATTCGCCACCGCCATCAGAGTGAAGGCGGCAGACAGGGCGGCCAAAGTGGGTGCTCGCCTGCTTGAGCCAGGCGATGATCGCAGCCGGAGCGTCACCCTTCGAGCGAAGAAGGGAGACGGAAGAATATCGGCTGTGATCATCGACCAGAACAAGCATGTAGCGATGGCCCTAGCGGGAAGGGGAGGGGTTGGGGCCCCAGAGGTCCATGTGAACAAGATCAAGCGGCTGAGCAGCAGCGGAGGGGGAACTCCGATGCGGCAGCTGTTTGAGCTTGCTCTGGACACAAACGGGGCAAGGTGGGGCTGGGGAGGGAGGGAGGGGAGGGAGGGTGAGGGGAAGACCTCGAAGGAGACCTGAGGAGACGGTCGAGCGGAGGGTGGCAAAGTTGGGGTGACCAAGCCTGTGGTGGAGGAGGACGGTGGGATGGGAGAGGGATCGACAGGAGCAGGTTGGGTCAGGGGGGAGGGGGGGAATGGTTGGGTTAGAAGGAGGGAGAGGAGGGGGAGGGATGTGAGGTGGGGGGAGGGAGCGGGAGACTGCCTGGGCAGAGGGAAGACGAGGAACTCAAAGGGTATATAGGCGGGAGCGAGGACAAAAGGGAATACGGGAGAGGAGGCGACCTGTGGGATGGTATAGGAGGCAGTGATTAGCGCGACCTGGGAAGACGGTGGTGATACCGGCTTGCTGCAGGGATCGCTGGGAGAGGAGGTTAGTACGGAGGGAGGGGATGTGTAAACCAGTAACGGTACCTGAGGGGAAGAGGGGACAGGGGAGGGTAGAGGTGTGGCGACAGGGAATAGAGAAGCTGGAATCGGCACCAAGGAGGGAGGTGGGGGCTGGGAGAGGGTGAAGGGTACCAGCATCACGAAGGACGGACTCGGTGGCTCCACTGTCAAGGACAAAGTCCAGCGTGGTGGAGGGGGGAGGATGTGGGGGAGGAGGTGGGACGGAGTACTGAATCACATTCTCATTAATAGTAGCCGAATACATAGAAGGGGCGGGGGTTCCAGCCAGACTAACCATGCCAACAAAACCAGAGGAGGGGAAAGGAGTCACACTGCCTGTGGCTGAGGGCGCGGGAGACGCGCCCGAGAGGTGAGCTGCGGAAGCGGCGGTGCCGGCGGTCCAAGCGGGGTAGGGCTGCTGGGGAGGGGCCATAGGAGGGGGTGCAAGGGGGAGCTGCGACTGGAGGTCAAGCTGCTGCTGGAGCTGCTGGAGCTGCTGCTGCAACTGGAAGAAGAGGTGCTGCTGCCCCTGCTGCTGCTGCAGCTGCTGCTGCTGCTGCTGCTGCTGGAATTGCTGCTGCTGCTGTTGAAACGGCTGCGGCAGGATCTGCTGCGGAGTTTGCTGTTGCTGCTGTTGCTGAGAGACGGCCTGGTGGGCCAAGGGGGAGGAGACGGGCTGGAAAAGAGGGGAGGTACGAACCTCTTGAGGAGTGGGGCGAGGGGAGAGGGAGGACCAGCGGGGGGGGGTGCCGGCGTTGCCGCGGGCAAACCACTCATCACTGAGCGCTTTGAAGCAAGAATCAGTGGCATGAGTGGTCTGGCCGCAGCACTGACCCCGCGTGGGGCCATAGCGAGGGAGATACTAACAAGGAGGAAAGGCGAGGAGGATGGTGAGCGCGCACCGGTCAGCGACACGCCAGGCAGAAAGGTCGGTGATGTATGCGCGCTCGCGACTGACGTACTCCGCGAGCTCCGCGTGATACGTGTTGTAGGCGGCAGTGGCAGCGTCATGCTCGGCGCGGGAAGCCTCGAAGAGCAGCTGCTGGCGGACGTGGTCGGTGAGGCCGGCACGGTAGGTGCGGATGGCGGTCTCGGAGCTCTGAGGGTCGTTGACGTTAGGGGCGAAGGTTGGAGGATCGCCGGGGCTGACGGGAGCATCTCCAGGAGGAGGAGGTGCAGGGCCCGCGGGAGCATCTGGCTGGGCAGGCTGAAGACCGCGCTCCTCGAGATGGACAACGGCTTTCAGGTTGTAGCCGTTGACCGTCACCGAGGAGAGAAGCACTGTGACGGTTTGGGCATAGGAATGCCAATTGACCACGGTGTTGTCGGGCAGCAGCTCAAGAGCGTCGACGGAGGTAAGGTCCACCAAGGAATCGGACGCCATTGAGGAGGAGGAGGGGAAGGAAGGGGGGGGAGGAGGAAAAGGAAAGGAGGAGGAAAAGGAAAGGAAGAGGAGAAGGGGGAGGGAGGAGAAGGATAGGTGCGCGGAGCGCAGCTCTTAAGTCGCCGAAGGCGGATGCGCGACGCGCTCCAAGGAGGATGCGGCGACCTCCTGCACGCCGAAATGGCGCGACGAACACGAGCACGCGACGGCGGAATCGACGACGAGCGGGCGCACGCGGCGGAGAAATCGACCGACGGCCGTGCGCGCGCGGCGGCACAAAGACGATGGGCGCGGAGAGTACGAGCGCGACGGGAGGATTTCTCGACGGGCGTGTGCGGGGGCCGTGACGAACGGGACCGCGGAAAGCGCGACGGAGAGGGCGCGACGACGGGCCGCGCGACGGAGGAGCGCACCAATGGGCGCAGTAGGAGGATGCGACAGCTGAAGCGCGTCGTAAGGAGCAACGGGAGGCGCACGTCGGAAGGGTGAGCGGCCGCGGCGAAAGGCGTGCGACGGGAGGAAGAGCGGGCGCGACGGAATAGCGCGGCGGGAGAGGGCGCGCGGGGGGCGCGGGAAGTAGCCTAAGGAAGGGCTAGGCTTCGAAGACGAGGAGGGACGGCATAGGGCCGTGCTAGTTAGGATCGACTAGAGGTGGCGTGAGCCATTGTGGCTTTGATACCATGAAGGAAGTAGCTTGGAAGAGAAAAGATTGAATTGAGTAGGGAGGTAAGAGGCTCTTTTGTACAAAACAAGGAGCAAAGAAGAGTTGGAAGAGAAGCTCTCCTATTGGCCATAAAGTGGACCAATGGGAGAGGTTGCTTGTAGGGCAAGTAACCACAAAGTGTTGTGCTCTCCGATTGGCCACAATGTGGACCAATGAGAAAGATTGCTTGGAAGGCAAGCAACCACAAAGTGTGGTGCTTGGTGATTGGTTGGTTCCTAGGACCAAGGACCATTTGGTTGGAATAGTGCCAACCAAATGTCTAGGACCAAATCCAATCTTGACCAACCCAAATATGGGGTTGGTCAACCCAACCAATAACCCCCCAATAATTATAATGACTACACCTCCTAATCTAGGCATGCATGTTGTATAGATATATATTTTACAACACCTTGCCCATCATGCAAGTGCTGTTGGGGGGGAGGGAATAGGGAGGGAGGGGGATAACCATGTAACCACTCGAGCACCCCGCCCAAAGTGACGGCAACGGGGAGGGGACGGAGGGGAGGGGACGAAACGAGAGAAGCACCAGGGAGTGGGGCACGATGAGAGGGAGCGGGCTTGCAGGCTTCTGGCTTGAGATGGAGTATGACAGCATTTGGAAGGAAAATGCCACCCAACCAATACTCGATGCAAGGAAGGAGCAACCGAGCATGAGGCAGCAGAGCGAGGCATAGAGCAGGGCATGGAACCCACCTGTATTGGTCGAGGTCCGGCTCTCTGAGTGACTCCCTCAGCAACACTCCCTCCGTCATGTACTGTCGGGGGGGGGAGAGACAGAGACGCGAGAGCGGAGGGGTGAAAGCGAGAGGGGAGGAGGGAATAAGAAAGAGGGACAGGGAGGAGGGGATGCGAAACAGAGACCTGGAACTCCAAGGGACTCTCACAGCAACACTCCCTTCATCACTTAATGTGAGGGGGGGGGAGAGACGAGGAAGGAGGGGGGATATAGGGCAGGTCTGGGGGATAGAGGGCAGGTCTGGGGGATAGAGGGCAGGTCTGGGGGATAGAGGGCAGGTCTGAGTGCAACTCTCTCAGCAACATTCCCTCGGCCATGTACTGTTTTGGGAGAGAGGGAGAAGGGGTGGACGACGAAGGGGAGAAGAGAGTGAAGCAGGGGGGGATGAGGGAAGGAGGTGGAAGCGGATGGTAGGGAGAAGAGGCAGAGAGAGAGACAGACAGAGGCCACTTGTGAATGAAAGGGCTGCTGTGAGAAACAAGGCACACTGCATAGCGAGTGGAATGAACTGTGCATTTACACAGGGAAGGGAAACAAAATTGTGGGAGGGGAGCACCATGTAGCGCCCAGCACCGACTATGCATGCCTGGTAACCTAGAAAGCTACCGCACAGAGCCACATAGCACCACACAGCATAGCTCAGCGCCTCCCAGCAGCACGCAGCGCCTCAGACACGCACAAAAATCTCATCTCATGGGCCGCTCAGCACCACACAGCATCTCACAACGAGAGTGTGTGTTTAGTCCGTGCTGGCGCCTCGTCATCGAGAAATATGTGGTCATCACGGGCAGCAGCATGACAAGGGCAGCGTGTGTTCAGCCCGTGCTTTGTCTTCTTCCCCCTCCCCCCTCTCCCCCCCCCCCCCCCCCCCCCCACCCGCTCAAGCCAGCCGAGCCGGCTCGGCTCGGCTCGAGGGGCAGAGTGGCAGAGAGCGGTTGGGGGGTGGGTGGGGGTAGGATCCTATGCGCCCATGAGTGCCACCCTGACCCTTCTGGGTTCCTGCTGCACAGAAGAAGTGCACCGACTCTGCTGGGACGGAGAATCCTCGTCCTTACCTTACCGACCTGTTTTACACTACATTGCGCTTTGATGCTGTGGGAGGGAGTAATCTAGGGTTGGTAGGGGGTGTTGGCGGGGTTGGGAAAACGCAAGTCCGAATGGGACTTCCGTTGTGTCAAACTGGGAATTTGCCCCCCACCACCACCCCTGGTCTCGAGTTGCGAGCCGCCCTGGCTGGGACTCGAGCCAGGGACGAGCCGGCTCAACTCCGGCTCGTCGAAGATGTCCGCGACGAGCCAAGTCGAGCCGAGCCGGCTTGGCTCGCCGGATGTGGCTTGGCTTGTGCCCAGGCCTATCCGATAATGACAAGAGCACTCCTACTCCTGGCGTCACTTTCAAACAACGAGGCTCAATTAGAGAGTTACTGCGGCTGCTGCATAACCACCTGAGTTAGTCAGCCTGCTCACAGGGGTTTGTTCGTTGCAGCAGAATCACCGCAATAGTGCAGAGCAGAATGAGCGGCCTAAGTGCTCAATCCACTAGTCCACATGCCACGCAGTACGACGTGCTGGCACGCAACCCTCTCAACTAACCTCCACGAGGGTGTTGCTGGTGGCGGTAATGTCTTGGAACTAAATGGACCCCAGCGTGCACTCCTTCTCGTCCCCTCCCTCCGCACTTGCCCGCCACCGTTGCCGCCATGCTCTTCCCCACACTCAATGGATCACCTCTCCCTCTCGCCTCACCTTCCCGAGGGTGTTGCTGCTGGTGACATCCTCGAAACGAATGGCGTAGCCCACAGTGGACCCCAGCTCGCACTCCCTCCCATCTCATCTCATCTCATCTCATCTCCTCTCCATCCCATCCCATCGCATCTCCCTCTCCCCCTCCCCCTCCCCCTCCCCCTCCCCCTCCCCCTCCCCCTCCCCCTCCCCCTCCCCCTCCCCCTCCCTCTCCTCTCCTCTCCTCTCCTCTCCCTCTCCTCTCCTCTCCTCTCCTCTCCTCACGTCGTGGCGCGGCGCGTCGCTTCACGTCGCGTCGCGTCGCGTCGCGTCGCGTCGCATCGCATCCCATCCCATCCCATCCCATCCCATCCCATCCCATCTCATCTCATCTCATCTCATCTCATCCCATCTCATCCCATCCCATCTCATCTTTATCCCATCTCATCTCATCTCATCTCATCTCATCTCATCTCATCTCATCCCATCCCATCCCATCCCATCCCATCTCATCTCATCTCATCTCATCTCATCTCATCTCATCCCATCTCATCCCATCCCATCTCATCTTTATCCCATCTCATCTCATCTCATCTCATCTCATCTCATCTCATCTCATCTCATCTCATCTCATCTCACCCTCTTCCACCCCACCTCACCCCACCCCACCTCACCCCCACCCCACCCCATCCCATCCCATCCCATCCCTGCGTGCCCACAACCACTGAACCACCTCTCCCTTGAACCCACCTTGACAAGCGTGTTGCTGCTCGTGACGTCCTCAAACCGGATGGCGTAGCCCACGGTGGACCCCAGCTCGCACTCCATCTCGTCCGCCACCCGCTTCGCCACGCTCATGGCCGCCACGCGCCGTGGCTGCGTGCAGCCCACCATGCCGTACGTCGTGTACCCGGCCTCGTGCAGGTACTGTGGAGGGGTTTGGGGTTTGCAGGTTTGGTTCCGGGTTCAAACACAAATGAGCAAGTTTATGATGGGTATAAGTGCACCCCACCATGCCGTACGTGGTGTTCTCATCCTCGTGTAGGTATTGTTGAGGAGTTTAGGATTTCGGATTGTGGAGTAGGCTACAGTTGAGGCTTTAAACAGATTGTTCGGGGGACGAACGATGAGCATAGTGAATAAAGTGGTGCCTATGCGATGGCATACTCAAAGCATACGATGAAATCGAGAACTATAAGAAGCAATTTATATTGAGAAACAAGAGTATTCATCTCTCACGCCCTCCACGGTATCGATTCAACCCTGTGCAATCAATGGTGAAGCTAAGCCCACCGACAACAAACGTGTGCCATTGCACTTGTTCCGACGCATGTCGGGTTGTCTCACCTGTGTCATCTGTGTTGTTTTGCCAGAGCCCGTCTCCCCCACCACCACCACAATCTGGTTCTCTCGAATCACCTGACCAGGGGGGGAGAGGCAAAGAGACACGACATTGGTATGAGACAAGACAAGGGAATGATTGGAATGCGTGGGATGGCAGGATAAAAGAAGAATGTCTCGCCCAATGCCACCACCATCTGGTTCCCTGGAATCAGCTGTCCTTGGTAATGTGAGTCCTTGGTAATGGGGTAATGTGAGTCCTTGTGAGTCCTTGGTAATGGGGTAATGTGAGTCCTTGTGAGTCCTTGGTAATGGGGTAATGTGAGTCCTTGTGAGTCCTTGGTAATGGGGTAATGTGAGTCCTTGTGAGTCCTTGGTAATGGGGTAATGTGAGTCCTTGTGAGTCCTTGGTAATGGGGTAATGTGAGTCCTTGTGAGTCCTTGGTAATGGGGTAATGTGAGTCCTTGTGAGTCCTTGGTAATGGGGTAATGTGAGTCCTTGTGAGTCCTTGGTAATGGGGTAATGTGAGTCCTTGTGAGTCCTTGGTAATGGGGTAATGTGAGTCCTTGTGAGTCCTTGGTAATGGGGTAATGTGAGTCCTTGTGAGTCCTTGGTAATGGGGTAATGTGAGTCCTTGTGAGTCCTTGGTAATGGGGTAATGTGAGTCCTTGTGAGTCCTTGGTAATGGGGTAATGTGAGTCCTTGTGAGTCCTTGGTAATGGGGTAATGTGAGTCCTTGTGAGTCCTTGGTAATGGGGTAATGTGAGTCCTTGTGAGTCCTTGGTAATGGGGTAATGTGAGTCCTTGTGAGTCCTTGGTAATGGGGTAATGTGAGTCCTTGTGAGTCCTTGGAAATGGGGTAATGTGAGTCCTTGTGAGTCCTTGGTAATGGGGTAATGTGAGTCCTTGTGAGTCCTTGGTAATGGGGTAATGTGAGTCCTTGTGAGTCCTTGGTAATGGGGTAATGTGAGTCCTTGTGAGTCCTTGGTAATGGGGTAATGTGAGTCCTTGTGAGTCCTTGGTAATGGGGTAATGTGAGTCCTTGTGAGTCCTTGGTAATGGGGTAATGTGAGTCCTTGTGAGTCCTTGGTAATGGGGTAATGTGAGTCCTTGTGAGTCCTTGGTAATGGGGTAATGTGAGTCCTTGTGAGTCCTTGGTAATGGGGTAATGTGAGTCCTTGTGAGTCCTTGGTAATGGGGTAATGTGAGTCCTTGTGAGTCCTTGGTAATGGGGTAATGTGAGTCCTTGTGAGTCCTTGGTAATGGGGTAATATGAGTCCTTGTGAGTCCTTGGTAATGGGGTAATATGAGTCCTTGTGAGTCCTTGGTAATGGGGTAATGAGTCGACTGACACGATGGCATGAGAGGGAGGGCAGAAGACATCCAGGCATGAGATGGCACAATGGCCTGAGTTGGCACTGGCATTAGATGGCATCGCACCATGACCATAGCACAGGGTGCTCTATAGCATGACATGAGAATGCCCCGCGACAGCTCGTCCGTGAAAGAGTAGATGGGCAGGTGCATGTGCTGCTCCGCAATAAACTTGGGGTTGCGGTCAGCCCCTACAAACAAGAGTAGACATACCTGCTGTGAGGCCTCACAACACTGTCCTGCAGCAGCTCGCCCCTACCTGCAGCAGCCCGCCCCTACCTGCAGCAGCTCGCCCCTACCTGCAGCAGCTCGCCCCTGCCTGCAGCAGCTCGCCCCTACCTGCAGCAGCTCGCCCCTACCTGCAGCAGCTCGCCCCTACCTGCAGCAGCTCGCCCCTACCTGCAGCAGCTCGCCCCTACCTGCAGCAGCTCGCCCCTACCTGCACCAGCTCGCCCCTACCTGCAGTAGCTCAGCCCTACCTGCAGCAGCTCGTCGCGCACGGAGTAGATGGGAAGGTACATGCGCTGCTCCGCTATCGACTTGGTCTTGGCGAAGTCGCTGGCCGCCCCGCCCGTGCCCTTCATGTGGTCCGCGAACTTCACATTGTCCTTGTAGTCCACCTCGCCCTCGTCGTTGACTTTTGACGTGTCCGCATCCACCTGTCAGCATGAGGGCTTGGGTTTAAGGTGAGGGCTGAAGGCACTGCCTGGCCGCCCCTCCCGTGCCCTTCATGTGGTCCGCGAACTTCACATTGCCCTTGTAGTCCACTTCAGAAAGGTGGATGCGGACACGTCAAAGGTGAACGAGGAGGGATTAGGGTTAGGAAGGTTGCAAGCTGCGAGCCTCACAATCTCCACCTCACACTCGTTTGTTACCTTAGACACGTGTGGGCACAGACCATGCTCCAGACCCAAGGCACGATGCGCCATGCAGAGTATTCAGCTCACACCACCGCATGCGAACAAGGGAAAAAAACGTGTGATACACATGAGTGTAGCACTAGCACACGCCACGCCATTCCACACCACACCAAACCACAATAAACCACACCACACCACAATAAACCACACCACACCACAATAAACCACACCACACCACACCACACCACAAGGCCAAGGAGCTCCTTTGAAGCAGCAGGACCAAGGAGTAATAGCAATACAGCAGCAGCAGGAATTGAGCAAAAACAGCGATACAGCAGTGATTGGGCTTTTAACAGAAGCTCTCTCCCTTCTCCTTCCACCCCACCACCCCCTCCCCTCGCATGCTTACATCAGCCGCAGATTTCTTCACGCCCAAAATGTTCCCCAGCTTGCTCCCGGTCAGCTCCCAGAACTTCTGCCTGCTCTTGTTCTGCTGCTGCTTCTCCCGAATCTGCGGGTGGGCAAAAGGGGGATGCAGGAAGGGAGAACGAGAAAGAAGAGAGCACGATAACAGCCTCTGCATAGGGAGCATAGGTTGGCGTATCCCGCTCCACCACATCCATCGGACAGCCTGGGGCCAACAGACACAAAATTCAACGAGCCTGTTGCGCCCACCCCTCAAGAGACGTATGGTAACACGCCCAGCCCAACGGAGCATTGGATATTCGCATGAAGATTCGTTTGCTCAACCAGCAGATGGTCTATGGTCCGCTTGAGCGCCTGGCATTCCTCATGAGCGGCTGGCATACCTCTCTGACACGCGAAAGCCCTTCCTTGCATTGCAATGCCCCAGGTGGGATCTATTAGGAACGTCGCGGGCTAAATACGACTAGCACACCTCATTAACGCTCACCCCATGCAGAATCATAGCTCTCTGACGAGTGCAGAGCCCTTCCTAGCGAAAATCGCCATGTCAGTGGTGGGGTTCTTGAGCGGCATCACTGGGTCCTTGTCAATAAGACCAGCACGAAAGCTAGCACCCACATACCTCTCTGACAAGCGCTGAACCCTTCCTGGCGATGATGGCCATGTCGGACGTGGGGTCCTTGAGCGGCATCACCGGCTCCTGCTGCTTCGTGAACACTATGCGCCCGTCCAGGAAGGGGGGCTTCGTATCTGGAGGGTCCAGAGGGTTCAGAAAGGGGAGAAGAGGAGACAGATGAGCGTGATGACACTTGGTGGCCGACCTCTCTCCCCCCCTCCCAACCCTGCCTGAACGCATGAGCTGCCGGCCTCTTCCCCCCTTTTGCAAGCCTGCATGTATCTCCCACCTCTTCACTCAATGTGCCTGCCTGATACCCGCCCTCCGTCGCACCACGGCCGAGCACATGAACTGCCGGTCCTCCCAGGTGGCCGGGTCACTGTTGCAGCCCCACGCATGCCCCACCAGACCAACCTACCAACTCACCATGTACCAGCAGCAAGACTCGGTTCTCGTCCTCATCATCAATATCCGTGGACAGCTCTGCAGCGTTGCGCACCACGCCCGACCGCATGAGCTGGCGGTCCTCCCAGGTGGCCTGGTCGGCAGACAGCTGCGTCAACCTCTTGCTGGCGGCCAACGACATGGCGGACCCGTCGGACCGCACCATGCGCTTCTGCAGCTGCGCCGCCTGCTTCTGCTTAGCCTGCTTCTTCTCCTCCAACGCCTGCTCGTCCCCAAACCCCCCAAAGGGGTTGGAACCCTCGCCCGAGTCAAACACGCTGCCTGCCTCCTCAGAATCATACCTGGGGAGGAGGGGGGGAGGGGAGAGGGCATGGATGGACCCTTGGTCTGTGGGGAAACCCTGACACCCCTCACACTACTCGCCACTAGCGGTTATGCCTGCCACTCAGCCTCCTCCACCTCTCTCTGCATGCCCCCATCCTCCTCCCCCCTCGTTTCAGCCGTGCTCTCACTGTTTCCTCCCTCCTGGGCCCCATACCCTGACTAATCCTGACCAAACCCCGGCCTCAAAACCCTGACCCCCACACCCTGACCACCCAAAACCCCGACCCCGAACCCTGACCCCCCAAACCCTAACCCCCAAACCCTGACCCCCCAAAACCCCAAAACCCTAGCAGCCCTGGACTCACCAGGAGCGGTCGGCCTGCCGCTCAGCCTCCTCCATCTCCCGCCGCATGCCCTCATCCTCTGCTCCCCCCAGCACCTCCCCCTCCCCCGCCCCTCTCTCCGCACGGTAGTCTGTGTCCCACTCGCTCTCCAGCTGGGATGGCGCCTGGGGGCGTGCAAGGTGAGGAGAGGGGCAAAGGGGGGGCAGAGGAAAGGGCAGGGAGCACAAGGTGAGCGACAGAAGCAGAGGACTCAGCCCGTCCCCCTCTTTGGGCGGTAGTAGTCTGTGTCCCACTCGCTCTGCTGCTGGGATGGCGCCTGGGGCGGCGCAAGGGGAGAAGGGGAAAGGGATGGGGGGGTGGTGGGGGGTGGGGGAAAAGGAACAGTGGAACAAAGAAATTGAAGGGGGCTACAAGACAGGGGAGCAGGACGACTATTGAGAGCTCTCAAAAACCAAGAGCAGCAGGATATGAGCCTAGGATCACGACGGGCAGCAGGATATGAGCGGAGGATGACGACGGGCAGCAGGATATGAGCGGAGGATGACAACGGGCAGCAGGATATGAGTGGAGGATGACGACGGGCAGCAGGATATGAGCGGAGGATGACGACGGGCAGCAGGAGGGAGGGGAAGAGAGGAACCATGAGACGGAGAAGAGAAGGCAGGCAGTCTGCCGGGTGGCAAGCTGTGGAGTGGAGTGGATTCAAAAGGCAACAGGGCGGGGCGGGGCGGGGCGGGGCATGCCAAGAAGTGGAAAGGGCAGACAAGAGAGGAGTGGCAGAGGGACAACAACAGTAAACGGACGTTCCAAGCCCACCCCTTACATGTCACAATCCGATGATACCTATTCCCACCTCATCACTAACACCCCCTTGCAAAATTCCTGACTGTTCCACCTGGCATCCCCCCGCTGTGGCTTGGTGAATCGGCGCATGCTGGCAACACCTTCCGAAGCTGAGGAGTCGGCTCGGAGCCAAAGCTTCCATCTCTCCCCCGCCACAACTTCTTCTCTACTCCTTGACTGTCTCACCTGGCCTCCCACTGTGCTTCGGCGAGTGCTAGCAACGCCCTCCGAAGCTGCAGAGTCGGCTCGGAACCGAAGCTTGTGCGACCGGCGAGCCCGGCCCCCATCTGCTTGCACGCTTCCCTCCCTCTCCTCCCCGTCCCGACCCTGCGAGACAGGTGTGGCCGAGCCTGCCCTCACAGGCACGGGGGACGGGGACGGGAGATCCCACACAGACCCTGGCAGGTGGGGAAGTCAGGGGTGGTGAACAGGCAGGGGAGGAAGGGAAGGGGGGACGGGGGACGAGGAAAAGGGTGGGGGGGTGGGGGACGGGAGGGCGGTGAAGTTTAGAGTAGACACCACAGGGTTCGAACCCTAGCACTCAAGGGGCAGGGCTGGAAGACTCAAGCTACCAACGTGTGCAAAAGACACAGAACAATGGTCGATGCTGAATTTAGAGACTGCAAACGTGATTGTCCAGACCAGACGGACAACTAAAGAGACTATGGAAGTGACAGAGGAAGAAACGTCCGGCGAAACAGCGAGAGAGAGAGATCCAAGCACACTCACCACCAACAGAAGGCGTGCTGCCGCCTCCCCCGCCATCCCAGGGCGACAGCAGGCGCGAGTCAGACGGCGAGGGCGGCACAAAGGAGGGCTCGCGGCGGTACGGCGCGGGGGAGGGGGCGGGGGAGGGGGTCCAGCGGGGGGAGGGGGAGGGCGAAGGCATGTCCCACTTGGACCCCCTGCGCGGCGTGCTGCCCCTGTCCCTGTTGTCTCTGCCTGGCGTGCCGTCTGAATCCCTGCGAGGAGTATATGTGTCCCTGTCCCTGCGAGGGGTGGCGTCTTCGTCCCAGCGAGACCTGGAGCCTGGAGAGGTGGGCGGACGGAGCGGGCAGTGAAAAGGGGTGAGGGGGAGAGGGGTGAGATTTTTGGGCACGTACGTACTGACAGTAGGCTGTAGCTTGCTTGCGTGCACAAGCAGATTCCACACGCGTTTGCAAGGTCAACCCAGGTCGCGCTCCTAAGGAAAGCCAGCCAGCTCACCATGTCTAGGCGATCTCCTGTCGTAGTCCCTGCCTCTGTCCCTGCGTCCATCGGAATCGCGATCCCTGCCCCTTCTCTCCTCATCCCTCTCTCTCCCCCTCTCCCTGTCGCCATCCCCATCTCTCCCCCCTCTGCTGTCGTCCCTCGAGTCCCACCTGCTGCCCCTTCTCCCTCTATCTCCCCCCCCTCCCCTCTGCCCCCTGACCCTGCAGCCGTGAATGATGCGGGAAGCGGCAACAAGTGGGAGGAAGAGCAGGGACGAACGGAGCAGGGAGGAGCGGAGCACAGGGGCAGGGAGGAAGACGATGGATTGGGGGGCTTTCAGGTGCAGAAAACAAAACGATGGAGGCGGTGACAGCATTCAATGCAGGAAGAAAAAGAGCAAGGTGCATGTGACGCAGGGTTACCAGGCTACCAGCATTCTCCCATATGCCTATGCTACCATACGAAACATCTAAATTGAATGGAAAGCTAAAAGCTCAGAGTTTCTCCTCCCCATGACACACCTTCTCCGCTGGTAATCAAACTGGCAGAACCTGCCCTGTCAGCAGCACCGTTTGCCACATCTGCAGAATCCACTCGGGTTCTCTTAGCGACGCGGCTTGCCTCATCTCCCTGCTGGAAGGAGGGAGGGGAGGAGGAAGCAAGGGGGTTTCTATGATATTGTAAGGCACGGTTCGATAGTTGAACCAAAGCTTGCTCGCTCAACAGTGCACGTACTCACATATGGAGGCACATGCCTCCACGTGCCTGGACGTACCTTGATTGCTCCAACGGCTGTGCCTCCTCGTGGGTCTCGGTCACAAGGTGAGTCCTGCACCCCCGGTGAGGCACCCGATAGGTCTGGAGGGGGGCAAAACACGTGCGTGGGTGGAAGGCATGGGGGTGAGAAATGGAACAGTCAGGTGGGCGCATTAGGCCTGGTCAGATGACATTAGGGCTGCTGGCCAGGCGGGCATTAGGGTTGGCCAGACATGGTGGTGCCTCACGTGTGACTGTCGACACGTGGGTGGGGGTGTCATCGCTCCTCGCCACGCGATACCGCCGCCTCTCCTTGCCACCTCCTCCACCGCTCCTTTCCCCCCCACTCCCTTCCCCCCCTCCTCCTCCCTCTCCTCTCCCCCCTCCCCCATCTTCCCCTTCAGCGACCCACTTTGCGCCTCCCCCTTCCTTCCCCTCAGCCCCCCCCCGGTCCCCTTCGTCGTCCCCCTCTTCTGCGAATCTGGCCGCTGCTACAGTAACCGGCTGACGTGGCTTTTCAGGGATTCCCGCAGCTGCGCGCTTGGCTCGGGCGAGCGCGTCCAGGCCTGGGGATTGCCGAGGGGGGAGTTAAGAGAGGAGAGACGGATTATACAGAGATGTCGAAAGAGGCTGCCGAGTACACACGCCGATGAATTACGAAACAACTACTACTGCGCCCATTACGCGGCGAACCCACCACGCTCCAACCGGAAGCCCTCGTGAATCGTGATTGCCCGAAGGCCACACGGCCACTCACCCAGAACCGACTTTCGCTCGGCCGGCGCCTTGAAGAGCAAGCGCTCTCCTCCCAGCCCCCCTGCCGCCTGCAAACCCCCCTTCTGCACCCCGCCTTGCAGCCCGCCCCCTTGCAACCCTCCCACGGACTTATCCCCTTCACCGGTGCCGGCAGAGCCATTACGACCGCCTTCCGACCCTTCCAGCCGATCCACGTGGCCGGAAAACCCTGATATCATGGCCAAAATTCTCGCGTTTCCAAAGAGTATCTCGACAGAATGGTTCCTCCGCGACGCGACGCCCAACAGACCGTGTCGCTGACAGCTATCAGTAAAGCGTGAAAACGTCACCTGGAAGTGAAGAAAGAGAAGCAATTCCAATGGAAGTCTACTACTGTAGGAAACCTAAATGATTGAGAATACACTGCGCGAAACCGAGACTGGAAGCGATCCTAAGGGCGTGCCATAAGCGTTTGCTTTAGATAACCTTTTTCAAATAACCCGCACCTTACTCAACCGTAGTGAACGCTATGTCACGCCATAAGGACGCGCTACATTGGGTCCCCTTCTCTGATCATTTTCCAATCGTGGCACTGTAGAAACCTGGTACGGCGGATATGCCATTAAGTCCTTGACATTTTTGTCCAGATACTATCCTAACGTCCATAATTCGGTAGGATCCAGCACGCTATACCCCGATCTTACGGGGTACAACTACAGTAGTGCGTACGGTCAACGTCGCAAAATGCCCCGGCTGCCAATGAAATTTCTGGCGAGGATCCTTGTGATTTGAGAGTGGTTGGACGAAAGTCGCATATTATTTTCGCGAAATCCAATACATGTCATATTCCCTTAGCACCCGGGGGGCGACTTGGCAGATTTCCCTTTTAACGAATACTGGCCGTACGGTAGGGGCAACATGGACTATGAGATTTCCCCAGGAAATGGGGCGTTCGTTTTTGTGTATTGTGCATGGGCGGCTTGACTGGCATATGCAGCGACTGAGGAAACATCGCCACGTCGCAAGCCTTGTCATCTGAGTTTCAACTCCGCGTTTCAATAGATTTTCAGAATTGATTCCGTAGGTGACAAACATGGACAGCATATCAGAATGAGAGAAGTGAAATGTTGATAAGAGGGAGAGTACAGATGGATATACCTAAGTATTGTACCCTCTAAGAGGTGACCCTATACAGTCTATGCAAACATAACAGATACACAAGTTTGACACACCCCCTAGACTGCATAGGGGAATGACCTAAACAAGCAGCTCAGGGCGGCACTACTAGTCCAACCTCTGAGACAAGGGTCTAAAAGACCAGTCAGAAGGAGTACAACCAGGCAAGAACAAGACCAGGACGGCACTACTAGTCCAGCCACAGGGAGAGGACACAAGTCCAGTCTGAGTATACATATAAACGACAGTACAAAGTCAAGGCCCTAGCAAGTGAGAGGCTACAGGAACTAGACCAAGCTGTACGCAGTGCCGCTGATGATCTTTAGGCGCAAGCGCTTTCGTAAGGATATCAGCTGTGTTGGCACCTGAGGCCAAGTGTACTACGCGAGCCTGGCGTCGCTACTGTAGCTCACGCAGGAGGAAGTATCGCAGCTGAATATGCTTCGCTCTGCCCTCGAGTCGAGGCTCCTGACACAGGAGGATCATGGCTCTGTTGTCAGCGAACAGGACCGGGGCAGAGCTAGGCCGCTCACCTAAGTCAGTGAGCAAGAAGGTCAGCCAGCGGAGCTCCTGTGCCGCCATGGCACCAGCGTAGATCTCAGCCTCACAGCTGGACTGGGCAATAGACGAGGAGCGGGTAGCTCTCCACGAGACGGCACCTGAACCAAGGCTGAAGCAGTAGCCCTGGGTAGACCTGAGTGCCTTGGCGTCGTCTGCCCACGAAGCGTCTGTGTGTCCAGTAAGGACCACTGGCCTGCGTCCTCCTAGCACTAACCCCATGCCCGATGTACTAGCAAGATAACGCAAAACCCTCTTAGCGGCAGACCAGTGCTGCGGTCGGTGTCCGCCTGTGGCCACAAAGCGAGCCAGAATGCTGAGAGGGTATGCGAGATCTGGGCGAGTGCAAGTCATCAGGTACATGAGGCAACCCACCAGCTCTGCGTAGGGGCCGCTGGGCTCTACCGACTCCTCAGACACTGGAGCGGAGAGTCAGTGGTCTACAGGCAGAGGGGTGGGCTGTGCAGAGGAGAGCTGAAGGCTGAACCTCTGAAGGACCTGGCGCACCAAGTGTGACTGAGTTAGGGTGATGGTGCGCGCTGCTCTGTCCCTGGAGATCTGCAAGCCAAGGTAACGGCGCAGTTCTCCAAGGTCAGTGCACGTGTGTCTCTTCAGCAGCTCTGCCTTCACGGAGGCCAGTGCGTCCCTGTCTGCTGTGGCAAAGACCAGGTCGTCGACGTAAACAAGGACGTAGAACGGAGTCTGACCAGCACGAACGAAGAGTGAGGGGTCTGCGGAAGACGGAAAGAACTGCAGGTCAGCAAGCGTAGCACGGAGAGTGTCGTGCCACTCACGGGGAGCCTGGCGCAGGCCATAGACGGGGCGCCGCAGGAGCCACTGGGTCCCAGGAGGGAAGGTGCCAGTAAAGCCCGGAGGGCGACGTAGGTAGACCTGCTCGTGTAGGCTGCCCTGAAGGAAGGAAGTGGAGAAGTCGAGGGAGTGAAGCTCGTAGTCACGCTGAGCAGCTAGGTGTAATAGAACCCGAAAAGTAGTCATCTTCGGGGTCAGAGCAAAGGTCTGGAAGACGTCCACCCCCTCACGCTGACTGAAGCCTCTAGCCACGTAGTGCGCCTTGAACACAGGCGGCTCTCCAAGAGGGCGCTTCACCTTGAAGAGCCAACGGCCATCGACTACGTTCACCCTAGGCGGGGGAACTGCGTCGACGAAGGTGCCGGTGGATCTCCAAGATGCCATCTCCTGCTCCATGGCAGCTATCCACTGAGAGGCCCAAGGTCCCGAGGTCGCCTCAGCGTAAGTGCGAGGGGTCGGGATGTCGAAAGCGTATGGGTCACCCTCAGGGACTAGCAGCATGGAACAGAGATGGGGAGCAGCCTCGAACAGGAAAGCAAGCTCGAACTGGCGGTCCTCCAGGACGTCACTGCCAAGGGCAGGAGCACCCCCGACAGCCTGAGGACAGGCAAGGTCAGAGACCAGAGCGGTGGCGTAGTCAAGGCGGCGGGTAGAGGCGAAGTCAGCGACCGCAGCAACAAGAGCGTCAAGGACGGGTCGGTAACGAGAGAGGCAAGGACCCAAGGAACAAGAGGACGAGCGGCACGAAGGTAGTCAGACAACGGGGGGGGTGCAACAACAAGGGAGGACGGAGGAGGCGACAGCAGAAGGGGAGAACGAGACGCGTGGGAACGAAGCAACATAGGGTGGGAGCGCAAGACAGGCGAGGCAGGACGAGCACGGGAGGGACGGTGAGACCAGACGTGCGACGGAGGAGTCGGGTCAGGAGATAGGGGAGGGGACACAGGAGGGGAACGAGGAGGAAGACGGGCTGGGGACGAGTCCGGCGGAGGGAACACAGGGCCGTAGAGGGGAAGAGGAGGAGACGGTCGGAGAGGAACAGCCGCAGGGTCAGGAGACGGAAGGCCGAGCAGGCGAAGGGCTGACACCGGCAGGGACTGCTGCTGCGGCGGCACAACGGCGACACCGGGACTGCAAGCGGCTCCTCGGCTTCTACCGGCACACTCCACACCAGCACCCCCAGAGGATCCACCCCCAGGGCTACCGGGACTAGCACCCCCAGAGTCAACGAACGGGTGCTGCGACGGCGGCGGCGGCGGCGGCAGCGACAACGACGGCTGCAGCGGCGGCAGAGGCGGTGGAGGAGGGGACTGGGGAGGGGACGCCGGGGGAGGGGCGGCCGGCGAGGACTGCGCAGCAGGGCCACCAGAGTCAGAAGACTCCTCAACCGGGTCCACCGACGGAAGGGGGGTGACGTGGGACACACCAAAGGGGGCAGGACGAGGAGGAGGAGGGGGAGGGGCAGGGACTACCGGGGAAGGAGTGACCAAGAACAGGGGGGGAGTAACCGGGGGACCGCGGTGGGGGAAGCGACGGTAGTAGGAGACGGACTCGTCAAAGGTGACGTCGCGAGAGTGAAAGAAGCAGTGAGACGGCGGGTGGTAAAAGTGCCAGTCGGACGCGTCAAGGGGAAAACCGAGGAAGACGCAGGGAAGGGTGCGGGCAGTGAGCTTGTCCGTGCCGAAGGCACGGACGTGAGCAAGGCAGCCCCAGACGTGGAACGCAGACGCGTCACCAGGAGACCCAGTCCAAAGACGAATCGGCGAAACCTGCGGCTGTTGAGGGTGCGGCCACAAGTTAAGCTGGTGAGAAGCGTAGCGCACAGCGAACGGCCACAGAAAATGGGGTGCACCGGCATGGATCATGGAGGTGCGAGCCACCTCCATGACCAAACCGATGCGTCGCTCAGCGACCCCATTCTGCTATGGGGAGTCCGTTAGGGTGAACGTCTGGGTGATGCCCTCCGCACGACAAAAGCGACCAAGGACACCTGAGGCAAACTCGCCACCACGGTCGGAGTGAAGACGCAAGACAGGGAGATCGCGATGGACACGCGCAGAGACAAGCCAGGGGATCAGAGCGCCAGGCACGTCGGCCTTGCGCTCCAGGGGAAAGACTGTGGTGTAAGGAGTGAAGTCGTCGACAAGCACAAGGAAGTAGCGCTCGCGACGCGACCCAGGGACGGGGGCGGGGCCCCAGACGTCCAGGTGCAGGGTCTGCAGCGGCGCGGCGGTAGGGGGAAACGAGGAGGAGTGAGGGGCACGTCTAAGCCGACCCTCGACACAAGGCGTGCAAGATGGGGCTGGGGAGGAGGGAAACGCGGGGAGAGAACATGGGAGACCAAGGACAAGACCGTGCTGGGACATGTGACACAGACGCGGGAGCGCAGGGTGACCTAGGCGGTGGTGCCAAAGGAGAGTCGGGTGAGTGAGGGACCGACAGGAGCAGGCAGCAGCAACCTGGGTAGACGCAGCCACCTGAGGGAGCGCTCCAGCCGGGGGGGTCACGGTGTCCAGAGTGAACAGGTCGGACACCGGGTCCCGGGGGAACGTGGACAGGGGGGCACCCGTGGCGGCCTCGGTACAGACAGCATACCGCTCGTGACCAGGGAACGTAGTGGTGACGCCAAGGTCCTAGAGGCAGCCGACACCAACTAGGTTCCTGGAGAACGAGGGGATATGCAGACCTGTGAGAGAGCCCGAAGGAACCGCCGGACAGGGAAGGGTGGTGGAACTGCGGGAGACTACCGGACCGCCGGAGGGTTCAGCAAGAGAAACGGCAGCAGGAACAGGAAGCGGCGTCAGTATGGTGAAGTCGCGGAAGAAACACCGGGAAGCGCTAGAGTCCAAGGTGAAGGAAAGCGAAGCAGAGGCGTCTTGCGACGGAACGACGGCGGAAGCACCAAGACTAAACAAAGCAGGGGATCCTACGCCTGACGCAGCAGGGGTGGCTAAGCTAGGCACACCTACACTAGCCGACAGTGAGGAATATGCGGGAAGCACACTAGAGTCATCAGCATACAGCACATGCAGAGCAGAAATAATGGCATCCATGTCCATGTCAAAAATCTGAATCTTACGACTAAGCAAACTGTGCCAGTCCGGGAGGTCTGGCGACGGGCCGAAGCGCTGACGAAACAGGTCGTCCTGGCGACGAAAACAGCGGGGAGTGGAGTGACCGATCTTACCGCAAACGAAGCCGCGGCGAGGACCGGTCTGGATCTGGTACTGACAACGCACGCCTCTAGAACCACCACTCAGCACACCACCACTTGCCCGACCACCACCAGCGGCGGGCCACCCGGGCGGGAGGACACTTGTCTGCCGCGTCTGCGGCGGCTGCTGCGACTGCGGCGGCTGCTGCGGCTGCTGCTGCTGCTGCGACTGCAGGGGCGGCGGCTCAGCTGGACTGGGCAGGGTCCCCTCGTCCGCTCCAGCACCAGACGACCCGACTCCACCACCATCCCCTCCCGCAACCCCGCCTCCTCCGCCGCGCCCAACCTTGGGGCGGCGGCCCTTCCCCGAACGAAACTGCGCTGCAGCAGCAGTCTCAGCCACAGCGGCAGAGCCGTCGGAGAAGGTACACTGAGCGGGGGCACAACCCTGAAAGATAGGGACCGGCACGGTACCGCTCGGCTGGGCGATGGAGTGGTGGGGGGTCTCAATCACAGTCAGGGTGTCTACAAAGTCAGTGAGGGTGAGGTCTGCGGGGTGAATGCTAAGGAAGCGGTCGCGGGCGACAGCAAGGCGGTCAGGGAGGCGGGTGGCAAGCAGGTAAAGGGTAGAGGTAATGGGCGGCTGGTGGGCTCTAAGCTGTGCGTCAGTGCAGGCAGCGCGGCAGGTCTCATCTATCGAGCGCAGGTGGGCAGTGAGGTTAGAGACAGTGGGGAAAGACGCAAGGTCAGGAAAGAGCATCGGGAGGATCAGGCGACCCACCGAGACAGCCGGAGGGGTGGAATAGCGCTTGATGACAGCATCTAAGTAAGCCTGGGCAGTAGTGAGGGACCTAAAGCGGGGGCGCTCGGACGGGGGAAGGGCATTGCTAATGGCAAGCTGAGCGACAGCATCTCGAGAAAGCTAGACAGAGCGCGCACGGGCAGTGGCAGCGGTAGACTCGCGCTCAGTGGGTGCGGAGTCAGCGGGCAGAACAGCAGGGGGGTCTGGGCAGGGGAGCGTACTGTCAAGGTGTGCGGAAAGCGGTTCACCATCCTGCCGCTGGCCAGTGAGTTGGTGCCGGAGGTTGGCAAGCCACGCCTCGAACTCCAGAGGCTGGCCTTCAGCGTCGAAGCGAAGCTCCGCCGCCATCAGGGGCAGTGCAGTACTGTACAGTGCGGTGCAGTGCAGAGCAGGGCAGTGCAGTGCGGTGCAGGGCGGTGCAAGGCGAGGCAGTGCGATGCAGGGCAGTGCAGTGCAGTGCAGGGCGGTGCAGGGCGGTGCAGTGCGATGCAGGGCAGTGCAGTGCGGTGCAGGGCGGTGCAGGGCGGTGCAGTGCGATGTAGTGCAGTGCAGTGCGGTGGAGGGCGGTGCAGGGAGGGGGGGAACCGTACTAGTGAGGATGCAGGGGTCGGGGCAGGGCGCGACAGGGCCCGGAGAGCGCGACGGGGCCGAGCGGGCGCGACGGGGCCAGGCGAGTGCGACGGGGTCGGGCGGGTGCGACGGGGCCGGGAGGGTGCGACGGGGCCGGGCGGGCGCAACGGGGCCGGGCAGGGTGCGACGGGGCCGGGCAGGTGTGACGGGGCCGGGCGGGTGCGACGGGGCCGGGCGGGTGCGACGGGGCCGGCCGGCCGGGCGCGACGGGGCCGTGCAGGGCGCAATGGGGCTGAGCAGGTGCGACGGGGCCGGGCGGGTGCGACGGGGCCGGGCGGGCGTGACGGGGTCGGGCAGGGGGCGACGGGGCCTGCAGGTGTGACGGGGCCCAGGAGGGGCGCTACGGGGCCCAGGAGGGGCGCTACAGGGCGAGGGGCGTAGCGGGGCCCGGGAGGGTCGCGACGGGGCTAGGGGGTCGCGACGGGGCCCAGGAGGGGCTCGGCAGGGTTAGGGGCACGACGGGGCCCAGGGGGGTCGCGACGGGGCTAGGGGGTCGCGACGGGGCCCAGGAGGGGCGCGGCAGGGCTAGGGGCACGACGGGGCCCAGGGGGGTCGCGACGGGGCTAGGGGGTCGCGACGGGGCTAGGGGGTCGCGACGGGGCCCAGGGGGTCGCGACGGGGCTAGGGGGTCGTGACGGGGCCTAGGAGGGGCGCGGCAGGGCTAGGGGCACGACGGGGCCCAGGGGGGTCGTGACGGGGCTAGGGGGTCGCGACGGGGCCCAGGGGGTCGCGACGGGGCTAGGGGGTCGCGACGGGGCCCAGGAGGGGCGCGGCAGGGCTAGGGGCACGACTGGGCTAGGCGAGGGGCACGATGGGGCCCAGGGGGGAGGCGCGGCGGAGCCTAGCTAGGGGACGAGCGGAAACGGTAGGTGGGGGATCCTAACCTACGCGTGATACCATATCAGAATGAGAGAAGTGAAATGTTGATTAGAGGGAGAGTACAGATGGATATACCTAAGTATTGTACCCTCTAAGAGGTGACCCTATACAGTCTATGCAAACATAACAGATACACATGTTTGACACAGCAATCAAGCAACAAACAGAATCGATTCGACAAAGATAGCACTCGACACTAGACTAGACTCGAAATTACACTCCGACCGAAAAACAATGGTTACGTTGATAGACACTGCCCAACTCTTTGCAACACAGCACGGCCCCCTCGCTGCTAAGATCATAGGCAAATAACATGCCTTCTCGTGCCTCCACATACACGCTATAAGACATCGTATCGTAAGCCCGAACTGCATCATCAACCGCCTAGTACCCGCGATACGTAGCCGGCTACGCGCCAAAGGTCATCCACTCGCCCGCGTCTGGATATCCGGTCATAACCGCAGTGGCTCCGCGACCATGACTGAGGTACTTCGCCGTGCCGAGCGCATTGTTAGTGTCCAGGCGGGGGGATGCGCGCTCCAAGCGATCAATAACCGCAGGTTCGCGGATGTCGACGAGCACTCGGAGATCGCGCGGAGCCAAGCCAATGGACTTGGCGTAGCCGATTAGCATCTCTGTCGCCATGCATGACAGATTACGCCGGTTCCGCGCTGAGTCGTTCGGAGCCGGAGGGGGAGGCGCGTTCGCCCACCATGAATCCCGCTGGGCCGAGCCAAGCGGCTCTACATCAAGCAGATCCACCCTGCTTGGCTCACTCGTCTCGTTGTCACGCTCGGCGGTGACGAAGCGAGCGGCGGAAATCATATTGCCCGGGCCGAATGGCAGGGCGAGCATGATCTGCTGCACCGGCTCGATCTCTGAATCCAGCCGGGACTCATGCTTTTCAGAAGTGGCGCTGAGGAGAGGTAGCAGCGGCTGCCAGGTGGCGGGCAGCATTCGCGTCCTCCAGAAGCACTTCTGGATGGTTGCGGTGTCCAAGCCAAGACACGCATCCGATACCCAGGTTACCACCTGCCACATCTCAGGCTTCCACTTCAGAATAGCAGCGACGGTGACGCCATGGATCTGCCAATGTGCAAGAACTGCCTGAAGCAACTCCACCTTGTAACGTGCCTTCAGAGCGGCGATGAGGCCCTGGTCCAGAGGCTGAGTGAACAGGGTCGTGTTTAGCGGCAAGTACACGAGGCGCACGTGCGAGAGCGCGCGAGTCCGAAACCTGCAGATGTCGGCTGACGTCGCGAAAGGGGATTGGAGTTGGTAACTCGACGCGTTGTCGAGCATGACGACGATGCGGCGTCCTTCCACCATGCAGCATGCATTAACGTGCTCGAAGACCGCAGTGAAAACCTGCGCGGGGCGTATAGGATAGACGGGTTTGTAACCGATTGTTATTCTTATCGCACGCTACATATTTCATCGTACACATTTGGGCACGGTGCATGCAAGCGACGGAAAGCGAGGCACGTACAGTGGCGGAATATATTGCCCGGATGTTTAACACTTTGAAACGTATCGCTATGCCACACATGTTTCGAAAATAGTAACACCCGTTTTTTGCCATTCCGTTACAAGGTGTTCGAGTTCTGCTTCAACCGTTTCTTGCTTGGCGCGATTGTGACACAACCGGAAAGTGGGGTTGAAATTTACTCCTCGACTATCGATGCGGACATTTCCTACCGAGCGGAAGAGTAGATCTATTTTCCCCCGTCACTCGGTTTGTACATCGTCACGCACAATAGTTGCTGGCTTAGGAGTTAGTCCGAGAGCGAGCCTACGACCGCATCGCCATGAAGCCGTTAAATGAACGGAAGCGCGCGCGAATCATAAGCATGTTGCGTGCGGGGCATTCGACTAGGAAAATAGGCAAAGTTCTTGGCATAGGCAAGAGCACCGTGCACGATTACGGTTTGAAAGTGGCTGCCGAGACTAGTCTCGAGGAGGTGCGACCTACGATGCCTACGACCGGCCGCCCCCGCTTAATCACTACTCGTCTCCAGCGCGGAATAATACGCGCGATTACAAGCGGCGAGGCAAAAATCTCTGTAGACGCGGCATATATGTTGTTGGAGAAGCATGATCTCGCCGTAGACTCGAAGATGGTCAGGAACTCATTACGATCCGCGGGGCTAATCGCCATGCATCAGCCCAAGAAACCCAGGCTCTCACCGAAAAACATCCGAGATCGTCTCGACTTCGCGCGGTCGCATGCCGACTGGACGCTGGAGGACTGGAAGCGGGTGATTTGGTCTGACGAGACAAAGATAAACCGCTATTGCTCCGACGGACGTGCGTACGCTTGGATTCGCGAGGGCACCAGCCTTCGGAGCCATCAAGTCCAACAGACAGTTAAGCATAGGGGCGGTTCTGTGATGGTGTGGGGTTGCATGATGTATGAGGGGGCGGGGTTCATGTGCAAGATAGATGGCAGGATGGATGGGCCGCTGTATCGCAGCATCTTGCAAGATGAGCTCAAACAGACCATCGATTTTTTCAAGCTTTCCCCCTCAGAGGTCATTTTCCAGCACGACAATGATCCCAAGCATAGGTCTCGTCTGGTCCAAGACTGGCTTGGGGAGCAGGAGTACGCGGTGCTGGAATGGACGTCGTGCTCCGCGGACCTTAACCCGATTGAGCACCTGTGGGCACACTTGAAAAGGCAGCTGGGGAAGTACAAAAAGCCGCCAAGTGGAATGCTGGAGCTGTGGGAGAGGGTGCAGGAGGAATGGGACAAGATACCGGCGGAGGTGTGTGCAAACCTGATCGACAGCCTGCCGAGGAGGATCAAGGCAGTGATTCGGGCAAATGGACGCTGGACTAGGTAGTAGTTTTCACAGAATCTAGTATGCTACCTGTTTTCGGTACAAATTGTCCACATGTTATCCTATGCTATGCTTAGGTGTTTAAGGACCATGTGTGGTACTACTTTGGTGTTTGTCAACTCGAGTGAGTGCTCTAACTGAACTTCTCAGCGTGTATGCACACCATACATTAAGGCTTAATGTTTACACCGCTGCACTCATCAAAATGCCAAAAAAGGCTGAACATGTGGACAATTTATTCTGCCACTGTACCTCTGCCGTCATCCATCTGGAGGTGTTCGCGCGCCAGTAGTAATACTTCGTAGGGTCAAATTTCTGCTTTGCGAAGCAACGGGGCCGCTCGAACCTGTGAATGATGAGCGGCTTGAAAAGCTTCGAGCCGTCTGCATAGAGCAGCAGCGCGACAGTGAGCCGGTCCTTGCAGGCTTTCTTGCCCGGGGTAGGGTCGGTGTAGAATGTGTGGTAGGCAAGGAGACAGAGCAAACACACCCCTGCTAGGGTTTGTTAGTGAGTCTTCCACCATTGCCTCGTTCTTGCTCGTCCCTCGCTCGTACAGTAGGGGGCCGTTCGCTGGTAATTTTGACGGGAAGGGGAACGGGCACAAGGAGTGGCACGGGCAACAGTCTCCTGGGCGAACAGAAGTTACGTGGCCGAACGTACTCTATAATTTTATTTGTGCCTGCGCGGACCGGAAGTCAAGACAATCAAGTTATAGCGAGAGGTTATAATAGAGACCCATCTTTCTAGTTGGGCCCAACTTGATTGGGACCCTCGAACAGATATAGGGGGGACAAGCGAGCAAACAGAAAAAAGCGTCGTTTTGGGGCGGGCAGTCACTCAGCAGCAAAAGCACCTGCCCACGCGACAAATTCGGACACGGGTGTGTTTATAAACATAATACTAGCTAGCACGCCTCGTTGGGTCTCGTTTGTTACCGTATTTTGTCGACCTCGATTGGTTGCGGTTCAGTCAAACTCAAAAGGGTGGACACACAATGGGAAAGGTGTGGTTAGCGGGTGGTCGAAGTAAACACGCCTTAATTTGGTAGCTCTAGATGGGGAGAAATTTCGACCAATCAGAAAACCAGTTGTGTTCTTGCATGAGTAGTGAACCCGAGTCCAACTTGAAAATCAAGTTGGGCCCACTTGGAGAATGACGAGGCAATGGAGTCGCACAAGAACCTACGACATGCGACACCTCGCAAACCCTGTCCTACAAATTTCCCAGCCAATCGTGTGCTCGCGCTTGTTCGCTCTGAACAGCATGACTGCGTTGTGGAACTGCCCTGGTTCTGCTGAGTGAGGCAAACAACCCCTTAGAAAAAGTCGAGGGTCCCTTGGTTTCAAGTTGGACCCGCCTTCACTATTTTAGCCCCTCACTTTAAATGATGGCAGTGGTCAATCTTGCAGGAACGAGTAAAACAAATTTGCCGACGATGTAAAGTGACACCTTTCAGAGGTGGGGACCTTCTACGAAAAGAATTCCCGACCATTCAAAATCGAATTGGCCAATTAAACGCAAGTGCATTGGCCAGCTCTGTATGCCATGCCGAACCCCCTTGGCTCCATACCACGACCTTGGTGGTATGAGTTGTATGGGGGGGATGGCACTAAGTTTGCCCCTCAGCTCTGGGCGGCGAAATTTGTGTGCTTTTGGGGGGAACGGGAAGAGGCACGCGACTTGGGAATTTGAGGTTTGGAAATCGCCAACCAAACCAAACCTGCCGCATGATGACATTTTGCGTCGCACTAAAATTTCGGTGACCCAACGAACCCTCGTTTTATGTTCCGCATCCCAGCACTTCCTCTCCGTGCCAATGTAAAATTGGCCAACGAACAACCCATAGCTTTTTCTTCCTCTTCCCTCGTGCCTTGTTCTTGCTTGTTCTCGTACAGTAAGTCTCATACCACGACCTTGGTGGTATGAGTTGTATGGGGGGGATGGCACTAAGTTTGCCCCTCAGCTCTGGGCGGCGAAATTTGTGTGCTTTTGGGGGGAACGGGAAGAGGCACGCGACTTGGGAATTTAGTGTTTGGAAATCGCCAACCAAACCAAACCTGCCGCATGATGACATTTTGCGTCGCACTAAAATTTCGGCGACCCAACGAACCCTCGTTTTATGTTCCGCATCCCAGCACTTCCTCTTCGTGCCAATGTAAAATTGGCCAACGAACAACCCATAGCTTTTTCTTCCTCTTCCCTCGTGCCTTGTTCTTGCTTGTTCTCATACCTAGTCTTAGCACACACTTATCCTAGTTCTTGCTCCTAATTATGCTTAACTTTTACCAAATCCATATCAGTTCGCGCTGGCGCCTTGCGCGCTGGCGCGTTTCACTCTGGTGCCATGCGTGCTGGCGCGTTTCGCGCTGGCGTCGTGTGCGCTGGCACCATGCGTGCAGGCGCATTTTGCGCTGGCGCCTTGCACGCTGGCGCGTTTCGTGCTAGCGCCTTGAGCACTAGCGTGTTTCGCACTGGCGCATTTCATGCTGGCGCCATGCGCGCTGGCGCCTTGCGCGCTGGCGCTTTGCACGCTGATGCGTTTCGCGCTGGTGCATTTCGTGTTGATGCCATGTCTCTACGGCCGTGTGCACAAGTGGCACTGTGCGAGTCGTCGTGGCACGGAGGGAAAAGGGGCAGGAGGAAGTGGGAGGATGGAGAAAGAAGGGTACGTGCGATGAAACTGCAGGTGAGCGAGCATACCACCGACTCCATGTAAGAGTTGCTACAGCTACGCGCACCTCTCCCCTCTATCTCTTTCCCCTGGCTAGTCCACTTGCTAGTTTCGTACTTGCTCCTAGTAGAGTTGATGTTAGTTCACTTTCTGCTTAAACGCCCCTTCCTGTCACACTTGCTGTAACGCACTTGCTGATGGCGCACTAAATGGTAGTTCATTACCGTAATTTTTGCTGGCGCATTTGCCGTTCAAAACGCACTTGCTGCTAATGCAGATCGAGCAAGCTTACTAGTCTCGAGCTCAATTGCTATGCGCTGACGCTGTGCTCGCTGCGTTTTTCCACCGTCAGTTCTTTCCCCCTCCACCTTCCATCGTTCGTTCTTCCCCACTCTGTCCTCCCCTTTTGACTTCCCCCCCCCCATTCCCCCCCTTTGACATCCCCCCTCCATCCCTCCCCCTTTGTCGCCACCCTTCGTTCCCCCCTTTTGTCGTCCACCCTCTGATCCTCCCCTTTCGCTGTCCCCCCTCCATTCCTCCCCCTTTCCCGTCCCCCCTCCACTCCTCCCCTTTTGCCGTCCCCCCTCTGTTCCTTCCTTTTTGTCGTCCCCCCTCTGTTTCTCCCCCTTTGTCGTCCCCCCTCCGTCCCCCCCCCTTTGTCGCCCCCCCTCTGTTCCTCCCCCTTTGTCGTCCCCCCTCTATTCCTCCCCCTTTGCCGTCCCCCTCCGTTCCCCCCACTCCACTCCCTCCTCCACCTTTGCCGACTGTTTCCTGCTCCCCTTGCTCTTTCTTGATCTCGCATTCTTCCCCACTGTCGCTGATCTGGCCACTCACCTGCGCGCACTTGAGACTAGCTACCACGCTGCTAACACTGAGGTCCAGCTCACTGTACTGCCTTCCCCCATCGATGCTACCCTCTACTTCGTTGCCACGCGCCTTCCCGACCGCCAAGCCACTGCCCGCGAACACTTCCTAGGTCTCCACCCCCTCACCCTTACCGAGTTCGTCACCACCCTGTGTGCGATATAGACCTGCCAGCACGCTATCCCTCAGTCCAGTGGTACTGCGGCGGTCCCTATCTTGTAGGGCTTTGCTCCCTCCCAGTGCACTTACTCTGACGTGTCTACCACTCTCGCTGAGACAGCTCCTTCTGCTGAGGCCGCCGCGGCGGCCTCAGCGCAGTCTCGTCAGGGTAGGGGCCGCCGCCTCAAGGGGGGGCGTGGTGGAGGGAGGGGTGGCAGCGGTGGCGGCAGTGCGCACTGAAGTCCAATTCATCCTAAGAAACAAAACTAAAAAAGATGTAGGCCTGATTAGTCCGACTTAAAAAAAACTTGACCTGACAAAACACGCCACACCCAAAGCATGCCACTATTGTCCGTCCTTAGTACTTTCAGTTTCCTCCCGCTTTGCCTTTCCGCTTCAGCCTTCCAATCGAGGAAGCTCGCGAACATTTCAGATTTGTTCTTGATCCCCGTCACCCATGTGTGCCATGTGCCAAGGTCGGTGAAGGTAACAAAATACTTATTGCCATGTCGGGAAGCCACTCTCATAGGCCCAAAAACGTTGGCAGCCACGATGTCAATTGTGTTGTACGGCTCCCGACCTCATGCTTGGGGTGAGAATTCTTGGTAGCCTTTCATTTCTGCATCCTCTGTCACCTTCACTCCCACTGCCATGTTTTTCTTGATCAGCTCCTTGATGCGCGTATGTCGAGCGTGCCCCATCCTTCGGTGCAGTAGGTTGACGTCCACTGGTGTCACCGGTGCTGCCATGGGAGGAGCTTGCTGTTGTAGTTCTTTGATGGGCAACTTCTCCAACATGTGCAACAAGGGCGAGCGTCTTGGTGTCGGGCTTGTAGCTGGCGGCAGGTGTGCGGTAGGGTGTGGAGAGTGGTGTTGGCGTTAGTTTCAATTTCTTGGCGAGAGTCTCGACATACTGTATTTTGATGCGGAGAGGTGGATAGCTTCTGGCGTGTAGGAGGTATTGAGGCTGAGAAATTGGGTCATGGACTTAGGGGTGGTGATCTCGACGTGCTCTTCCAGGTTTCGCTCGAACTGGTCGAGCAGATCAAGGTTGGTGCCGGTGTAGAGCAGGTCATCGACGTAGACTGTGAAGAGGATGTAATCCCCGCGGAAGTGGAGGAAGCCGATGTCTAGCAAGATGCCGTGTAGGTGCTGCTGCTAGAGGCGTGGGGCCTGCTTCATCCCGTACAGGGACTTTTGAAGTTGGAAAATGCAAGGGTCCTAGTCGCCGTAGGTGTGAGGTTGCTCGACGACGACTAGAGCGTCAAATTTTGCATATAGGAATGCATTCTTGACGTCGATCTGTCGAAGGTCGAGGTGCCGGCATGCGACGATTGCGAGAAGAATGCGCACGGAGGTGTGTCAATTGACGGCTGTGAAGATGAGGTCGAAGTCGACGCCATGACGTTGATCATAGCCTCGTACGACCCATCATGTCTTGTAGCGCTCAATGTTTCCTTGTGCGTCCGTCTTGACGTGATAGACCCATTTTTCTGATAGAATCTTCCTTCCCTTCCTAACTGCGTGGTCCAGGTGTCTCAAGAGCAAAGCGCAGCAGGTTCCGCGTCCATGGTCTTGCGCCATTTGGCGCGATGGGGTCCGGTGATAACGTGTTAGGGTATTTTTGGCTCGATCACGGAGGGGCTCTTGTGGACTGCTGCATGAAGACCGAGGATGTGAAGACCGGAGAACCTGATGTCCATCGTCGGTGACCTCTTGTACGTCGTTGTCCGAGTCGGAGTCGAGTTGGGGGTCCCGATGGTTCCGCCGCGGCGTAGAGTGTCGCGAGAAGGGTCGAGAGGGGCGTCGTCCACGCTGTCTTCGTCGTCGAAGCGTGGTTTTTCTTCCGGGTGTCTTCACGTTGGTCTAGTTCCAAGCGAGCAGTGGCAGCTTCATCTTTTGGAGAGGCGAAGTTTCGTTCTCCTTGTGCATAGGTTGTTTTCCAATTGACAAGTCGGTCTGCCTGGATATGCTTCAGGGTGAGTCCTTTGTGGAAGGGTGTGTCCCTGAAGGGTACAACGTTGGAGTTTTCCAGTTCCAGGATCGTCTACGCTTGGTATTCGTGAGAAATGATGAGGTGCACGAGGTGCACGCCCCATCGAGCTCTCCTTTCGAACCTCCCGGTGGTAGCTTGATGGGGTCGATATAGGACCACGCAGCCCCAAGCTCGCTGCCTGGTGGTTTCGCCTGGCTTTCTTGTCCAGGCCAGGAAGGGGGGTTGATTTCCTTCATTGGTGATCGTGGAAAGTAGGTTGTGCAGCCGTACATCATTGTGCATTGCATAGGGCAGTAGCTTGTGGGCAGTCCAGACTGAAGCTCCATTGCCCTCACTTGGTCAGTAGGGTGCAGTTGGTTCGTTGAGCGACGCCTTGCTATGGGTCAGCATAGAGAAGGGGGAGCCTATGCTCCATCCAAAGTTTACTTAGGTGAGTCTGTAGCTCTTCATTCCGGAACTCCCAAGCTCCATCCGTCTGCCAATACTTGAGTTTTCTTCCAGACTGGCGCCCAGCGAGAGCGAGCTGGGTCGGAAGATATTGAGAACCCCCCCTCTATTCTGGAAGTTGACTGCCCAGATGTAGCGGATGGCAGCGTCGATGAATGTCAGGATGTACTGCTCCCCATGAAGTCCTGCCTGTGTGAGGACTAGGTAGTCGCTGTAGACTTTGTCTAGCTGTGCGTAGCGAGCTGGGCACCGTGGGAGATCTGGAAATGGGTTGTGTGTGAGGACGGCTTCGGAGCAGACTGTGCAGAAGCCAGGGGCTTGGCTGACATGAATTTCGTGTCCGTCCAGGTCCGAGTGCTCTAGGGGCGAAGACATCGGCCCTGAGCGAGTTGTTGAGGGTGACTCGTGAAGGGTGGCCAAGCCGCTGGTGCCAGATGTCCCTGGAGGCACGGTGTTCTCGGGTGCGCTGATAGTGCTGGCAGGATATATCGGGAGGGGCTGTGACGACGAGAGCGAGTAAATCTTGATCAACGAGGTCCGTGAAGATCTCTTTGCCTCGAGGGGAGCCATTTGGTCCAGCTGCGCTTTCATCTAGTTCTTCAAGAGCATTTATTGGGCAAGGAAGGTGAGGTTGTAGAGGACCTTCAACGGTTTTGGTCTCGTGAAGGGCAGCTTCATTGCCAGGTCCAACTGGGGTTGGTGACAGAGGGTGAGGACTGTGCGGTTGGAGCAGGGGTGATGCTGGGTAGTGGTGCCAGAATAGTGGGTTCTCGTCAGAGGGGACTTTGTCGTATTCGGTCCAAGTTCCAGGAGCTTGAAGAGGGCGACCAAGAGGAACATACGCATCTAGTGTGGTTCCCCCCCTTTCCTCTTCTTTGTCCTCATCTGCATCACCGTCATACCAGGTGTCGTGGTTAAGTCGCCACCACCTAGTGGTTGAGTTACGGACCCACGGGAACCACTGGGTTGGTTGTTGGGTGGGTAGACGTCCCCAAGGTGTGCTTTTGTCGGTACTAGGCCTCCTTTCCAAGTCCCTTTGATTGTGCTTAGAGGGTTATCCCATCTCCTCAGTTCTCTGTAAGGGGGTGCACCAATCTCGACCCTGGGTTCGGGGGTGAGGTGTTGGGGTTCTTGTTGTTTTTCCTATGTTTCTGCTCCCTCTGCTCCTCCCTCGGCTGCTTCTGCTGCTGCTGCCTTTGCTTTTGCCGCTGCTGTTGCTACTTCTCGTGCTGCTGATATGGCGATCATGGTTTCCTGTGCTGCTTCGTCTGCCTCTGGGGACGTCGGTCGAGTTGGGGTAGCGATGGTCGTGAAGGAACGTGCCCATACGTCCATGTCGGATGCGAGTTTTGCAGCCATGTCCACTGATTCTCGTGGTGTGGGCTCTCTCCATTTGGGGTTAAAGACCATGTGAGTGGTCAACTCCTACGGGTTTGCTCGTCTAGTGTCATCAAAGGATCCTGGTCCCACATAGACCAGAACACTCTCCAGGCATTGTCTAGATGTGAGAGAGATTCGTGGTTCCTTGGGTAGGAACGATGGTGACTGCTGTAGCGAGTTCTAAAATGGTGATGCGGACTTATGGGGTGAGGATGGACTTTGTTTCTTCCTCGTCGAGGGTCTCGAGTCCTATTCCAGCTATATTGCTGGTGGAGGCTGCCGGAGTTCGACAGGTACGATAGACACCGTCTGGTCCAAGATCATCCAAATTGGTTTCAGCTGGGTGCATGTGATGAGTGACCCATGGGTGGCCGTCGGGGTGAGCACAGCCCTTCTCGGTTCTCCCATGCGAAATTAATGGGAACGAGGTTGATCAGATCATGGCTGTCGTCGCTACTATTGGGGATGTCGAAGTCTAGAATGTAAACCCGGCGATGGCTACTGCCTTCCCAATGTACCGAAGCCGGTTCTCGGGTTGGCTGGGTAAGGTTAGTTTCAGATAGTGCAGCAGGATGTTTCTTATCTGAGGGTCGGTGCTGATTTTGACGCCACATGACATGAGCGAGTCGTGAGTAGTAGATTGTAGCGGAGATTCTGAACGATGAGGACGTTGTTTAGAGCGACGTGGGTCAAGGAGTTGTGAGTCTGTAGGACAACGATCCCTTGGTGTTTGGCCACCAAGCGCTCGTTGTTGGCGATGGTTACATAGGCAGTTGCGGGGATTGGGACGACGTTGGAAATGAAGTCCGCCGATTCGTCCATATGCTGCTCGCAACAGCTGTCCAGGTACCAGGTGTTGTAGTTGTCTCGGTTGTTGTAGGTGATCAGCGCGATCCTTGGAGTAACAAGGTAAAGACAGCTTGAGTTGTGCAGGGGGTGGTCCTTGGGGAAGGAGTCCCAAGACTGCCTATCGCCTCCGAATTTCGTATCGGGAAAGTAGGGTGTAGGCTCTAGCAGAGGGATAGAGAGATCCCATTCTTCTCGGAAGCGGATGGATTCCGTAGGAGGACGCAGTACGCCACGAGCGATTCGTTATAGTATCGATGTTTTGCGTCTTCGGTGTTGATCGCTGATCCTGGGTAAGAGCCGGCGAACTAGCAGAATATTTGTGCGCTCTGCAGGAGAAGCTCGAAACCGAAACTCCAAGTGTAGAAATCACGACCATCGAAGATTGAGCTTGTTCTAATTTTCAAGACATTGAAGAACTTTGATTGTCCTGTCTATAGGGGTTTGTCACTTAATCGTGTGCTTGCAGGTGGTTGCGTATTGGAAGCGTTGAAGAAGCAAGGAGTGGAGTCATTGTCTGCAGAGATTGGTTGCATTTCGGTGGTTTGGCAAGCGGTGCCCGAGTCGTCGATCTTGAGAGATTGTAGGCTATCTACAAGAGCTCTCATTTGTTGAAGCAATTTTTCGAGGAGACCTGTGGGGACAGGTGCCACCGGATTTGGAGTGTTTGCAGGCGCTTTGAGAGGAGGGCTTCCTTGCCCTCTGGATCCCGAGTCTGGGGCCATTCTGTGGCGGGAGGGGGTCACTGGCGCCACGATGTTTGAATTTAAAACCGACGAAGGGTGTCATGTGTAGAATCCTGATATGCAGTGGTTACCATGCAGCGATCCAACATAGTCCGTAGGATTTCAAGGATTGAACTCCAAGAGTGCGCTTTGTAGATGCGATTGATTGGTCGATGAACTCTGCCAAAGTGAATGTAACTTAACAAAATTGACCATAGCAAAGAGATATCGGGTTCATCTAGTGATACAAGAGAATGCGAAGGATCTAACTAAGATATATCAAACATATTTTTATATGTTACTATAGGCTAGAAAGGTGCGTACTCTTAGAGAGTACAACCCCTTAACACAAAACCACCATGTATCACACATTCTAGTTACTTCGCTACTTTGATATGGTATTACTCTAGGCTTCCTCCTCACCCACCCGCGCTTCCGCCCTAGCCCTAGACCTAGCCGCCCGTCGCTAGCCGCCTGTAGCTAACTGACCATAGCTAGCCGCCCGTCGCTAGTCACCCGTAGTCGACCATCGCCGCCCGTCGCCTCGCGTCCGCTGGCCCCGCGATCGCCAGCCCCGCACCCGCTGGCCCTAAGCTCACCAGCCCAACGCGTGCTGTCCCCGCGCCCGCCTGCCCTGCGCCCACTGGCCCCGCATTCGCCAGCCCCGTGCTCCCTGGTCCCGTGCCCGCTGGCCCCGCTTTCGCCGGCCCCGCGCTCGCCAGCCCCGTACCCCCACGCCCGCCAGCCCCGTCCCCGTCGGCCCCGCGCTTGCCAGTCCCGCGCCCGCTGGCCCTGCACCTGCCCGACCGGGCCCGCAGGCCCCGATCTCGCCAGCCCTGCGCCCGCTGGCCCCACGTTCGCCAGCCCCGCGCCCACCAGCCCCGCACCCGCCAGCCCTGCGCCCGTCGGCCCCGTGCGCCCGCTGGCCCCGCACATGCTTGCCCCACACCCGCTCGTCCCGCGCCCGCTAGCCTCGCTTTCGCCAGCCCTGCGCTCGCTGGTCCCGCGTTCGCCAGCCACCCGCCGCCGGCCCCGTGCTCGCTGGCCCCGCTCCTGCCGGCCCCTGCGCTTGCCAGCTCCGCGCCCCCCGGCCCCTGCGCGTGCTGGCCCCGCACCTGCCAGCCCCGCACCTGCTGGCCCGTCGCCCGCCAGCCCTGCGCCTGCTGGCCCCGCACCCGCCCGTCCCGTGCTTGCTGGCCCCGCGCCTGCCTGCCCCGTTGCCCTGGCCCTGCTCTCCGCCGGTCCCAGCCCGCCCCGGCCCTTCCTACCGCCGAGCAGAGTTGACCCGCTGGCCTTGGCTCCCCCTCTGAGCCGGCGCTCCCGCCGGCAGACTCCACCGCACTCCACCTCTCTCCACTGCACTCCACCTCTCTCCACCACACTCCACCGCACTCCACCGCACTCCACCATGCTCCACCGCTCTCCACTGCTCTCCACCGCTCTCCACCGCCCTCCTCGTCTTTCCCTCCTCCCCTTATCAGCGACAGTCAGCTGCTGCAACCATGGTGATGGCGGACTCTCTGCTTCACCTGGACACGGAGGGTCGGGCCGTTGAGTTTGAGGCGTGGCTCGTCGACCTCTGCTGCCAGCTGACCTGGCAGCGCCAGGACAGCCACTCCCTAGCCGTCCATGTCGACGGTAAGCTCCCTCGCCCCGCCCCGCCTGCTGCCCTACGTAACGCCCCCATGTCTGCTGAGAGTGAGGATTGTGTTGTTACTGAGCTTGCCTACGCTGTCTGGGATTCGTGCGATGCCATTTCTCAGCTTGCCATTAGTCACGTCCTCCCCCTGTCTGAGCGTCCCCGCTTTACCGCTGCAGCAAACGCCAAGGAATATTTATATGTCATTATCGCGCACTATTCCACTCCCGCCTCAGCCTCTGCCGGCCGCCTGATCCTCCCCATGCTGTTCTCTGACCTTGCATCCTTCCCCACTGTCGCTGGCCTTGCCACTCACATCGACGCTCTAGTGACTAGCTACTGGGCTGCTAGCACTAAGGCACAGCTCAGTGCCTTCCTGCCGTCGCTTTGCGCTACCCTTTACCTCATTGCCACATGCCTGCCTGACCGCCTAGCCATTGCCCGCGACCACTTCCTTAGTCAGCACCCAGGCGACCTCACCCTCACTGCCTTCATCACCGCCCTGTCCGCGATAGAAACCTGTCAGCGCACTATCACTCAGTCTAGCGGTCCCTATCTTCCAGGGTTGTGCTCCCACCCAGTACACTTACTCTTACGCTTCTGCCACTGTTGCTAAGACAGCCCCTGCTGCTGAGACCGCCGGCGCGGTCTTAGCGAAGCAGCGTCAGGGTAGGGGCCGCCGCTCCAAGGGGGGGCGGGGCGGAGGGAAGAGTGGTGGGGATGGTGGAGGTGGGGGCGGGGACGGTGGTGCAGACGAGGGGACCAGGGCTGGTGCCCCTGAGCAGCAGCAGCAGTAGCAACCTCAGCCGCAGCAGTAGCAGCCTCAGCAGCAGCAATCGCAGCAGCAGCAGTAGCTGCCGTGGGGTCCCCCGCCGCTGTGGTGGCCTGGTGGCGCAAGTGGTGTTGGTCGCAGTGGTGCCCCTCGCAGCTCGGTGTTGGGTGGCGGCTCTAGTGTGACCACCTGACAGTGCGAGCTTCAGACCGGCCCCCGCCGCGGCACCGTCTGCGATCGTCCAGGTCATACTGCCACCCGCTGCTACCACCGCCTTGACGACCTTTACCGCCTCCAATTTGGTCCCACCTCGGACCCTCCTGACTGGTACACCCTGGCCCGCCGTCGTGTGTCTGTCTTTGAGCTTGATATGGATCAGATTAGGACTACTATGTATGTCATGTATGCTGATGACTCTAGAGTTACTGGATCTTATTACCCTGTGTTGCCTAGAGTAAGTGTGCCTCCTGGTTGTAGTCTAGGTTCCCCTGTACAGTCAGGCGCAGGACAACCTGCCCATTTAGCCTCGGCTCCACTCTAGCTCCTGTGCCTACGGCCGCTACCGCCGCGCTCTCGTTCATGCTAGACTCTCGCGCATCCGCCTGCTTCTTTTGCGACCACACTGTGCTCACGCCGCTTCCTGCCCCTGCCACTGTAGCACTCGCTGACCCCTTCTCAGGTCCGGTAGTTGCCCGTAGCTCCACTACCCTTCCCTGTCCGGCGGTTCCCTCGGGCTCTCTTACACATCCCCTCGTTCTCTAAGAACCTAGTTGGTGTTGGCTGTCTTCATGACCTTGGCGTCACCACTTTGTTTCCTGGTCACGAGTGATATATAGTTTGTACCGAGGCCGCCATTGGTGCCCCTCTTACCACGTTCCCCCAGGACCCTGTGTCTGGCTTGTTCACGCTGGACACCTCGTCACCAGGGCTCATGCTAAGGTTTTGGGGGACTCTGTTTCTTCCGGAATTCCCCCCCCCCCCCCCCCCCCCCCCCGCGGGTCTGTTTCGTCCGGATTGGAGGCTCCGCGATTTCTGTTTCGTCCGGAATCGGGGTTGTAGTTACTATTAACCGAGTTTCGGGTACAGTGTACTCGGATAAGAATACGTAACCTTTCACTACAGGTTGGACGATACATCAAAGCTTCTACAACTTGACTAAGCATGCATGCATAGCCTGCAGAGTGCGCAATCTTTGTTGAAGCTACCTACATTCGTTAGACAACATCTCTAAAAGCCCCGCCTACACAACTAAACTAAGCCACACGGCCAGGCAATAATGTTCGCATCTTGGTTGCATCCAAGCACGGGCGCCGCTTCTTGATACCGGTGAACGTGTTGTACACACTAAGCCAATCCACATTATACTTCAACATCTTCACCGTCATGAGGTCAGAGAGCCGCTCATCGGACAAGGTCGTCCGATCGGAAGACTTGATGATGTTCTGCCGACTGAAACCGCGTTCGCACTCGACGGTAGTCAGCGGCAGAACAGCGACCGCCTTTCAAAGGGAGACGAGGGTGAGGTAGTACCTCTGCCATTCAGAGGTGCCCAGGATGTTCGTAAGGCTCTGGTGGAAGCTCTGCCCCTTGTAGTTCTGCTCCAAAATGGCTGTCATCACCCTCATCTCCCTTGCGCAGACTGCGTCGTCAAGACCTGCCAGGGATGGAGAGCACAAACAACAAGTGGGAATGCCGCATAATTTGATGGCATGTTATTGGATTCATGACACATATAAAACCTGGACAGCATGCACGGTATGATGGGAAGGGCATTCGGGAAGTCTGCTACAAAGCCTAACCAGGGAAGTGGTTGTGGAAGAGCTCTTTCAACTGATGCAGGGAGGCATCCATCCCCGCCTCGCGCTTTCTGGCCTTGTCCAGGTAGTACATCGCCTGGAAGAGCTTCACACCGTCCAGATTCTGCAAGTTACCCAGGCGGCAGAAGATGGACGCGTTCACTGCCTTGTCCCAGGCAGTTCCCATCTTGTTGCACTCCTCCAGCGTGGTGCCAAACGTGCCAGGTCCAATAGGACACCAGTGCAGCTCGACGTTCTTCTTGACAGTTGCCCCGCTCGCATCCACTCCTTGGATCTTCATCACAGGCTTCTCCATGTAACCGTAGTGCTCGATGAACGGCGAGAGGCGCAAGCTCTGCCCGTCTCCAAAGGTCCGCACCGAGTCGATGTAGCGAGCGGAGATGGTGAGAGTAACGCTCTCCATCTCTCTCTTGATCGTGGTAATGTCCACCTGTGGGTATGGGTTGGGAACAGAGGGCCAGCATTTGAATGGAAACCATGGAAAGCATGACTGCAACGCACCTCAACAACAAGGGGACCCAGCAATCAATTTTTCTGCAGGCTCAACTAACCTGCCGCTCCTGGAAAAGCTTGTTAAGGCCGTTGAGGAGCTCCAGAATGTCAGCGAGCAGGCGCACCATGTACTGGAACTTAAATCCAGACGTGATCTCGTACATGTGTGGATCCTCTTGCATCCAGTACCAGAGGAGGGCTTGTATCAGGTCGTAGAAGCGGATGATGGCGTTCCCCCTCGACAACCACCGTGTAGCATGGATACTGAGCACCACCAGGCCAGTGCCCAGCACATCCTGTTGAATTTCGACGAAGCGGGAGTTGGAGACGGTGCTGCGGTTGAAGGCCTCCACAGTGCCCCTCAGGCTGTTGTCGATTGCCTGCAGGTCAAGGATAGTGGCAGCAGCGTCTTTTGCCGCCAGAGACTCCCTGCAACTCACAACCAGTAAAGGGAGTAAGCGGGAGCGGGAGTATGGGGCGGAACATCTGACCAGGGTTGCTTACCGGTGAGCAACACAGTGGATCGAAACTAGCTATGGAACTTGCTGCCTAAGCCTTGTCACGAGGCCCGTGCGCTCCCCCACCATGACAGAAGCTCCGTCAGTTGCCATGCCGACGAGGCGGTTGAGCGCCATGCCGTTGCTGTCAAGGTAGTTGGTGAGTGCCTTGTGCAACGTCACTGCGTCGCATTTCTCGACGTGAAGGAGCACAAGGAACTCCGTGACGACCTCACGCTCATGCAGGTATGTGATGAAGACAATCATGTGCTTGTTCCTCCCCCGGTCAGTGGACTCGTCAACTTGCAAGCTGTACCACTCGCTTTCCCGAATGCACCTTAGCTGCTCCGCGTGCATGTACTTCGCCAAAGCCTCCATGAACTCGCACATGCCGTAGCTGCCAGGCACAACGACAAGAAAACGAAATGTTAAGTTAGAACCATGGTTGTAAAATGGGTTAAACAAAGTCGCATTTCTGCAGCAGACCTAGCAAATCTCAAACAGAAACTACTTACTGCGTATAGTAGCGGCCGTACGATTCACCGTCCTGAAGATCGCACAGTCCCTCACCCAGCAACAAGTGGACGAGCGGAGCGTAGAAGTTGATGAGGCAGTCCTTCGTGATGATGAAATATGCAATCCGCATGCACTGAATGACCTCCCTCTCATGAATCTCCATGGATGTGAAGTCAAGAATCCGCTTCTGCTTCAGATCTGCGCCGTCCGCCAGCTTGGAGCATGCCATGGACCACCAGTGGGTCTTCGAGTGTTCGTGGGCACGAATGCTGGTGATCTGGAAGTCACGGGCACCCGGTCCCTTCTTCCCGTACCGCGTGTGCCCTCCTTCACCTGCAAATCTCATACACACACAGCATTTCAATCCATATATTCGCTCAGTCTTGTTGTACACCAGCACAAGCCACTGAAAGACATCCTTCCAGCTCTCGTTAAAACGACGCGCGATCGCCTTCTCTGCCTCGGGAGCATCATCTCCGTCGAGGAGATTGCTGAACTCCTTCGGCTTCCGCCCCCTCTTGCGGCTCATGTCCACGGGCTTTGGAGTGCCCCACAGCGTTTTTTGCATCGTCGCCTTCCGAGGCTTGTCCGCTGTCGCGGCGGTGGCGGACCTTCCAGCTCCCGAAGACGAGGCACCAGCAGGGTCCGTCTCGGCGGTGTTCTCGACCAGCAGCTGCATGGTTGACAAGGCATCATTGCCCTCCACTAGCACGGTATGTGAGCAATCGTCGTCTTCTACCATCACCTGCTTTCCCTTCAGCATGTGCAAGCACTCGAGTGCGCAGTCGATGTTAATCTCATTGTTAGCATCGGTTACTGGGAAGAATGCCTCATCGGCAGTGTCTGGGAATCCTTCTAGGCCCCCGCCAAATCGAGGAGGCGGGACGTCGAACATGGCTACGTGAAACTAACGCGGGGGGGTGAGTTGATGCTCTGACTACTAGTGGGGAAGATCTGGTGAAACATGCTCACATATACGGTCCACTTGGTGGGTGGGTGATCTGGTGAAGTGCGGTCTCGAGCAAGGGGTGGAACGAAGTGGAAGGTGAGCTGAGCAAGCTAGGAGCGAGCCGAGTGATGGCGAGTTTACGTGCAGCAGAGCAGAGCTGTAAACGGGTGGCGTAGACCGTGGATGGAAATGGAGCAGCCAAGGCGTGCAGCGCACGATGGCTGCTGGACGTTGTTGACTTAACAAAAGAGCGGGAGCGTGGGACGAAGAAAGGAAAGGAAACGGAAGGAAAGGAGGGATGGATGAACGTTGGGTCAGGCAAACGGCGGGCAGGCAGCTATTGTTGTGCTGCTGCTGCTGCTGTGTGTGTGTGTGGTACTGCTGTGCTGTGACGCGACGTGACGTCCAGTCCACTGCTGCTACTAACGTGTACGTGACTCTGAGTGGGTAAGTTTGTGACAGCACCACGCGCTACACGGCTAAGGTTAAGATAAAGGTACATGCATTGCATTCCTTTATCACCGACCAATCAATAGCTCTCCTTTGTTCCACCGAGGCAAAAAGAAGCTGTTGGGCTGTGCCTTAGCCGCAGAGGTCAGACCTTGCTGGACTTGTGATTGGACGGGAAGTACAACCACGCAGTTGAGTGAGGGGATAGGCCTCATAGGGTGGGGGGGGGGGCTGGCGGGGGCGTCCGGATTGGACCATTGGCGATTTCTGATTCGCTCGGACCCCCTACCTACACTACTTCTAATAATTCCGGAATCTCGCGTAGCCTTACCCGTTCAAATTCCGGAACGGGGGTCTCGCCAACTCTTAATGTTTTTTTTTCGGGGAAATTACCCTTCAAAAATAAGGCCCGCTCATCACCCCTAATTGGAGCATCCCCCCAGGTCGCCGCGTCCTCCCAGGTAGCTCCAGCCTGCTCGTGTCTGTCACTTACCCACCCTTCATTTCTGTGGCACAACCGCTTAGGTCACCTCGCACTCCCGCGTCTGTGTCAAATGTCCCATCATGGGCTTGTCTTCGGTCTCCCTACGTTGCTCCCTGCCCTCCCTCCCTCGCCTGTGCCGCCGTGCACGCCTTGCGTCAAGGGCTGGCTGCACCGTGCTCTTTACTCCTCCTCGTTCCCCCCTACCACTGCGCCACTCCAGACCCTGCACCTAGACGTCTGGGGCCCAACCCCCGTCCCAGGGCTGCGTCGAGAGCGCTACTTTATGGTGCTTGTCGACGACTACACGTGCTACGCCACGGTGTTTCCCTTGGAGTGGAAGGCCTACGTGCCTGCCGTTCTTATCTCGTGTGTCGTAGCTACGCGGGTCCATCGCAGCCTCCATGTGCTTCGTCTTCACTCCAACTGTGGTGTCGAGTTCGCCTCCGGTCGGTTTGGCCAGTTCCGTCGTGCGGAGGGCATCACCCAGACGCACACCCTACCGGACTCCCTGCAGAAGCATGGGGTCGCTGAACAACGCATCAGTTTGGTCATGGAGGTGGCTCGTACATCCATGATCCATACCGGTGCACCCCATTTTCTGTGGCCGTTCCCAGCGACAGCAGGTTTCGCCGACCCTTCTCTGGACTGCGTTCCCCAGTGACGCATCTGCATTCCACGTCTGTGGCTGCCTTGCTCACGTTCGTGCCTCTAGCACAGACAAGCTCACTGCGCGCACCGTCCCTTGTGGCTTCCTTGGTTTCCCCCTCTACGTGTCAGACTGGCACTTTTACCACCCACCGTGTCATCGCTTCTTTCACTCTCGTAACCTTACTTTTGACGAGCATATCTCCTTCTACACCCACATCCTCCACCGAGGTCTCCCGGTTGCCCCACCCCTCTTCCTGGTCCCCACTCCCCCGGTAGCCCTTGCTCCTCTTCCTCTGCTCCCTGCCTCGTCTGGTGTGTCTCATGTCACTCCCCTCCCGTCGGTTTTCCCGGTGGAGGATTCGGCTAACTCCGAGGGCCTCGCAGCTTCTATTTCACCGCCTGTCTCTTCCCTGATGTCTCCTCCTCCGCCATTGCCGCCGCCGCGGAAGCAGCAGTTGCCGCCGTCGCAGCCGCAGCCGCCGAAAGGGTCCGCGAATTCTGGGGGTGTGGGCGTTGGGGCGGGTGCTAGTCCTGTGGTTATTGTCGTGGCTTGTCCCCGTGGTCCTGGGGATGGCACCGGTGCTACAGAGGGTTCTCATTCTGGGGGTGCGGGTTCAGGGGGTGCTAGTCCTGGGGTTACTGTCGTGGCTTGTCCTAGCGGTCTCGGGGGTGGCACCGGTGCTGGAGAGGGTTTTCGTTCTGGGGGTGTTGGCGTGGAGCGTTTCGGAGGTAGCCGTGGTGCAGCTGGAGGTTTTGGTGTCGGTGTGTCGCCGCCGGTATCCGCCCTTTGCCTCCTCGGTCTTCCCTCCCCTAACCACCCGCCTGCGCCTCCTCGTGTGTCTACGGTCTCATGTTTCCTCCGCCAGACTCGTCTCTGGCTCGTTTTCCCCCGCATTCTCCTCCCGTGTCTCCTCCTGTGTCTCCTGACCCGACGCCTCCCTCCCACGTCTGGTCTTGCTATCCCTCACATGCTCGTCCTGTCTCTCCTGTCTAGCGCTCTCACCCTATTTTGCTCCGTTCCCACGCGTCTCGTCCTTCCCGTCACCTCCTCCGTCCTCACTTCTTGTTGCTCCACCTCCCTTGTCCGACTTCCTCCGAGCTGCTAGTGCTCTTGTTCCTTGGGTCCTCGCCTCTCTTGTTACCGACTCTTCTGTTCCTGTCTCCAGTCCTGACCCTTATGTTGCTGCCGTCACTGACTTTGCCTCTATCCACCGCCTTCACTACGCCATCGCTCTGGTCTCTGACCCTGTCCATCCTCCGTCCGCCGGGGGTGCACCTGCCCTTGGTAGTGACGTCTTGGAGGACCGGCAGTACGAGCTTGCTTTCCTGTCCGAGGTCGCGCCTCATCTCTGCTCCATGCTGCTAGTCCTTGAGGGGGCCCCAGACGCCTTTGACATTCCGACCCCTCGCACTTACGCTGAGGCGACCTCGAGACACTGGCCCTCTCAGTGGATAGCTGCCATGGACGCAAAGATGGCATCTTGGAGATCCACCTGACGAAAACGTATTCGATGGCCGGTGGCTCTTCAAGGTGAAGCGCCCTCCTGGAGAGCCGCCGGTGTTCAAGGAGCGCTACGTTGCTAGAGGCTTTAGTCAGCGTAAGGGTGTTGACTTCTTTCAGACCTTCACCCCGAACCCGTAGATGACTATCCTTTGGATGCTGCTACACGTGGCAACACATGACTATGAGCTGCACTCCCTTGACTTCTCCACAAGGTTTCTTCAGGGTAGTCTTCACGAGCAGGTCTACCTGCGTCGCCCACGAGGCTTCACCGGCACCTTTGCCCCCGGAACCCAGTGGCTCCTCCGACGCCCGGTTTACGGCCTGCGGTAGGTGTCCCGCGAGTGGCACGATACGTTGCGTGCTAAATTAGCTGACCTGCAGTTCTTCCCGTCCTCTACCGACCCTTCGCTTTTTGTTCCTTCAGGCCAGACCCCGTTCCACATCCTTGTCTACATAGGCGAACTTGTCTTCGTCATTGCAGACAAGGAGGCACTGGCCTCTGTAAAGGTTGAGCTGCTGATGAGACACACCTGCACTAACCTAGGAGAATTGCGCTGCTACTTTGGCCTGCAGGTCTCCAGGGACAGAGCAGCAGCACCATCACTCTCATACAGTCACACTTGGTGTGCCAGGTCCTTCACAGGTTTGATCTTCAATTCTCCTCTGCACAGTTTACACGTCTGCCAGTAGATCACAAGCTTTCAACTCCAGTCTCTGAGGATTCAGAAGAGCCTAGTGGTTCGTACGCAGAGCTGGTGGGTTGCCTCATGTACCTGATGACTTGCACTCATCCATATCTCGCATACCCTCTCAGCATCCTAGGTCGCTTTGTGGCAACAGGCAGACACCGAACGCAGCACTTTTCGGCTGCTAGGAGGGTTTTGCGTTATCTAGCAAGTACATCGGGCATGGGCCTAGTGCTAGGAGGACGCAGGCTAGTGGTCTTTACAGAGCACACAGACTCTTCGTCGGCAGACGACACTGAGACACTCACGTCCTCCCAAGGCTATTGCTTTAGCCTTGGTGCAGGTGCCATCTCGTGGAGGTCCAGACGCTCGTCGTTTGTTGCCCATTCTAGCTATGAGGTTGAGATCTATGCCGGTGCCATGGCGGCACAGGAGCTCCGCTGGCTGACTTTCTTGCTCACAGACTTAGGTGAGTGGCCTAGCTCTGCCCTGGTCCTGCACGCTGACTATAGGATCATGATCCTCTTGTGTCAGGAGCCTCGACTGGAGGGTAGAGCGAAGCACATCCAGCTACGGTACTTCCTTCTGTGAAAGCTACAGTAGCGTCGCGAGGCCCACGTAGTGCATTTGGCCTCTAATGCTAGCACAGCTGATATCGTTACGAAGGCGCTTGCGCCTAAAAATCAGCAGTGACAATAAGTACAACTTGGTCTAGTTTCTGTAGCTTTTCACTTGCTAGGACCTTAATTGTGTACTACTCCTTATATTGTCCTGAATGGCGTTGTGGCTCTTGCTCCAGAGGCTGGACTAGTAGTGCCGGCCTATGTTGATCCTGTTTAGTTTGTACTCTTGGTGACGGTCTTCGGACCCTTGCCTCAGAGATTGGACTAGTAGTGCCACCCTGGGCTGCGTGTCTCGTGCCTACCACTGCCCCTCATCAAGCCTAGGCGGTGTGTCCAACATATATTTATATGTTACTATAGGCTAGATAGATGCGTACTCTTAGAGAGTACAAGTCCTTATTACAAAACCACCGCGTATCACACATTCTAGTTACTCAGCTACTTTGATAAGATGCACTTGACAGGGGTACATTATTTTGAGGTTTCAGATCTGACTCGGGTAACTGCACACGACTCGGGTAACTGCCCACGCTTTATTACAGAGTCAGTTATGTGTCCTTTCTGTTGTGACGGGCCCTTGAACGTCTGTCTGTTTAGGGTTTGTATGTTACGTGTCAACGATCATTGCACTTCGTGGTTTGCGTCATAGATGCGAACCTGACAAGGTTACGGCTCGAGTGTCACTTCCTTATTGTAACATCACATACCTAACTTTCTATCAGAACTCGGCTGTTAACCACTGAGTTAAAAGGGCTTGTTAATAGCGGGTCAGTGCGCCTATAGCCCCCCAGGCTCTGCACCTGTGGCCCTTCCCCAAGGATCTTCTCAAGGGTAACCCTAGCGGGTCTCTCGACACTTACATGTTTTATAGCTTGAAAATTATTGAATCTTTTCGAGCGAGGTACTTGTTTCTATCAAATAGGCTTCAACATCTGAATGGTTTTATCGACTCATACTTATTATGTTCCTACCAAATCCACCTTGAACTCTGAAGATATACGTTTTTATGGGATTTTATTTTACTTAAATACATAGATATCTTATGTAGACACGATCATATATTCTCACTCAACCTAGATCAATTTGCTAGTCATCTAAAGCATGAGGTTGAGGGCTTGTTCGTTCTGTGACGAGGATTTTCTCGCATCCACGTCAAGCCAAGGTGGTTAAAAAATCTCCTGCACTTGGTCAGCAGCACCCTCCATCCTGGTTCCAGTCCCTAAAGCTGAACGGTGCAACTGCACCATCTGACCGGAGGGTGGCGAGGGAGTAGTCTGAACGGAACTATTCTCGTTTCCGGACCATTGGAGCTTTCAGCCGCGCGCAACCGTTGTCTATGGAAAGAGACTGCTTGCTCGATGAATCCTCGCCTCTCATTCGGTCTCCTCAGTCTCGACCGTCCGTCGCCACTGTCTGTCGCACGTCGCTGGACTACAGCAGCCTTACACGTGTACCGAACACCGAATCAAATCTTGAACTTTGGGATAGACGATCGAGCGAGGGTCTTACCAGGGGTTTGACTGCTTGCCACGTGGCACAGCCAACAGCAGGCCGCAGCACAGGACATGGCGACGCAGCGTTAGCCGACCTCGATGACGTGGAGCTCCTGCAGCCCTCCACGTGTCCATCTGAGCGCGAATACAGAAGCGGGCACGGAAGCTCACAAGCGAGTCAGAGCCGCTGCGGAGAGGTGTCTGAGGAGGGGTGTGACCATGAAGGGGGTTCGTTAAATAAAACGAAGAGTCTCGCAGACAGCGGAGCAGCGCGGGATCAACAGCACCCATGGCGATTCCCCTGGCCGTGGTGGTGCTGCCCTTGGGATTGCCGAGAGGAGTGGCGGTGGGTGAGCTCGTGGGACGAGTGGCGATGGGTGTACTCGCGGGACGGGCTTAAAGCCCTGGCGCTCGGCCAGCTCATGTCGCTGCTGCTCACCGCCACTGCCACGTGCTCCGCGCTGCTCGCCGCCAGAGGTGCGCTGGGACCATGACACGTGGCGACGAGTGCCACGTGGAGATGGTTTCACGGCATCGTGCTTTAGTCCAACTTTGTTTTGAGGCGCCTGCGAAACTGTTCCTGGCACTTGGTGTCTGTGATGTGATGTGATGTGATGTGATGTGATGTAATGTGATGTGATGTGATGTGATGTGATGTGATGTGATGTGATGTGATGTGATGTGATGTATGTGATGTGATGTGATGTGATGTGATGTGATGTGATGTGATGTGATGTGATGTGATGTGATGTGATGTGATGTGATTTTATGTGATGTGATGTGATGTGATGTGATGTGAGTGTGATGTGATGTGATGTGATATTGCCTACCGCCCTTATCTGACAAGGGGCTTGGATGGTTGCCACGTGGCAGGTATCAGCATCCCCACCTTCCAATCTCTCCTCAACTACCTGCTCCTCGCGTCCGTCTATGGCGCCATCCTCATGCACCGCAAGACTCCGCTCACTGTAAGCACGCACTGTTAAAATCACACACTGCTGTAAGCGCGCACTGCTGTAAGCACGCACTGCTGTAAGCACGTCTTGCTGTGAGCACGCCTTGCTGTGAGCTCGCCTTGCTGAGAGCATGCAGTGCTGAGAGCATGCAGTGCTGAGAGCATGCTGTGCACCTACCTACTGAAGCTATTTGCAATGCAGCACTTTTCTATTGTAACCCCCCTGGACTGGACTGTTAAAACTCCTCGATATAAGCACCCTCAATGCGAGCTGCTCACATGCTCGCGCGTATCACCCACCATGCCATCCATGCCATGATGCCCCCATGCCATGATGCCCCCATGCCATGATGCCCCCATGCCATGATGCCCCCATGCCATGATGCCCCCATGCCATGATGCCTCCATGCCATGATGCCTCCATGCCATGATGCCCCCATGCCATGATGCCTCCATGCCATGATGCCCCCATGCCATGATGCCCCCATGCCATGATGCCTCCATGTCATGATCGGATTTGACTAGAAGGCACCTAACGCACCATTCGAGGTGCCATAGGTGATGTTTGATGATTTCCACAGATCGCAGACCTCCTCCTCCTCCATGCACCCAACACAACTTCCAGGTGCCGTGGCGGGTCCTCCTGCTCGCCTCCTTTCTTGACGTGGAGGGGAACTACTTCGGTCAGTATCTCGCCCTTTTCGCCCTCTGCTCCTAACGCTCAACGGCTTCAACGGCTCTCTTCCCTCGCTCCTCAGAGGCAGTCCTTGTTTCGCCCTCGGCATGCTTTCCCATCCTGCCATCCCACGGCATGCTTTCCCATCCTGCCATCCCACGGCATGCTTTCCCATCCTGCCATCCCACGGCATGCTTTCCCATCCTGCCATCCCACGGCATGCTTTCCCATCCTGCCATCCCACGGCATGCTTTCCCATCCTGCCATCCCACGGCATGCTTTCCCATCCTGCCATCCCACGGCATGCTTTCCCATCCTGCCATCCCACGGCATGCTTTCCCATCCTGCCATCCCACGGCATGCTTTCCCATCCTGCCATCCCACGGCATGCTTTCCCATCCTGCCATCCCACGGCATGCTTTCCCATCCTGCCATCCCACGGCATGCTTTCCCATCCTGCCATCCCACGGCATGCTTTCCCATCCTGCCATCCCACGGCATGCTTTCCCATCCTGCCATCCCACGGCATGCTTTCCCATCCTGCCATCCCACGGCATGCTTTCCCATCCTGCCATCCCACGGCATGCTTTCCCATCCTGCCATCCCACGGCATGCTTTCCCATCCTGCCATCCCACGCGCCACAATCACATTCCCCTCCACACCCACCCCTCCGCCCCTCCCTCCCCTCCCTCCCCCCTCCCTCTCCATTCGTGCTCGCCCTCTGCTTCACTTATGAGAATTCTAAAAAGTGACTCCTCTTCACCGTGTTGAGTCAAGTCACTCGCCTTCACTGCTGCCTGTTTCCTGCTCTCCACGCCTTCCCCTCCTGCTTGCCGCAATCACAGCCCCCCCAAACCTACCCCTCTCTCCCTCCGCTCCTCCTTCCTTCCATTCTCTCCAGTCGCCCTCACCGTCCGCTGCACCTCCTTGACTCGCGTCACCCTCCTTGACTCGCGTCACCCTCCTTGACTCGCGTCACCCTCCTTGACTCGCGTCACCCTCCTTGACTCGCGTCACCCTCCTTGACTCGCGTCACCCTCCTTGACTCGCGTCACCCTCCTTGACTCGCGTCACCCTCCTTGACTCGCGTCACCCTCCTTGACTCGCGTCACCCTCCTTGACTCGCGTCACCCTCCTGCACTGCTGCATGTTTCCCTCCATGCCTTCCCCTCCTGCTTGCCACCAGCACAGACCCTCCCATCTTCCTCGTTCCCTCCGCTCCGCCCCTCCCCCCTCCAGTGGTGCTGGCCTTCCGCTTCACCTCGTTGACTCGGGTCACTCTCCTGGACTGCTGGGCCATCCCAGCCGCCATGCTCCTGGCAGCGCTCTGCCTCTCCACACGCTACCACTGCTCGCACGTCCTCGGCGCCCTGCTCTGCACTGCCGGCCTCGCCGTGCTGCTCCTCTCAGACGCAGGTAAAACCCGAGGGGGAGTGCTGTGCTTCCTGCTCTGCTCGCCTATTTCTCTGTCTCTCACAGCGCTACCAGCCTACCAATGCTCGCATATCAAAGGCGCCGGGCGCCCTGCTCTGCCTGCAGCACTGCCAGCCTCGCCCGGCTCATCCTCTCACACGCAAGTAAAACCTGAGGGGGTGTGCTTCTTCCTCCCCTTTTTCTCCATCTCTCCATGCACTTCCCTGTTCGTTGTCTCTCCATGCACTACCCTGTTCGTTGTCTCTCCATGCAGTACCCTGTTCGTTGTCTCTCCATGCACTACCCTGTCCGTTGTCTCTCCACGCACTTCCCTGTTCGTTGTCTCTCCATGCACTTCCCTGTTCGTTGGTCGCAACACTCGTCAGATCCGCTGGTCGTTAAACAGCAGGCTCTAAGGGGGATCCAAATCAACTAGAGCCAGCTTTGGTGTACATCCAACTTTGTAGGAATCCGCCCTAAGGCCTTGTTATGTGCTGATGAAGGTTCTGTAGCACATGGAGAAGCTACATGCAGGGTTAAAAAAAACGCCGTTTTTTTCAAAAAAATACCGTATTAAACGGTATCGAATTAAACGGCCGTTAAATACGAAAAAAACGGTGAAAATTGTGCAAAAATAGGTTGGTTAAAAAAAACGGCCGAAATATTAAAAAAAGTGCAAAACAATCCGACGAAATGCGCGGATCTGGCATTTCGCCTGCCCAAATGCACGGATCTGGCATTTTTCCCACCAAAATGTGCCAGATCTTGCGTTTTTTGTGGACGAAATGTATGGATCTGACGTTTTGTCAGTCGAAATACGCAGATCTGACATTTCGCCCGTCGAAATGCGCGGATCTCGCATTTGGGCGGACGAATGGCGCGGATCTGGCGGACGATTAGGCTGTCTAGCAAAAAAAAAAAAAAAAAAAAAAAGATGCTCTATTTAAAAAACGGCGTTTTTTTCCAAAAATCCCCGAAAAAAACGGCCGAATAATACGGACCGTATTTTTCGAAAACCGTATTTTTGAACCTTGGCTACATGTCCACGCATCGGCCCTGATCGGTACGCAGTCATTCCAGAATGCGGAATGAGGAATTCACACCGACCGTCGGTTGGATTTTTTTTGCCCGCATCCGCAGGCTGGTGCACTTTCTGGCGATCGGTACAAACCCATATTCCAGGAGGCTCCATGCACTTCCCTGTTCGTTGTCTCTCCATGCACTTCCCTGTTCGTTGTCTCTCCATGCACTTCCCTGTTCGTTGTCTCTCCATGCACTTCCCTGTTCGTTGTCTCTCCATGCACTTCCCTGTTCGTTGTCTCTCCATGCACTTCCCTGTTCGTTGTCTCTCCATGCACTTCCCTGTTCGTTGTCTCTCCATGCACTTCCCTGTTCGTTGTCTCTCCATGCACTACCCTGTTCGTTGTCTCTCCATGCACTTCCCTGTTCGTTGTCTCTCCATGCACTTCCCTGTTCGTTGTCTCTCCATGCACTACCCTGTTCGTTGTCTCTCCATGCACTTCCGTGTTCGTTGTCTCTCCATGCACTTCCCTGTTCGTTGTCTCTCCATGCACTTCCCTGTTCGTTGTCTCTCCACGCGCTTCCGCTGCTCCCGTGCCATTGGTGCTCTGCTCTGCACTGCCGGCCCCGCCATGCTGCTCCCGTCAAACACAGGTAGCAGCTGAGGGGGTGTGCTTCTTGCTGCCCTCTCTCAAGGTGTGTTGGCGGAAGCTAGGCTCATGCGCTGCCACTGCTCACATGTTGTGTGTAAGCACCCTCTTTTCGAGAATTCTCCAAAATGACTCCAACTTCGTTGTAAGCGCTCTTCTCTGCTCGTTGCAGCCATGATCCCCTCTTTCCGTCCTCCCTTCTTGACCTCCTACGTCCTCCTCTCCTCCTCGCCCCACCTGTCAGCCTCAGGGTCATCCAAGCCACCAGACAGCACTGCCGGTGGCAGCAGCAATGCGACTTTGGGAAACGCGCTTGTGATTCTTGGTGCCACTTTGTACGCAGCTTCCAACGTGTCAGTGGTGAGTGTGTGGTGAGAGAGTGGTGAGTGTGTGTGGGTGAGTGTGTGGTGAGTGTGCAGTGCAACGCTGTTGATCGGCATTGTTTCAAGGGGCGGCACACACTTGGCGATGCCACTCTCAATGCACCTTCCTGTCCCTGTGGTGCCACAGTCATTTCTCTGTGCCCTTGTGTGTGTATGCATCTTCTGGTGCCTCTGTGTTGAGACAAACTTGAACGGATTCATCCCCCTCAGCCTCCCCCCCCCCCCCCTCTCTTTTCCCACACACGCACTTTCTTTCAGGAGTATCTGGCCCATCGCGTGGAGACAACTGAGCTGCTTGCCTTCATTGGATGCTCAGGATCCCTCATTAGTATCACACAGCTGTAAGCATTCCCAGACCTCATTAGTCTCACACAGGAGAGAGTGCATCACTGCTCTCCATCACGAGTGTCACACAGATCTTATAGTCATTCCATGAAGCGCGCTCGTAGTCATGCACACATTCGCATGTGTGTTCACCATATGTCTCAACTGCCCCCCACACTCATTCTTCCCTTGCTCTCCTGCAGTCTTCTCCTGGAGAAAGAAGAGCTGCAGTCACTCTCTTTTGATGGCAGCACTGTATGTTCGCTTTGTTTCAGTACCCTCAGGTCTCAGAAATTCCTCAGATATCTTTGCCCCTCCACCCTTGTACTACTGTCGTACATAAAACATGAGAGGCGAGCGGTGCTTGGCTATTATGCAAAGGTTTGCTTCTTGTTTGAACACGCAATTATACAAATGAATACACATGCATATACCCGTGTTTCCTCCCAGGGAACCCCTCCCTCACTCTCTTATTTTCCTCCTCTCCCCACTCACCCCTCAGGTGCTCCCAATGGTGGTGTTCTCTCTCGCCCTCTTCGCCTTCTACTCCCTCACTCCCCTCATGCTTCGTGTAAGCTGCCCATGTACATGTGAGCTAGCGGCATGGGAATGATCCCTCCTTTTCAGATGCGTTTTCTCCACTAGCTGCCCTACCGTAACCATGCCTAGACGGAAAGAATGTAACCAAAATCACATCCGCTCCACATCACATCTGCTCCACAACACATCTGCTCCACATCACCTGCAATATCTTCTCAAGCTCTCCTGCTCTCTCCCCCCCCCCTTCTTCTTCCCCCCACCTAACCCAGCTGGGCGGTGCGGCTCTCTTCAACCTCTCCCTCCTCACCTCAGACCTCTGGGCCGTGGGTGTGTCCGCTGTTGTCTTCAACCAGCCCGTGAGTCTTTCGTTTCAATTCTTGAGTCTCGAGCCCTGAGTCTTGTCTTTGAAGTCCTGGGGAACATGCCATTTCACAAGTCCCTTGCCAGTTGTGGGAGTGTCTCCTTGGGTTCAGGGTCTAGGGTTTAGTGTAGAGCCTTGACTCACAAGTCACGAGTCGTTGGCCTTCCTGTAAGGTCCCGCTCAATGCACCACATTCCTCAAATCATATCATGCATAGCTCTAGAACAAAGATCCAGTCTACCAACCCACATGGCGATTTGTGTTAGTGTTCCTGCCTTCTTAATCTTGGTTGCCCATAGGGTTTTGTCTATTTCTTCTCCAAAACTTGCACGCTGGCATGTGTTGCATTGAATGTTGTATGCAGGTTGAGGGAATTTATTTCGCTTCTCTTGTGGTGGTCTCTGTGGGTCTCGTAATTTTTAGCTTAAGATGAAGTGGACAATGCACTTGTTTACTTTGTTTGGTTTTGGTTTGTGCATTTTAGTGCACTATTCTCTCAAATGGCAACATGGATAGCGAGCGCAAAAACGCAAATTTCGCGTGCTCCAAGTATGTGTGGCGGGAAACGAAGCTCACTGTTGCTTCCGTTGGGACGGTTCGTAAACGCAAAAACCTGCTTTCGGACGGTATGGGAAAATGTTCATGAATTTAGGGTCCAGAACTTGGAACTCGAATTTCAAGTTTGGCTCTGAGGCAAATGATTTTGTTAACAACCGTGCAAATGTGGTTTCAAAGCCCTGGGTTTTGACGTGTCTAGATGTTGAGTGGGACTGGACCAGCAGAGGCTATGAGGGAAAGGGGATGGGGCTAAAGCTTCTTTTGCCAAAACGGGCAGTGTCCATTGGTGCACCTAGAGGGATATAGCGCCAAGTAAAGCCTGCCTGATAAATTCGCACTCTTATTTCGGTCACCCTGCATATTTTCTTGACGTCAGGAGGCTGGAGCCCGGATTGAGCCTTCCTTACCTTCTGACAGGCGGCTCCAGAATTGATTTTTGCGCTCCGATGTCGGCGAAGAAATTTTGCAATTTGATCGCGCTCCGTTGGATTGATGATGATGCTTTGCCTGCTGTCCGTCACTCCAACTTCCGCACCCCCACCTCTTCAGTTGTTGCTGACACCATCACCAGGAAACCCGCCCCTGTGCTCGTTGCACCAACAGCTGGACACTTAGCCAGCGGTGAACACAAGCCCCGTGCGGCATTTCCGTGGCTGTGCGATAGTCTCTAGCCACGCTGGTAGTTAAGAGAAAACGCCTAGATTTTCTCAAACGATCAGTTTCGTGGGGGGTAGTAGGCAGCGTGCAGGTTTAGAACGAGCAGCAGCTTGTGCGACTCCGAGTTGCTGCCTTTTCCGCTTCAGCTCGCAGCTGCTGAGGCTTGAACATCCGACAAAGCCCCGAGATCAGCTGCCTCAGGAGGAGCCATTTCGCTTCGTCCTTGAAGTATTTCTCGCTTTTATTCGCAGACCCCCGTCTCCCCTCTTCAGCCGCTCTTCGCGGGGGAATAGTCGACTCGCGTTCTCTTTTTAAATCGGCGGGAACACTGCGGCTTGCAGAGAGGCCATGACGATCCAGACGTGCGCGCGCTTTTATTCCCTCGCCATTGGCATACTCCTCGCATGCGTCGCGATCTCAGGTGTGGTGACCCCAGACGTGACTTCTCGCGTGTGTCGCTAACCTCCAGCGGGGTTCCAAGACCTTGAGGTGACTCGAGGGACATTGCTTTCGCTTCCTCAGCACTGCCATTCGAGCTGAGTTTTGAGTCGATTCAAAACTCGGCACTGCCATTCTCCTCGCATGCGGCTCGTTCATGTTCGCATGGGCTCGTAAGATGGCTCTCGTTCCCTCCGAGGAAGACAGATCGCTCTGGGGATTAAATTGCATCGAACTAACGATTGCGCCACTTAGGCCCCGTAGATAAAGTCGCATCCCATTCAGACGGATTGGCAATGCAGGAAGAGCTCCGATATAGACAGAATTGTGCTGTTGTTCTCGACAGTCGCGCCACACGCCCATTCCCACCAGCGGCATGTCATTCGCTCGACAGACGGATAGCTCCACCGCTGGTTGGGAAAGAGACACGGGATGGTTAGGAAACGGGGAGGAGGACGCACACGCAAAGAGAGGAAATTAAGGGAGAGGGGGGGAGGGAGGAGGGGAAGCGGGGAGGAGTGACTAGGAGACCCCTTGGCGCAAATGGTTGCGCGGAAAGGTCGTTCGTTTGGGGAAGGAGAAACTAGGAGGCCCCTTTCCGCGGGAGGTTTAACCTGCGGGTCGGCGAGTAACGACTAGGAGCCAGTAGACAGAGGAGCTGGGGGCCCAACTCTTTTGTTGGGGCATATGTCGGACTCATAGTAAAACTCGATATGCAGGAGTTGAGGCACGTAAGGCGAACTCGGGATGTAGGACTGCCAGTGGGCGCTTCTCGCTTCAGTTGACAAATCGTGCTTCCTCCCTCTCGTGCCACATCGCGCCTTTCCCTTGTTCCGCACGACAGGCAGCCCGGGAAAGGCCGTCTCTCGGTTGGCGCGCACGGCTGAACGTGTCAAGCGTGTTCAACGCCGCAAAGCTCGCTGTTATAACCCGCACCCCCCTCGCGGCCCCGCCCCCCCCCGACAGGCAGTTTGGGAGTGGTGGCAGCACGGCCGTCTCTCCGTTGGCGCTCACCGCTGAACGTGTCAAGCGTGTTCAACGCTGCCAAGTTCGGCGCGAGCAATCAGAGCAAGAGCAGCGGGTTCATCGGCCTGCCGTACAGTACGTTCATCGCCCCTGTCGCCCCTGTCACCCCTGTCGCCCCTGTCGTCCTGTCGCCCCTGCCTACTCATCGCTTCGTTGGGTTCCCAACCCCCACAAGCTCCCCCTTCCATTTTCCTAGGCTTTGCCCTGCGACTGGATCCCGCCACTGGCAGCCGTGTTTGGACCCCGTCGCAACTTTTTTTCGCCACCAACCATCCCACCAAGCATCCCAGTAACCAAGCATCCCCCGCCACCATGCATCTGTGTATGCGCACCCCCAGCCTGTTGCGCCACCCTCACGTCAAAATCGCCCTACGTGTGGAGGCAGGGTAACCTGAAGGCAGGGTAACCTGAAGGCAGGGTAACATGGAGGCAGGGTAACCTGAAGGCTGGGTAATCTGAAGGCGGGGTAAGCAGGGCCTCTGTCGCCCTCGCACAAGGAGCCCCTAACCCCGCTTCAAATCACGGGATGGCGGCATGCTCGCTCGGGCCACAGATTCCCTTTCCTGCCCCCGCTTGCTCCCCCCTTTCCTGCTCTCTTTCCCCCACAGGGAAGATTCGCACCACATCTGCAGGAATGGCAATGGCCCCTGTCCTGCCTCTCGTCCCATGCCGCTGCCCTCTGTTTCTCTCCTTTGCCCAACTCCGTGCGCCTTCAGGGGAGGTGTACGCCAAGCTGACAGGCAGGGCCGTTCCAGGTTCGAAAGGAGACAAGCAGGCCCACGGATGGCTCGACATCAACGTCTACAAGTGAGAACCTAGCACCTCCTGGGACCTGGTTTCATGTGCCCGTGCCTCAACTCCTGTGTTGCAATTGTGCTGTCACCACTCCAGCATCCTCGCCCTCACTCTTGTGACCCACGTCTAACACCACCACAACACCTACCGTCCTTTCCTCCCCCTCCCCCTCCCATGAACAACCCCAACAGGTGGAACAACGAGTACAACGTTCGTTTCTTCACCTCGACCCTGGGCCTGTCGCGAAACGAGGTGCCCACCTCAGTCACCCTCCACAGGGGCAACCCCAAACGCGACGGCACAAGTGACACCAACCTGGTTCTCTCTTTCGACTCGCTACAAGCAGCCTCGGGTGAACATACAGGTGGCAGCTCTGCTGCGTCGACCCTTACGTTTCCGTGGTTGGCTGTTGACCCCACGCCCCTGCAGCGGTTACGCGGTTACAATGGGCATGGGTTTATGCAGGAAGGCACAGTGTGGAAGGCACGGGGTGTACAAGTTGACTCAACAGGCAAGTCACTGCGCAGGTTACTGGATGAGCTTATAAAGAGACCGGGGAAGTTCTACGGAGTGGTGAAAACACCCTCATTCCCCGATGGGGCTGTGCTTGGGCGGCTGCAAGGTTCGCTGGTTACAAAGTTGCTACACTGAGTCGCTACATTGAGTATGCACTGTAGTCCCTCGCATTGTTCAGCACCGAGCCTATGCATTCCAGGGCCAAGCATGCCATCTTCCATGCTCCAGCCGTTTTGGAGGCCTAGGCTTTTCCAAGCTGCTGTTGCTGTTGCTTCAACAGCAGCTGCTGCTGTTTGGAGTAAGTCAAAAGTGCCATCAGCATTGCGCAGATTGGGTATATGACAGCCACCATGCCAGGATATGCACGTTGCAACTGTCGAGAGACCCGCCGGGGTTACCCTTGAGAAGCTCCTAGGGGAAGGGCCTGGGGGGCTATGGGTGCATTGCCCCACTATTAATACCGTAACCATTTTAATCCAGTGGTTAGTGGCTGAATTTTCGACATGGTACCGTATCAGAGCGTTGGTGACTCGGGTTCAATTCCCAGTGCTAGCACTGTAGAGGCGCTCGTGTCCTCCGCCTATCCCAGCGAGGGGGGGTGTCGAGAGACCCGCTAGGGTTACCTTTTAGAAGATCCTCGTGGAAGGGCCATGGGTGCAGAGCCTGGGGGGCTATGGGCGCATTGACCCGCTATTAATAAGCCATTTTAACTCAATGGTTAGTGGCTGAGTTCTGACAGCAACTTCTTCGTGCTCTTAGCAGATCATCATGCAGAGAGGCAAGAAACAAGGCTCTTCTAACAAGAACTCTAAATGGCAGCCCTTGAACTATTCCGTGCTTTAAAACCACAGGCTAAAATAGCAGAGGGGGGGCCTCAAGAGCGCCGTTCTTGAAGATGGTTCCTTTGAAAAAAAACGGGTTCCCAGTACGATTTCCCGAGGTGCGTTTTTTTAGCAGCTGAACAATGATACAAACGCAGTGGTGCCGATTTGACGCGTGTGCGACGAGGCGGGAAACGCGTGCGCGACTCATTTGACTTTTCGCCAGCTTGGTGAAACGAAAGAAACAAACTGTACCTCGGATATATTCGGCGTTCGTGTTCAAGCTTCACATTACGAGGCACCCTCGACAGCGACTTGAGACTAGGGCAAAGGTGAACTGTGCAACTTGTGAGCCGAACAGCCACACGGGTTGCGCGAAAATGCGACCTTGTTGAACCTCGGGTTAAAAACCTACTGCATACCCATGGAGCTCTTGAAAAAACTGAGCTGTGTGAGCGGTCAGTCGCAACTTCATCCGCCGAGCATCTGACGCCAAATCAATCGTCGCGCACCAATAACGTGTTAACGTAGAAACGAATGATTACTAGAGGTGGAAACCTAGAACAAATACTAGTTGGTTGTACTCACTAGAAGCATACCTCAGTCTAGCCTATAACTTCTACATAGATAATATGTATAAGTTGACACACCCCCTAGGCTAGACAAGGGGTGAAACTAAACAAGAAGCAAACAGCTCAGGGCGGCACTACTAGTCCAACCACTGAGGCAGGGGTCTGGAGACCAGTCAGCAAGAATACAACCAAAACTGAAGCAAGCCAGGGTGGCACTACTAGTCCAGCCACTGGAGGTAAGGCCACAAGGCCAGTCTGACAAGCATATATAATAGAGAGTACACAATCAGGATCCTAACAGGGGAGCAGCTATAGGAACAAGACCAAGCTGTACACAGTGCCGCTGATGATCTTTAGGCGCAAGCGCCTTAGTAAAGATATCAGCTGTGTTGGCACCTGAGGCCAAGTGAACTACGCGGGCCTGGCGGCGCTGCTGTAGCTCGCGCAGGAGGAAGTACCGCAGCTGGATATGCTTCGCTCTGCCCTCAAGCCGAGGCTCCTGACACAGGAGTATCATGGCCCTGTTGTCAGCGTACAGGACCGGGGCAGAGCTAGGCCGCTCACCTAAGTCTGTGAGCAAGAAGGTCAGCCAGCGGAGCTCCTGTGCCGCCATGGCACCAGCGTAGATCTCAGCCTCACAGCTAGACTGAGCCACAGACGACGAGCGAGTGGATCTCCAAGAGATAGCACCCGAACCAAGGCTGAAACAGTAGCCCTGCGACGACCTGAGCGTCTCAGCGTCGTCTGCCCAAGAAGCGTCTGTGTGCCCAGTGAAGGACCACTGGCCTGCGTCCTCCTAGCACTAACCCCATGCCTGATGTACTAGCAAGATAACGCAAAACCCTCTTAGCGGCAGACCAGTGCTGAGGTCGGTGTCTGCCTGTAGCCACAAAGCGAGCCAGGATGCTGGAGAGGGTATGCGAGAGCTGGGCGCAGTGCAAGTCATCAGGTACATGAGGCAACCCACCAGCTCTGCGTAGGGGCCACTGGGCTCTACTGGCTCCTCAGGAACGGGAGCAGAGAGGCCCATGGTCTACGGGTAGAGGTGTGGGCTGTGCGGAGGAGAACTGAAGACCGAACCTCTGAAGGACCTGACGCACCAAGTGTGACTGGGTCAGAGTGATGGTGCGTGCTGCTCTGTCCCTAGAGATCTGCAGGCCAAGATAGCGACGCAGCTCTCCAAGGTCAGTGCAGGTGTGTCTCTTCAGCAGCTCAGCCTCACAGAGGCCAGTGCGTCCCTGTCAGGAGTAGCGAAGACCAGGTCGTCTACGTAGACAAGGATGTAGAACGGAGTCTGGCCGGAACGCACAAACAGTGAAGGGTCAGCAGAGGACGGAAAGAACTGCAGGCTGCTAACGTGGCACGTAGCGTGTCGTGCCACTCGCGGGGAGCCTGACGCAGGCCGTAGACCGGGCGCCTGAGGAAGCCACTGGGTCCCAGGAGGGAAGGTACCAGTGAAGCCCTGTGGTCGGCGCAGGTAGACCTGCTCGTGGTAGGCTGCCCTGAAGAAAGGCAGTAGAGAAGTCGAGAGAGTGAAGCTCGTAGTCACGCTGTGCTGCTACGTGTAGCAGCGCCCGAAGAGTGGTCATCTTCGGGTCGGGGCGAAGGTCTGGAAGAAGTCAACCCCTCGCGCTGACTGAAACCTCTGGCCACGTAGCGCGCCTTGAAGACAGGCGCTCTCCAGGGGGGGCGCTTCACCTTGAAGAGCCACCGACCATCGACTACGTTCACCCCAGGCGGGGGAACTGCGTCGACGTAAGTGCCGGTGGATCTCCAAAGATGCCATCTCCTGCTCCATGGCAGCTATCCACTGAGAGGCCCAAGGTCCCGAGGTGGCCTCAGCGTAGGGTGCGAGGGGTCGGGATGTCGAAGGCGTCTGGGTCACCCTCAGGGACTAACAGCATGGAGCAGAGATGGGGAGCAGCCTCGGAAAGGAAAGCCAGCTCGTACTGCCTGTCCTCTAGGACGTCACTGCCAAGGGCAGGAGCACCCCCGACGGACAGAGGACGGGCAGGGTCAGAGACCAGAGCGGGTAGCGTAGTCAAGGCGGCGGGTAGAAGCGAAGTCAGCGACAGCAGCGACAAGCGCGTCAAGGCGCGAGACAGGAACAGCAGGGTCGGTAACAAGAGAGGGCAAGGACCCGAGGGACAAGGGGACGAGCAGCACGGAGGTAGTCAGAGAACGGAGGAGGTGCAACAGCAAGGGACGAGGGAGGAGGGGACGGGAGGAGGGGAGGACGAGACGAGTGGGAACGGAGCAACATAGGGTGGGTGGGCAGGACAGGAGAGACGGGACGAGCACGGGAGGGACGGCGAGCCCAAACGTGAGACGGAGGGGTAGGGTCAGGGGACAGCGGAGGAGACACAGGAGGGGAACGAGGAGGAAGACGGGCCGGAGACGAGTCTGGCGGCGGGAACACAGGACCGTAGACAGGGAGGTCAGGAGGCGGTGGGGGAGACACCGGCGCGCGGTCCGGGGAGGGAAGGCCGAGCAGGCGGAGAGCGGAAACCGGCGGCGACGGCTGCTGTGGCGGCGACGACGGCTGGGCCGGAACTCTCGGACCAGCAGAGGCAGAACGACCGTCGGCAGAACACTCAACAGCAGCACCCCCAGAACCAACACCCCAAGAGCGAGAACCCCTCCAACACCAGCGGCACCCCCAGAAGCCGCAGGACGAACACCCTCCTCCACACCAGCACCCCCAGGGGCCGAGAGCAGCGGCGGCAGAGGCGGCGACAGCGGCGACGGCTGCGGCGGGCGACGGCGACGCGGCGGCAGCGGGGTCGGCGACTGCGGACAGTGGGGGCGGAGGCACTGGGGAAGGGGACGCGGCAAGGACGGACCGGGGTACCACCAGAGTCAGCAGACTCCTCAACGGGGACAACCGACGGGAGGGGAGTGACGTGGGAGACACCAGACGGGGGCAGGACGAGGCGGGAGAGGGGCAGGGGCTACCGGGGGGAGAGGGAGCAAGGAAAAGGGGGGGGGCAACTGGGAGACCTCGGTGAGGGAAGCGGCGGTAGAAGGAGACGGACTCGTCAAAGGTGACGTCACGAGAGTGGAGGAAGCGGTGAGACGGCGGGTGTAGAAAAGCCAGTCAGACGAGTCCAGGGGGAAACCGAGGAAGACACAGGGGACAGTGCGGGCAGTGAGCTTGTCCGTGCCAGAGGCACGAACGTGAGCAAGGCAGCCCCAGACGTGGAACGCAGACGCGGTCACCGGGGGACCCGGTCCAAAGGAGGGTCGGCGAAACCTGCGGCCGGCTGGGAGCGTGGCCACAGGTTAAGCTGGTGAGCCGCGTAGCGAACAGCGAACGGCCACAGAAAATGGGGGGCATCGGCATGGATCATGGAGGTACGGGCGACCTCCATGACCAAGCCGATGCGGCGCTCAGCAACCCCATTCTGCTGTGGCGAGTCCGGCAACGGTGTACGACTGGGTGATGCCCTCCGCACGACAGAACTGTCCAAGCCGACCAGAGGCGAACTCGCCGCCACGGTCGGAGTGGAGACACAACACGGGGAGACCGCGGTGGAGACGCGCAGCTACAACCCACGGGAGAAGAACGTCGGGCACGTCGGCCTTCCGCTCCAGGGGAAACACCGTGGTGTAGCGCGTGTAGTCGTCAACGAGCACAAGGAAGTAGCGCTCACCGCGCGGTCCGGGGACGGGGGCAGGGCCCCAAACGTCCAAGTGCAGGGTCTGAAGGGGGGCAGTAGCAGGACGCAGCGAGGAGGAGTGAGGAGCACGGCGGAGCCGACCCTCGACGCAAGGCGTGCACGGTGGCGCAGTCGAGGGAGGAAGGGCAGGGAGCGACGCGGGGAGACCTAAGACAAGACCGTGCTGGGACATGTGACGCAGACGCGGGAGAGCAGGGTGACCTAAGCGGTGGTGCCAGAGAAGGGAGGGGTGAGTGAGGGACCGACACGAGCAAGCTGCAGCGACCTGGGAGGACGCACCAACCGGGGGGGAAGCGGTGTGTAGGGTAAACAGACCGGACACCGGGTCCCGGGGGAACGTCGCAAGGGGGGAACCTGAGACAGCCTCAGAACAGACAGCGAACCGCTCGTGCCCGGGGAACGTGGTGGTGACGCCGAGGTCCTGGAGACAGCCGACACCAACCAGGTTCCTGGAGAACGAGGGAACGTGGAGGCCAGTAAGGGAGCCCGAGGGAACTGCCGGACAGGGAAGGGACGTAGAACTGCGCGCGACGACCGGACCCGCAGAGGGGGTCAGCGAGAGAGACAACAGCAGGTGCAGCAAGCGGCGTGAGCGTGGAAACGGTCGCGGAAGAAGCAGGCAGAAGCACCAGAGTCGAGAGTGAAGGACAGCGACGCAGTGGCGGAGGCCGCGGACGGAGCCGGTGCAGCGACTAGACTAGGCAACCTAGGCAGTCCTACGCCTGTCGCAGCAGGGAAGCTAAGCTACACAAGGGTGAAACACCTAAACTAGAGTACACATGGTAGTAAGATCCATCAACACTAGAAGCGTCAGCATACAAAGCATGCAAAGCAGCACCTATCTGATCCATGTCTAACTCAAAGATCGGCACGCCCTGGCGGAGCAGGCTGTGCCAGTCAGGGAGGTCCGGGGCCGGCCAAAAGCGACGACGAAAAAGATCGTCGAGGCGGCGGAAACAGTGGGCGGTCGGGTGCGGGCGGCGGCACAGAGTGCCGCGGAGAGGCCCGGTCTGAAGCTGGTACTGGCAGGTCACAGCACTGGAGCCGCTGGTAGACGCCAAGCTGCGCGGGCCGCCACCACGGCCACCGCCTCCGGAGGTGCCGGGCCAAACCAGGCGGGAGACGAAGCCACGGCTGCGGCGGGTGCTGCTGGGACGGCGGCTGCGGCTGGGGCTGGTCCTGCTGCTGCTGGGGACTGCTGCTCTGCCCACCGGTGGTAGTCCCCTCAGGCGGACTACCGTCACCACCACCACGACCACTACCACCTGCGTCACCACCCCTACCTCCCTGGCGGCCACGGCCACCGCGACGCGGAGCGCTGCTGCGGGTGGACAGCAGCAGCCGTCTCGGTAAGAGGGTCGCCGTGGCGACCGCAGCCGAAACGTCAGTGAACGTGCACGGGGAATGGGGCACAACCGTGAAAGATAGAGACTGCCGGCGCACCGCTCGACTGAGCGATAGTGCGCTGGCGAGTCTCGATCTCAGTGAGGGTGTCGACAAAGGCGGTCAGGGTGAGGTCACCCGGGTGCTGGCTAAGAAAGTGGTCGCGGAGCACTAGCGAGGCGGTCTGGCAGGCGCATAGCGATAAAAAGAAGCGTCATGCCAGAAAGGAGGGGGAGGCGCAAGGAGCATGAGCTGGGCAGCAGTGCTGGCAGTGCGATAGCGAGTCTCTAGGGCACGCAAAATGAGTGGCAAAATCTGCGACAGTAGGGAAGGCAGCCAGGTCTGGGAACAGCATCGGAAAGAGCAAGCGGCCAGCAGAAGCGGAGGCAGGGGTGGAATAGCGAGCAATAACGGCGTCTAAATAAGCTTTGGCCGTTCAACAGTAAGCAAAACGCGAGCGCTCAGACACAGGGAGGGCGTGACTAATAGCAACCTGAGCTACTGCATCGCGTGAGTCCCAGACCGCACAGGCTAGCGCAGCAGTAGAGAAAGCCTCACGGTCATCAGAGGAGGGGTCAGCAGGGGAGGGGAGTAGGTGCAGGGGGACGGGGAGCAAGCCATCAGCAGGGACACACCAGAGAGTGGCCATCCTGGCGCTGACCTGTAAGCTGGCGGCGAAGATCGGAGAGCCAGGCGGCGAAGTCAACCGCGTGGCCCTCAGCGTCCAGGCGGAGCACAAAGTCAGCCATCGTGCAGGGTCAGCGGCACAGCTCCTCAGCGACACAGCGGCACAAGCAGCACAGCTCCTCAGCGGCACAGGAGCCACAGCGGCGCGGGGACACGGCGGCAGCACTCTCCAGTAGGGCAGCAGCTAGGCGTCCAGCGCAGGCAAGCAGAAGACACAGGGCCCGAGAGGACACGGCAGGCCGAGCAGGGGAGGCGGGCAGGTGCTCTAGGGCCGGGCTGGTGCTGGGAGGGGCCAGGCTGGGTGCTGCTGGGGCCGGTCGGGCACGAGGAGGGGCCGGGCAGCGCTGAGGAGAGGGCCGGGCGGCGCTAGGAAGGGCCGGGCGGCACAGGAGGAGGCCGGGCGAGCACTAGGAGGAGGGGCCGGGCGGCACTAGGAGGAGGCCGAGCGGCACTAGGAGGAGGCCAGGCGGGGGCGAGCGCATGTAACAGCAGGCGCGACAGGGGCCAGCGGCGCGACGGGGCCTAAGGGGCGCGACGGGGCCCAGCGGGCACGACGGGGCCCAGGGGGGGCGCGACGGGGCCGAGGAGGCGCGACGGGGACCAGCGGGCACGACGGGGCCCAGGGGGGCCGCGACGGGCCTAACGGGCGCGACGGGGCCCAGGGGGGCGCGACGGGGCCTAGCAGGCGCGACGGGGCCTAGGAAGCGCGAAGGGGCCCAGCGGGCGCGACGGGGCCTAGGAGGGGCGCGACGGGCCGAACGGGCGCGACGGGGCCCAGAGGGGGGGGACGCGACGGGGCTTAGGAGGCGCGACGATGCCTAGGAGGCACGACGGGGCTCAGCGGGCTCGACCGGGGCCCATGGGGGCGCGACGGGGCCTAGGAGGCGCAACGGGGCCCAGCGGGGGGCGCGTTAGGGCCTAGGGGTCGCGACGGGACCCAGTGGGCGCGACGGGGCCCAGGGGGAGCGCGACGGGGCCTAGGAGGCGCGACGGGCCCAGCGGGCACCGACGGGGCCCAGGGGGGGCGCGACGGGGCCTAACGAGCGCGACGGGGCCCAGGGGGGGCGCGACGTGGGCCTAGGGGGCGCGACGGGGGCCTAGGAGGGCGCGACGGCGGAAAGCGGTAGGCGGGGGGATCTAACCTAAGCGTGATACCATGTTAACGTAGAAAGCGAATGATTACTAGAGGTGGAAACCTAGAACAAATACTAGTTGGTTGTACTCCACTAGAAGATACTTAGTCTGGCCTATAACTTCTACATAGATAATATGTATAAGTTGACATAACGTAGCAAAGCTACTTCGCATTACAGACAATTCGGGTCCCATACCATTTCGGAAATAGAAAACGCACCAAAGGGTCTGCCCCTAAACGAAACATTTTTTCAAGAGCTCCTCAGGTGTGCTATTCTAGCCTTGGTTTTAACGGTTTTTTTCCCCTGATTCAAGTTGTAATTGTCTGATAAAATCAGCCCTCCCTATTGAATTTTAACGAATGACTAGAACCATGGCATACAAGGGAAATAACCTAGTGGGTTGTACTCTCTAAGGCCACAACATTGCCTAGTCTATAACCATATAAGGATATGTTTGACAAACCCCCTAGACTGGATAGGGGTAGTGCTTGGTGAGACAGCTCAGGGTGGCACTACTAGTCCAGCTCTGAGGCAAGGTCGAAGAGCCAATCAAACGAGAACAAACAAGGCAAGAGCAAGACCAGGGCGGCACTACTAGTCCAGCCACTGAGAAGAGGCTACAAGCCAGTCCGGGTAACATATATAAAGGTCTGTACACAATCAAGGTCCTAGCAAATGAGAGGCTACAGCACGAGACCTAGCTGTACACAGTGCCGCTGATAGTCTGTAGGCGCAAGCGCCTTCGTAAAGATATAAGCTGTGTTGGCACCAATCCCTATTTTTCACGAGTAAATTACTCTGATTCTCTGATTTTCAGAGTTGATTTTACGTACCACCCTTATGCCTCTGGGTAAATTTTTTGAGATAATACGTTTTCTCTGATTAGCCTGAGTTTTCTTTTGTACCATCGTGTTGGTTTCTGTACAGGGGGGATACCTCCAGATTTTCTTGTACCCCTGTCTACATACGTGGACCCGAATCCATGCCGAGTATGACGACTGAAACCGAAGCTAATTGGGCTGTTGTAAGGCGCTGATTGCCCTTAGCCAAAATCAGCTCTCGATGCATGCTGCTGGAGCGTGTGTGAGGGTGAAATTGGTCCTTCAACTGAAATCACCGTCCAATGTGTACAATCTGACTAAGGGCCTAAAAGCGCCCTCACAACGCAAAGTGTGTTGGATGCTGTGTGAGGGCCCCAATTGGCCCTTAGCCAGATTCACCACGTGATGTATGGCGCAGTTTGTATGGAGGGCGCCGATTGGTCCAAACTCCACGAGATGTGTGCTCTTGCGTGATGGCTGCGCGTGGATTGTGGCCTCAGATTTCAGGTTTTTTTTGCTGATTTTTGCTGATTTCCAGGGTGTTTTGCTGTACCTACCCTGAAAAATCAGCATGGAATCTCGAAAACCGGGTTTAGTTAAAAAAGCAGTACCAACCTGATTTGAGGATGTTTTCAAGGTGCCTTTGTGTACCGACCCTGAAAATTCAGTGTGCCTAAAACGAATCTGAGGCCTGGGGTGTGGGGAAGAGGGGGTTTTTTGTGGATGGCACTGGTTGCCCCCCGCCAACCAGCGTGTGCAAACTTGATAGGCACTCCCCGCGCCTTCAATTTCGTTTCCGAACCATTCCC
>BQMB01002053.1:0-55789 GCA_027943415.1 Closterium sp. NIES-67
TTCCTCTGATGGTCTCTCTACCATCCATTTCTTTCCTCTCATGTCTCTCTACCATCCATTTCTTTCCTCTCATGTCTCTCTACCATCCATTTCTTTCCTCTCATGTCTCTCTACCATCCATTTCTTTCCTCTGATGTCTCTCTACCATCCATTTCTTTCCTCTCATGTCTCTCTACCATCCATTTCTTTCCTCTCATGTCTCTCTACCATCCATTTCTTTCCTCTCATGTCTCTCTACCATCCATTTCTTTCCTCTCATGTCTCTCTACCATCCATTTCTTTCCTCTCATGTCTCTCTACCATCCATTTCTTTCCTCTCATGTCTCTCTACCATCCATTTCTTTCCTCTCATGTCTCTCTACCATCCATTTCTTTCCTCTCATGTCTCTCTACCATCCATTTCTTTCCTCTCATGTCTCTCTACCATCCATTTCTTTCCTCTCATGTCTCTCTACCATCCATTTCTTTCCTCTCATGTCTCTCTACCATCCATTTCTTTCCTCTCATGTCTCTCTACCATCCATTTCTTTCCTCTCATGTCTCTCTACCATCCATTTCTTTCCTCTCATGTCTCTCTACCATCCATTTCTTTCCTCTCATGTCTCTCTACCATCCATTTCTTTCCTCTCATGTCTCTCTACCATCCATTTCTTTCCTCTCATGTCTCTCTACCATCCATTTCTTTCCTCTGATGTCTCTCTACCATCCATTTCTTTCCTCTCATGTCTCTCTACCATCCATTTCTTTCCTCTCATGTCTCTCTACCATCCATTTCTTTCCTCTCATGTCTCTCTACCATCCATTTCTTTCCTCTCATGTCTCTCTACCATCCATTTCTTTCCTCTCATGTCTCTCTACCATCCATTTCTTTCCTCTCATGTCTCTCTACCATCCATTTTTTCCTCTCATGTCTCTCTACCATCCATTTCTTTCCTCTGATGTCTCTCTACCATCCATTTCTTTCCTCTCATGTCTCTCTACCATCCATTTCTTTCCTCTCATGTCTCTCTACCATCCATTTCTTTCCTCTCATGTCTCTCTACCATCCATTTCTTTCCTCTCATGTCTCTCTACCATCCATTTCTTTCCTCTCATGTCTCTCTACCATCCATTTCTTTCCTCTCATGTCTCTCTACCATCCATTTCTTTCCTCTCATGTCTCTCTACCATCCATTTCTTTCCTCTCATGTCTCTCTACCATCCATTTCTTTCCTCTCATGTCTCTCTACCATCCATTTCTTTCCTCTCATGTCTCTCTACCATCCATTTCTTTCCTCTCATGTCTCTCTATCATCCATTTCTTTCCTCTCATGTCTCTCTACCATCCATTTCTTTCCTCTCATGTCTCTCTACCATCCATTTCTTTCCTCTGATGTCTCTCTACCATCCATTTCTTTCCTCTCATGTCTCTCTACCATCCATTTTTCTTTCCTCTCATGTTCTCCTCTACCATCCATTTTCTTTCCTCTCATGTCTCTCTACCATCCATTTCTTTCCTCTCATGTCTCTCTACCATCCATTTCTTTCCTCTCATGTCTCTCTACCATCCATTTCTTTCCTCTCATGTCTCTCTACCATCATCCTCATTTCTCTTATCCTCTCTCATGTCTCTCTACCATCCATTTCTTTCCTCTCATGTCTCTCTACCATCCATTTCTCCTCTATGTCTCTCTACCATCCATTTCTTTCCTCTCATGTCTCTCTACCATCCATTTCTTTCCTCTGCATGTCTCTCTACCATCCATTTCTTTCTTTTTTTTTTTTCTTTCCTCTCATGTCTCTCTACCATCCACTATTCTTTCCCTTCTGATGTCTCTTTCTACCATTCCCATTTCTTTTCTTTCCCTCTCATGTCTCTCTACCATCCATTTCTTTCCTCTCATGTCTCTCTACCATCCATTTCTTTCCCTCTCCAATGTCTCTCTACCATCCATTTCTTTCCTCTCATGTCTCTCTACCATCCATTTCTTTCCTCTCATGTCTCTCTACCATCCATTTCTTTCCTCTCATGTCTCTCTACCATCCATTTTTCCTCTATGTCTCTCTACATCATTTCTTTTTCTATGTCTCTCTACCATCCATTTCTTTCCTCTCATGTCTCTCTACCATCCATTTCTTTCCTCTCATGTTCTCTCTACCATCCATTTCTTTCTTTTTTTTTTTTCCTCTCATGTCTCTCTACCATCCATTTCTTTCCTCTCATGTCTCTCTACCATCCATTTCTTTCCTCTCATGTCTCTCTACCATCCATTTCTTTCCTCTCATGTCTCTCTACCATCCATTTCTCTCTCACTTTGGCATCCCTCTCTCTTCCTGCCGACACACCGACACTAAAGCTGGCTTCAACCCTTCCCCTGCTATGCGCCCCACCCAACCGCCAGCTGCTAACGTACATCAACTACAGGGGTCTGACCATAGTGGGCGCGGCGGCCATCGCGCTGGCAGTCTTCGGGCTGCTGCCCTTCGTGGTGATGGCGCTGCTCGCCATCCCCAAGATCCAACCGCGCGCTGGTCAGTGCCCCGCGGTTCATCTGTTCATGCATCAATGCATCACAATGGGCCGCGGGTGCCATTCCTCACATTCTCAACGTGCCTCACGTATAAGCCTTCCCACAAGCATTTTCCAGCTGGCGTTGAATCTCCAGTTATGCTGTTGCGTGGCATGGCATGTGTTGGCATGGCATGTGGTGGTATGGCATGGCATGTGGTGGTATGGCACGTGGCGGCATGGCATGGCAGGTTGGTGGTGGATCTGAACCGCGTGCACTGGCGGGGCTACTTCAACACGCTCTTCTGGAACCTCAACTACTGGGACTCTGTCAGGTGCGCCCCACTGCTGGCACTCCGTCAGGTGCGCCCCACTGCTGGCACTCCGTCAGGTGCGCCCAGCCCACCATCAAACATGCACGCCTGAAAGCCGTCACAGTTCTTTTCCTCCGCATTTCTGTAAAGTTCACCTTCCCATTCCAATTTGTCGCCTTTTTTTTCTCCTGATCATGTGCCTTTCTCCCTGTAACTGCCATGCATGTCTCTCCCCCCCCCCCGCCCCCCTGCCAGCACGCTTGCGGGGGAGATAGAGGAGCCCAAGCGCACGTTCCCGCGGGCGCTCATGGGGGCGGTGGTGCTGGTCGTGGTCAGCTACCTCGTGCCGCTGCTGGCGGGCACGGGCGCCATGCCCTTCTCGCCTGAGGGGTGGGATGATGGGTACCTCGCCGTGGTGGGCCGCGCTATTGGCGGCGGGTGGTTGGCGTGGTGGATCGCGTGCGCTGCGGCGCTCTCCAACATGGGCGCGTTTGAGGCCGAGATGAGCAGGTGCGCAAATGTGTGGGTGTCTCGCTGTGGCTTGAGGCCACTGCATCATCCCAGCACCACCAACATTCCGTTCTTTGTTTCCCCAGCCACTCCCCTCAACGTGCACACCACTCTCCCCTCACACTTCCATGCTGATGCACCAACACTCTTCCATTTCCCACCTCCCAACCCCCCTATCCCCCACCTCCCCTCGCGGGCACAGCGACGCGTTCCAGCTGCTGGGCATGGCGGAGCGGGGGATGCTGCCGGAGGTGTTCACGTACCGGTCGCGGCACGGCACGCCCGTGCTGGGCATCGTGTGCAGCGCCACAGGCATCGTGCTGCTGTCGTGGATGAGCTTCCAGCAGATCGTCGAGTTCCTCAACTTCCTCTACTGCTTCGGCATGCTGCTCGAGTTTGCCGCCTTCATTGCGCTGCGAGTCACGCAGCCCGAGCTGAATCGGCCCTACAGGTACGCATCAGTGGTCCCGATCGCATTGCTTCAATCAAGCTGGGCTGACAAGCTTTCTGTCCGCTTTTTCCATCGGAATGTGGCCGGCAATTGATGCAGCAGCTGATGCACATTCCAATGACGATGAATGTTCCCTCTTCTTCATCCACATTCTATCCATGCCCCCGTGGTACCACGTACCTGCTGTGCGTCAATCCTCAGGATCCCGGTGGACACCATGGGGGCTGCGCTGCTGTGCCTGCCGCCCTCCCTGCTGCTCATCCTCGTCATGGCCCTCGCCTCCCGGCAGACCGTCATTGCCAGGTGAGGAGTTGCCCGTTGAGAGGTGCACAGTCGCCATGCTCAGCTGCACGTTTATGGCTCCCAGGTGCCACCCCATTCCTCCCTGGCACAAGCTTCTCGCACTGCTTCAAGCTCATCTTAATCTCACTCCCTTTGGTTAGGTCCCAGCAACTCACCCACTGCCTTCTTGCCCCTGCTTTCCGTCATTATTCTCCCCCTTCCTCCTTGCAGCTCCATAATGGCGTCCGTGGGGCTGCTGCTGTATCCCCTCCTGATGTGGGCGAAGCACCACGGCGTGCTCAAGTTCACGCAGGACCCGGGCCTGCCGGACGTGGCCCTTATGGAGGAGGAGGAGGGAAAAGAGGGTGAGGAGGGCTTTGATGGGGCGGCAACGAAGGGAGGGTATGGGAAGGTGGATGGTGGGGTTGGTGGTGTGGAAGGGGAGAATGGGACCATGGCTGACAGTGAGAACGGGCTGCTGCTGGGGAAGGGGCAGAGGGAGAAGGGCAGCAGCAAAGTGGTGCCGGTTGAGAGCCCAGTGGAGCCGCAGGGGCTGCTGCAAGCAACTGCACGTGATGCTCCACTCTCTGCATGTGAGGGGCAGTCGCCGCCTGTCATGGTTGGCTCACTGCCAAGTGATGGTCTGTTTGCCCAAGGGGTGCTGTCAGCGGAGAGGTTGGGAGCTGGAGCAAATGCAAGTCATGCGCTACAACCCAAGGTTGGCTGTGCGGCAGATTCAAAATCAGATTATGGGATTTTGCTGGGAGACTCAAGTGGTTGCAGATAGCATATCCTTTATGCGATTGTTTCATCCAACGCCAATCCCACCTTGTATTAAAATTTCATTTTGTATACATCTCATTCACATATCATATGTGTTGGGCTGAGAAAAGCCCTTAGGATCTTTTCAGAGACTAAGTCCCAGTTGAAGAATGAAACTTGAGTAGTGCAGCGGAAGTTGAGTAGTTGAACCCTTGTACTAGTATATGAGAACAAGTGATTGATTAAAGAAACAAGCATACAGCAATATATAGAAAATAAGAAAGCAGTTGCAGAATACAGTTGCAGGAGCGGTTATCGAGTCGCACAGCGACTCGATTGTCGCTTCGGTTACCATCCGCGCTGTTGTAACGGTCAGTCGCAACCTCCAGTTGCGACCCTTCGAATCCCTTCGCGTTCTTTGTTCGCCCCCTCGTGTAACCTCCGTTGACTCGCGTACCCGTTGTGATCTTCCTCGAGTGTAGTATTACACTTCAGAAACGCTTAAGTCCTTTGAGATATTTCCAACACTCCCCTTCGTTTCTGGAGTGCTGACGTGTTCAGATCCGGTGACGTTTGTCTGCCCGGTCAGCAGCATGCAGTAATCGAACTTCGCCTTCGCCAGTTTCTCTTAGAAACTTAGGACTCAAGGTTCTTAAACTTAGGAGGCTAGGTTGGCTAGAATACTAGGAAGAAGGCCGCCATGGAATGGCGTGAGGAAAACGGATCTAGGAAGGGAGAGAATGTCGAGAAGAAAGGTGGTTGGATTAGGAAGAGAGGGGAGTACAAGGAGGGGTTTGTACCCCCTACAGAAAGGTTCAGTAACAACCTACCAAGCCTATATTAAATTATAACTTATATAATTTTAACACACCCCCTAGGCTTGGTAGTATCAAGCCCACGCACACCCCCACACCCACACCCACACCCACACCCCCTAGCCCAGCACCCCCATTCCCAGCAGGAGCCGCAACGACTCCGGAAGAGGGTAGGTCTCACGGCCCCTTGAGACGGCAATGGCGGCAGCAGCGACAGTAACGACGGCGGCGGCGGCGGTGTGCGGCGGCTCCAGGCCTGCGGCAACAGCGGCGGCACCGGCGGCTCGAACGACAGAGGCTGGTGCGGCGGCCCCCGCCCTCTCGGCGGCATGTCCTGTCTCCTCGGCGGTGGAGAGGTCCCTCACATGGCAGTCATCGGCTGCAGCAAGAAAGGGGGGGATGCAGGGGAAGCAGGTGCAGGTGGGGGGGGGGGGGGAGGGGGCGGGGCGAGGCGAGTCTTCAGCGACGCGCCATAAATGGCGCGGCGCTTACTGGCGGGAGGACGTCGTCCTGAGGGACGCCCGTCTGTGGCGAGCGGGCGGCAGGCCCGGCGACGCCACAGACGTCGCTCGGCCGGCCGCAGCCCGACGATGCCGTCGGCTGCCGCAGACGCCGCCACAGCGCACCGTCGATGTCGCAGCGACGAGGCGGACGGGCGACGGCTGCACCAAGGGGCCGTCGCGACACCTTGGCGCCGCGACGGTAGGCAACGAGGGACCGTCGCGACATCTTGGTGCCGCGACGGCAGGCAACAAGGGGCCGTCGCGACATCCTGGCGCCGCGACGGCAGGCAACAAGGGGCCGTCGCGACAACTTAGTGCCGCGACGGCAGGCAGGCAGAAAACCGTGAAGGCTGCGAATGCAGTAGGAGTACGCAACGGGAACGTAGGGAGAGGGTCCGGTGGACACGACCGGCTCTGATACCATCTTAGAAACTTAGGACTCAAGGTTCTTAAACTTAGGAGGCTAGGTTGGCTAGAATACTAGGAAGAAGGCCGCCATGGAATGGCGTGAGGAAAACTGATCTAGGAAGGGAGAGAATGTCGAGAAGAAAGGTGGTTGGATTAGGAAGAGAGGGGAGTACAAGGAGGGGTTTGTACCCTCTACAGAAAGGTTCAGTAACAACCTACCAAGCCTATATTAAATTATAACTTATATAATTTTAACAGTTTCTTCGTCAAGTAGTCTGCGGCCATTTCTGTTGTAGGGCAGTAACTGAGTTGAAGTCTCCCCTTCGCGATTTCATCTTTGACGAAAAAGTACCGCAGGGCAATGTGTTTGGTTCGGTTGGCGAAGCCGTCCTTGTTCGCAATTTTTATCGCAGATTGGTTGTCGCAGAGGAGTGAGAAGACGGGCAGGGTCGCGATCTTTGCTTCCTCGAGCAGCTCTCGTAGGTAGAGTCCTTCCTTGGTCGCAGTACAAAGGGCGATATATTCTGCTTCAGCCGAAGATAGTGCGATTAGTTCCTGCTTGCTCGACTGCCAGGAGATAGTCCCGATAGGTTCTAGTCGGTAGATGTAGCCCGTTCTCGATCGTCGGTTTTCCCTGTCTCCCGCGTGGTTGGCGTCGACGTATCCGAGTAGTCGTACGGACGGTGTCGTTACTTTGCTGTAGGTGAGCCCGGTGGTCGGCGTGGAGACGAAGTAGTGTAGTGCCCGATTAAGTTCCTCGAGATCTTCTTGTTCCGGCTGCTTCAGATGCGTCGCCAGTTGGCTCGCGCTGTAAGAGAGATCGGGTCGGCAGGTTACTGCTGCGAATAGTAGGCAGCCGAGCTTCTATTGATACTCCTGGATTTGCTTCGCGGGGAGTTTTGCGGAGGTGCTGTTGTTGTTCCCGTAGCGGTAGGGAGTCGGGACCGTAGTCGGCGTTAGACCGAATTTCTTCGCGACAGTGCCTGCGTACTTTCCAGCGTGTAGGTAGAGCGCCGAGTTGTCTTCGACGACATTCAGTCCCAGGTACTGGGTCACTGTGTCGGACACCGTGAGTGTCAGGTCCTCTTTCAGCTCCCCTTCGAACCAGGTGGCGATGTTGGTAGTGGAACTGATGTAGAGCAGGTCGTCGACGTAAACGATGAGTAGGATATATTCTCTTCCTTGTTGCAGTCGGTACATGCCTTGATCATGCGGCAGCTGTAGGAATCCGATTTTTACGAGGCGACCGTGAAGATGCTGCTGCGAGAGTCGAGGGGCTTGCTTAATCCCGTATAGGGATTTTATCAGTTGGCATACTTTCGTGGGGTCGTCGATGAATCCGTGGGGTTGCTCGACGAAGATCTCGGCGTCCACAGGTGCGTACAGGAAGGCATTTGCGACGTCGATTTGGCGCAGTGGTAGTTTTTTCGTGGCCGCGACGGCGAGTAGGATGCGCAATGAGGTGTGACGGGAGACTGGGGCAAATGTTTCTGTGTAGTCGGTTCCGTATCGTTGATCGAACCCTCGTACGACCCATCGAGCTTTGAATCGTTCGGTGGAACCGTCCGCATTGGTTTTGATGCGGTACACCCATTTTCCCGAGAGGACGTTCTTCCCGTTCATGCTTGTTGCAGGTACCAGCTTCCATGTATTTCGGTCTTGCAGAGCCTTTAACTCCTTTTCCATCGCCTCCTTCCATTTCGCCTTATGTTCCCCCCCCACAGCCTGCGACAGAGTCGAGGGCTCGCTCGGAGATGGCGGTGGCGGGTGCTGGACGGAGACCCATAATCCAAGTATCTGCAGGCCCATGGGTGTGTGTCGAGGGGAATTTTCATTCCCGGAATAGGCTGCTTCGTCACCGTCTTCTGGATCAGGTAAGAAGTTTGGGCCGATGCGTTCTGAGACATTCGTGTCGACGGGGTGGGGTGTAATGTAACCTTGGTCGGCGAAGTGGTAAAAGGTGTCGAGGTTGTTGCTATCGAGGGGATTGTCTTCATCGAGTAGAACAGGTACGGAGCAGAAAGGGAGTGGTCCGGCAGCTTCCGAGGCTCCAGGTACGTTTTCTTCTGCTGCGTCAGCCTCGGCAGCATGGTCGGCGAAGGAACGAAGGCCCGCGAAGCCGTCGGTGGGGTCATGTGTGTTGGCAATGTTGTCCAGGTAATGCTGCAGCGTCAGTCGCTCGTAGAAGATAACATCACGTGATGCCACGGTAGTTTTGTCTTGTATGTCGAGGATTTTCCATGCGTGAAAATGTTGTGCGATGCTGAGGTGTAGCCCCCATCGTGCTCGTTGGGTGAAACGTCCTGCTCTGGTTGTGTGGGGTCTGTACTGTACCATGCAGCCGAAAACTCGAAGTAATTTTGTGCTGCCCCTTTTTCGTGTCCACAGCAGGTGCGGTGATGCGTTGTTGGGGAGCGATGACGAGGATAGCAAATTGTGCAGGTGGACTGCATGGGTCATCGCGTCTGGCCACAGTTCGTTGGGCAGTCTCATCCCCAGAAGTAGCTTCCGCATCGTCGTCTGCAAGGTCCGGTTCATTCTTTCTGCGACCCCCTGTTGCTGGTGAGCGTAGGGTAGAGACACCAGGCGTCTGATTCCTCTTTCCGCAAGATAGGTCCTGAAGCGTTGTGACTGGTATTCCAGTGCACCGTCTGACTGGAAGCTCTTGAGTTTGGTTCCTGATTCTCGTTCGGCGATGGGGAGCCATGTCGTGAAGGCGTCAAAGGCTTGATCGCGCGTCTTGAGGTTGTAGTGCCAAACATATCTTGTTGATGCATCGATAAAAGTGATGACATAGTTGAAGTCGGCCTCCGTGTCGTCTCGAGGCATGTTTAAGATGTCGCTGTAAACCTTTTCCATCGGTGCATATGCAGGCGCACTTGGATTGTGATGTGATGTGAAGGGTTGATGGGGAAGATCTGCTTTGGGGCACGTGAAGCACCGTGCGCGAGGTCTTCGAAGTTCTTGGCCGCTTGTTGTAAGAAGGGTGTTTCGTTCTAGTACTTCGGCTTGGATTGTTTGTAGTACGGTGCTGTTCGCAGGATGCCCAAGGCGTTGGTGCCAGATGTCGTCGGAAGCTCGATGGCCGGGCGAGCGTTGGTACATGTCGGTGTTGGAGAAGAACGCGACGACCGTGGCGGGACTTCGACAAACTTCTCGTGTGATGGGCATAAGTTGATCTGCTTCGGTTGGCGGTCGTCGGATCGCTGGTGGTGGTACTCGGCTGGGTCCTGCTGCTGCTACTGTAGGTGATGGTTGGGAAGGGACACTTGCTGGTACTTGTCTTTCTTGTCTGATGACTGCTAATGCTCGTGTTCTTTCTGCTGCAGGTATGGTGTTGGAGTGCCAGAACCCATCAGGGTCGAAGTCGGGGTCAAGATCCGGCGGGTGTGTCCAGGCGGCGAACGACACGATTCCGTCGCTGTCGGCAGTACCGCGGTCGGGGACGAAGTCCAACACGAAGACGCCGGACTTCAGGAGAGCACGACCGATGAAGAGACCGCCCTTCCCATGGTAAAGGCGAAACTCGTTGGAGTAGGAGTCGCACTCCATGTGAATCCCTTTTGCCATCAGCTGGCTGACGCTTAGTAAGTTGTATCCCAAGTTGTCGACGATGAGGACTTTGTTGAGTTGAAGTATAACATTTGTCTCCATGGATTGTAACTGAACCACTCCTTGTCTATTTGTTTTCAGGTTTTCGTTGTTGGCGACGGTGATGATGACGTCGCGGGTGAGGCGTCGCTCTCGTTGCACGAAGCGTCCGGAAGAACACATGTGTTGACCGCAGCAGCTGTCCAAGAACCAGGTGTTTCGCCCGGTGGGTTCAGCGTTGGCGACCGCAGCGTATGTCGGGTTGACCTCAAGTCCTTGTGAGCGCGGCGGCGGAAGTTCTTCTTCGTCTGGCGCGTAGGTGGGTGGTGATCTTGGTGCGCAGTTGTCGATGTGTACCATACAGTTGATGATGTTTGGTGTCCCTTGTGCAGATCTGGAAGAACGCCTTGGAGGGCTTTCTTGAGTGGAGGCGACTTGTGGGTCTACTGGGCGATAGACACGAGGACGTGTGCAGTTGACTTTGGAATGTCCGGATGTTTGACAGTTGGCAGAACGGCGGCACGATGGTGAGTCCTCTGTTGTCGCGTTGATCTTGCTTGCCACGTCGATTGTTGTTGTTGTCGTTCCTTCGTTGAGTGTAGAAAACTAACTGCTGCTGCTTTCTTGGTTGTCTTTCTTCGAACAGGTCCATCTCCTGCTGTTCAGCATGAAGCTCGGCGCAGAGGTGCATCTCCGAGATCCTTCCGTGGGCGCGAAGAAGCGAGCGTGTGGTTCTCCATTCTGGCCCGAGCCCGGCGAGGACAAGCGTCACGAATCTTTCTTCAGTGATTGTTCCTCCGCACCGAAGCAGGCGGTCGCGGAGGGTCTGGCAGCGACTCATATACTGCATCGCCTTTTCTCCTGTCTTCATCTGTATTGTTGTCAGTTGTTGCATGAGTCTGCTTTGTGTCACGCTGTCGTTTGCTTGATAGAGACACTTGAGATGATGCCATGCGAGTTCCGCGGAGTTTCCATAGCTCCGATATGTTCTGATGCTCTGCTGTTCTTGTGGTGACAGGTTCCGCAGGAGAACTGTGTACGCCAGCAGCGATTGATATGTAAATATTTCTTGCTCCTTTGCAGTGCCGTTGCTTGGGAATGGCAGGGACCCATTGAAGTATCCCAGGAGATGCGCAGCCTCCATCAGCAGCTCGAACTCAAAGCTCCAGGTAAAGAAATCGTGTCCGTTGAATGGTGATGATGTCTGCAGTTTAATCACGTGTGAAAACTGCGCCTGGAGACTTAAAATCTCGTTTGGTGTTTGTTGTGATGCAGCTGCTGTTGGTTGGGCACGGGGCGACATGAACTCGAACGTCCCCGGTGAAGAGTGATAAGGCGCAAAGGTAGGCGCTTGATTGTGTCGCCCGAACGATGAGTTGTCGAGGCTCATCGGTGCTAATCCCATGTTCCCTCCGTTGCTTTGTGTCGAATGCGCAGGCGTCCTTGTCTGCTGCTGTTCGAAGTGCGACATGAAGCTGAAGAACATTTCCATAAGGTTCGGATCCACGCTTGAAGAGGGTGATGGGGTCGCCATTTCCGGTGTTCTTTCTGTTGTTTCTTGAGCAGCGCCGGTCTCGGTTTGCAGTCCTGAAGTATGCAATCCAGAGTTGCCGGGTTGAATGTCTTGGGCGCTGGGTGAGCCCGTAGAGATTTTCTTGCCCTTGTTGTCCATGATTTGTAATCAATGAAGTCGTTGAATTGCAGATTGTAGATAGAGTGTCGTTGCTGGGAGTTTGGTCTCTGACCAGCTCTCATACCATGTTGGGCTGAGAAAAGCCCTTAGGATCTTTTCAGAGACTAAGTCCCAGTTGAAGAATGAAACTTGAATAGTGCAGCGGAAGTTGAGTAGTTGAACCCTTGTACTAGTATATGAGAACAAGTGATTGATTAAAGAAACAAGCATACAGCAATATATAGAAAATAAGAAAACAGTTGTAGAATACAGTTGCAGGAGCGGTTATCGAGTCGCACAGCGACTCGATTGTCGCTTCGGTTACCATCCGCGCTGTTGTAACGGTCAGTCGCAACCTCCAGTTGCGACCCTTCGAGTCCCTTCGCGTTCTTTGTTCGCCCCCTCGTGTAACCTCCGTTGACTCGCGTACCCGTTGTGATCTTCCTCGAGTGTAGTGTTACACTTCAGAAACGCTTAAGTCCTTTGAGATATTTCCAACAATATGCATATGATTTAAAAGCAAACTTGCTTGAAAGGATGGGTGATGTACTGGTAGAATGAGGCTCTTCTCCCTTAAAAATGTTGCTTGCTACGAAGTACCCAACTGCGCAAACTAGGTCGAGGTTATATGAGTTCGCATGTATAGAGGTCGCGTGTTGCGGCGAGTTTCTCCGAATGTCCGCATCAGCAACACGTGGCATATGAACCTAACCAGCGAGACCAGCTACAGTGTTCCCAAAACCGCACCGCAAATTTTGGACTCGACACATTCAAGAAATTGCACGCTGACATTTTGGGCTCGCTAACTCCCACATTTCCCCACCTCCACCCAAACCCCCACCCTCTACCACGTGCACACCACATCGCCGGCATGCAAGCCACTGCGGGTTCCGCGCTTGCTGAAGCAGCTGCAGAGCCAAGCCGCAGAACAGCGCTTGCCACGCGATCCGGTTCTTGCTTTCGACCTGGTTTAAAGAGTATTCTAGGAGGCCTTCATCGCGTGACTGAGCTTCGCATACGTCAACGCTTATCGACTCTTCCTTTGCCGTTTTCGCAGATCATTTCAAGTCATGGCGTCTGACAAGCCCTTGTCCACAGGTGGCACAGCAGCCTCGGGATTGTCGGATGTGCCGGGCGAGGCGAAGACGATGACGACTCGGGTGATGGAGACGGGCGCGTCCACGGTGCAGCAGTTCCGCCCCATCCGGCAGATCGGCCAACACCTCTGCGCGTCAGTAGCCTCGCCTCGCTGCTCCCTTACTTGCCGCTTCCCTCGCCACTCTTCCCTGGATTCTCCAACAAAGCAAACTGACCATCAATATTCCCTTAAGCGTTGTGCTGACAGGTTGTTCCTAATGGACCTGTCAGCTTTCTTGCCCGGATCTGGGATGACCTTTGCTCCCAGCGCAAATACCCCCCTCATGCACTTTCACCCCTTCTCTCCCCCCCCTCCCCCAGGTTCCACTACTACGCCAGCGACATGTCGCGGCAGGTGGAGGCGCACCACTACTGCTCGCATGTGAACGAGGACGTGCACCAGTGCCTCGTCTACGATTCCGACCAGCCCTCCGCGCGCCTCATCGGCGTGGAGTTCATCGTCTCAGAGGAGGTGTTCCTCACCCTGCCGGAGGCCGAGCAGCGCATGTGGCACGCGCACGAGTACGAGGTCAAGAGCGGATTACTGTTCATGCCGGGCCTGCCAGCTATTGCGGAGCAGCCGATTATGGCGAAGCTGGTGAAGACGTTTGGCAAGACATGGCACTTCTGGCAGTTTGACCGCGGGGACGCGCTGCCCCTGGGCGTGCCACAGCTCATGGGGGCCTTCTTCGCAGACGGCCAGCTCAAACCCGAACTGCCTCGAGGTGGGGTGCTGTCGATTCTTTTCTTTGGAAGCCTGTGCTTATTTTGCACAGGTGCTGCCGTCCACTTACCCTTCCCTTCCAACCAACCAAGTCCAACACCCCTCATTCCACTCCCTCTCACACACGCTCTGCCTTCCACTCTCTCCGCCCTCCCCCACCTCCCCGCCTCCCCCCCCCCCCCCCCGCCCACAGCAGTGGAGCAGCGGTACGGGGTGCAGATGGAGGAGCGGCGCAAGATGCGCGCCGACCTCAAGGGGCCTGAGCGGGCTGTGGACCAGCTAGCAGAGCAGATCAAAAGGGGGATGGGGCTCGAGACAGAGCTCAAGGAGTGCGCGCTGCCGGGGAAGGAGGGGCCGGGCGTGGGTGGTGTGGGTGTTGCTGGCATGGCTGCTGCCGGCAAGGAGCATGTGGGGCAGGTGGGGAGGAAAACCACAGGCAGTGATCCCACGGCGAGGATTGGCGGCTGAGTGAAAGCGGGTGTGAAATGGAAGTGATGTCTTTCTTCTCTCGGCCGTATGCTGTGAGGCTGATAGGAAGGTAGTAAGAAACGAGTCCGGAGAGACATGGAGTGCACGCTATACACGTACATACGTTTATGCACACTGAGAGAAGGTGTGTTTCAGTGGATAGAGGCTATGGAACTTTCAGGTGGAACATGCTGCCCTCCCAGCTTGCTGCACTGCAGGGCTTGCCATAAATATGTGCAATGGAAGCCGTGAATGCCCCCCTGGAATACCACACTTGCAGCAGGCTGAACAGCCAGACGGTTATAAACACTTCTCCGCCCCACTCACTCAGTAAATGGTGTCAGCGCGCGTGGGCAGGCGCGCGAGGAAGCACTTGACCTTGGTGGGCGTGATGCGGCGCAGCCGCGGGTGTCTGAGCGCCCAGAAGCCCGCGGCCAGTGCCACAGGGCGGAAGGGCAGCAGCAGGAGGAGGAGCATGAGGCCCGTGCATGCCGCCATGAGCAGGAATGTGGCTCTGTGGGGAGGGAAGGGAGGTGGGGGGTGGTGGATGGGTGGGAGAAAGTGCAGAACGTTGTGGTAAGACATCCAGCAAGGGCAAGACACACGACGTGAGTTTTTGTCGTTACATGGGAAGGAAGGGATGATGGAGGAAGTTATGGTTGAGCCGTACCTTGGATCTCGCCATGTCAGCAGCATCTCCAACTTCTCTGCTGAGTCAGCAATCACCCCAAGGCCTCTCTGCACCTTCCCGGCACCTTCCATGAGCCGATCGTACTTTGCCCTGAGCGACTGCAGTGAGTGGAGGGGAAGGAGGGAGGGAGGGAGAGGGGAAGGGGTAAAGAGGAGAGGGGAGGAGGGTGAGAGAGGAGGAAGATTGCAGTGCAGTAAGCAGAGAGTCGAAATTATGAGGGGGATGCGAGTAGGGGGGAAATATCTTACGACTTCACCCCACAGCATCTCAGCCACCCTTCGTACCTTGTAATATGCAACCGGGTTCGACACAGAGACATCCTTCTCCTGCTCCTCTTCCTCCTCCTCCCCCTCCTCCCCCTCCTCCCCACCTTTCTCCGTACCCCCATCCCTGCCCTCCCCGCCCTCCCCGCCCTCCCTGCCCTCCCTGCCCTCTCTGCCCTCCCTGCCCTCCCTGCCCTCTCTGCCCTCCCTGCCCTCCCTGCCCTCTCTGCCCTCCCTGCCCTCCCTGCCCTCCCTGCCCTCCCTGAACTCCCTGCCCTCCCTGCCCTCCCTGCCCTCCCTGCCCTCCCTGCCCTCCCTGCCCTCCCTGCCCTCCCTGCCCTCCCTGCCCTCCCTGCCCTCCCTGCCCTCCCCCTGCGAGAGCCTCAGGTCCATGAGGGGGGGGCCGAGGGGGCGAGAGGGGGAGCAGGAGAGCAGCTGCCAAGAGAGGAGGAAGAGGAGGGTGGGAAGGATAAACTGCGGATAGAAGAGGGCGAGAGCGTAGGCGAGGTGGGCGGAAAGGGTGAGAGGAAGGCTCTCCCAGGATTTGATGGCCTTGAAACCGGCAGAGAGGGCGGAGAATCTGCTCCTGAGCAGCTTGATGCGCTGCAGGTTGGCTTTAAGGCGCCGCACCGACAGCACGTCCTCGTCGCTCTCCCCCACGTACTGCACCACTTCGGCGCGTAGAGGTGGGTCGAACGCGCCCAGCTGCGCGCACACCAGCCCCACCGCTTCTTGCAGGAGAAGGGGCGCCTGGGATTCGGGGATGGGGAAGTGGTAGTGCGCGGGGGGCAGCAAGGGGCGGATGTAGGTGGCGGCCAGGCGGGGGAGGGAGGTGGCGGGCGCGGGGGAGAGGCGCAAGGCGAGGTCCAGGTGGCCCAACTGCTTGACTCCCTTCTTGGTGAGGGTGAGCAGCGGCTGCTGCGAGGAGATGGCGCACGTAGAGTCCATGGAGCTCAGGCGGATGCGAATGCGACCCAGGGGCGTGTCAGTGGATGTCGTCACGCCCTTGGCATGCCTGGCCATGGGTGGAGGAGAGGTTGCGCGGGAGAGGGGGGAGAGAGAGCGAGGAGAGTGCAGGGATGATAGGGAAACAGCAGAGAGGAAAAGAGCTGGAGAGCACAGCATGTGACAACCTCAACCGCGCTGACTCACTTGTTCTCGAAGTGTGTAATGAGTCGATTTTTGAGTCGACTAAAAAATCGACTCATTACACACGGATTATACACTGAGAGAATTTTTGTCGCATGGAAGACTGGGCGTAACTTGCAAAAGTTACTTGTTCGCGCAAGGCTCCCTGAGCACCAGCTGACGAGATGTGGGTTACCCACGACACATCCCGAGGAATGAAGACCTGGCACCTTGGAACTTTCCAGGGTGTTTTGGATTGGCTGATCAGATTTCAGTCGCGGTTGTTCCAACCTTGAAGTTGTTGTTCTCGTAGCGCAGTTTCTGTTTAAGAGCTCGCTTGTAAACTCACTTTTATAATTCCACCAGCACTGATGAAGGTCTGATTTGGGGCCAGTCCCAGTCAGCCGAAACTAGTTTGCGTTTTAATCTTCTAGTGGAGTTGAGTTCGGAACTTCAAATTCTCGGTTTTTAACAGGGGTATGAATTTATCTACTGTCACTCTTTTTGCTAAAGTTTTTCCTCTTCGCTGCAACCCACCCTAACGCTTAATGGCTTAAAGGGCTGGAAAGCACAGCATGTGACAACCTCAACCGCGCTGACTCACTTGTTCTCGAAGACAGCAATGGTGAGCACGGTGCAGAGCTCGTACACCGGCCAGCTGAACTGCTCGCGCCACACGGGGCTGCTCTCCGCGCTCACCGTGCGCGTGCGCGCCCACATGCCCCCGTACCGCGCCACCGCATACACGTCCATCCCCGCCGCCCCGCCCACTGCCCGCTGCAGGTTCTTTGCCGAGATGATGCCGACCTCTAGGCGTGCGATGGGCGGCGGAGTGAGCGAGCGGGCGGCGGGGAGCGGGGAGGAGAGGAGGCGGGGGGCCTCGGTGATGACGTGGTGGCCGCCCTCTAGAGCGAGAAGGAGGGAGAGGAGGGGGGCGGGGGAGGACGAGGAGGGGGTGGAGGCGAGGGCGGGGGAGGAGGTGGAGAGGGAGGAGAAGAGAGAGGGGGTTGAGGATGGTTTAGGGGAGGAGGTGGGCCGGGAGGGGGAGGAGTTGGGTTTGGAGGAGTGAGAGATGAGAGGCTCAGCAGAGGGCGAGCGCACTGCAACGTTGAGAGAAGCAGTGGTGGTGGGTTGGAGCGCGATGGAGATGGGTTCGAGGGGGTCGAGGGAGAGGCGAGTGGGGATGGAGGAGATGAGCACGGCTGCTGATGCCACCACCTCCTCCTGGAGAACGGAGGGGTGTGGAGGGGTGTGGTGAGTAAGGCAACACATGCTAGAGCGGGAAGGGAAGGGAAGTGGTGGTTGGGAGACAAAGAGTAGCGTGCGTGGCCTTGTGGATAGCATCAACGTGCAGGAAAAAGTTGGATTCGATCAGCAGCAAGCCTCCTAAGAGTAGATTTAGGTCTGGAACTGAGATTAACTGCGAGAAAGGTAAGAGAAAAAAACCTTAGTCAGAACGTCAGACACAATAGGCCTGGATGTGGCGTGCGAACGCGTTTTGGCCAGCAATAGGCCTTCATCAGCGCACTGAGAGTCAAACAGACTGACTACGATCCATTTCTACTCCTTTCCTCACTTGTGTTGCTCTAAGAAATTGGCCGTGTGGATGGCATCAACGTACCGAAGTGGGCGAGATGACGTTGACGATGTGCACTTGCAGATGGCCGTTGAGCGGCTCCGCCAGCACCAGCACCTGCTCCTCGCCCTCGCCCCACACCCACACGCCCTCCCCCGCCCCCTCCTCCCCTCCCACGACCACTGCCTGCTCTGGACCCGTCTTCAACCCATCTACGCCCCTCTTCACTCCTTCTTTACCCAACTTTACTCCATCGGCACCCATCTTCACCCCATCTGCACCCTTCCGCAGCTGGAAGACAGGGGGGATGCGCATGCTGCCCCCGAGGCTGCGTATGCTGCCCACGGTGGTGCCGATGTTTCCCACGGTGGTGCCGATGTTGCCCACGGTGGTGCCGATGCTGCCCACAGTGGTGCCGATGTTGCCCACGGTGGTGCCAATGTTGCCCACGGTGGTGCCAATGTTGCCCACGGTGGTGCCGATGCTGCCCACCGTGCTGTTGAGATTGTCCATGGCGCTGCTGATGCTCGCTGAAATGCTGCTCGAGGGATTATCGCCGCTGCTCGCCTTGCTGCCAGTGTTGCCGGGGGCATTCAGCGTGCCACGAAGCCTGTGTCCGAACCGCTGCCTTGGGGGAATCCACCCTGGGCTTGCACTTGCGCCCGTGCCCGCACCACTTCCTGTGCCTCCTGGTATACCTGTCCCTGACCCCGTGACTGCAGGCCTGCCTGCGCTGGCAGCCACAACCGCATGTGCTCCTCCTGCCACACTGTTTCTCCCCTTCCCGCTACCCTCTTCACCCTCCCTTGCCTCCTCCTCACCCTCCCCACCTTCCTCCCCATCTTCCTCCTCATCACTGCACCACCCCTCACTGCGGTTGCTTGCCCCGCCGCCCACACTGCTGGCGCCGGGCGGCAGTGACGGAGTTCGGTGAGTGGCGGGGCCTGTCTGCACCTGCATGCCGCAGGGCACTCGTAGTCGCACCACCTGGCGGGCAAGAGGGGGCATGGAGGATAAAAGAGAAGGGCATGCGGGGATGGGTGAGGGGACAAGAGGGGTTCGGATTGCAATAAATACAAAACATGGGTCGAGATTGGAAAGCGCAAGTACAACACATGGGATATGACCCATACAGCAGCATCAGCCTGTGGCTTACAAGGTTGGGTGCGAGGCGGGAAGTAGTGAAGTGCTCGAGCTTGCAGGGGTGCACTCTGAGGTACCAGAGGCGTGGTGAGGGGTACGTGCGCGAGCGGTGGTGCGGCACGCCCTTCACGTCCCACTGCCACGCCTCGCCAAACAGCTCGTCCGACCGCTCCCCTATCCACGCCGCCACCTGCACCTCGCCTGGCGGCCAGGAGAGGCATAAGAGGGGCGGGGCGGGGGGAGTGTGTTGCGACGAGAGGGAAGAAGCGGGAAAGGCGGATGGACGAGGGTGTGAGGCGAGACGGAGGGAGGGGATTAACGAGCATGGAGGAATGGGTAGACAACGCGGGGGGTTCCAACAGCCAGCATGGGCGGTCATTCACCAGCACAACAGCCAACACGCCAGCGCAGCCAACTCCAAGCACGTGCATGCACAGAGCTACCTTTGACAGCGCTGCGAACAGCGGTGGGAGGGGCGGCGGCAGCCTTGTTGTCAAGGCGGATCCAGCGCGGGTCAACGGGGGGCGCGGAGGGCAGGCGGCGCGGCAGAGAGGCGATGGGCAGCGAGACAGCGCCCAGGAAGGAGTCCCGCAGCAGCCGGTTCTGAGGGGAAGGGGGGGGGAGGGAGAGATGGGGGTTTGGGATGACAGGAGGGGGAACAGGGAGGGGAGGTGGGGAAAGGAGAGGGCGAAGAGAAGGGTTGGAGAAGGAGTGTTGGAGGAGGAGGGTTGGAGAAGGGTTGGAGGAGGGTTGGAGAAGGGTTGGAGGAGGGTTGGAGAAGGGTTGGAGAAGGGTTGGAGAAGGGTTGGAGAAGGGTTGGAGGAGGGTTGGAGAAGGGTTGGAGAAGGGTTGGAGAAGGGTTGGAGGAGGGTTGGAGAAGGGTTGGAGGATGGCACATGAAGGCTTGAATTGGGTGTGATGCGATGCGACGCATAACATAACATAATCGCACGGCCGTGTGTTGGAAGTGCGGGAGCGCTAGCGGCGATGCAACAGGTGTGAATCTACTTCGCTCCCCCATGCGCACCTTGTTCTTCCCCCATGCGCACCTCGTTTTTTATCACTATCTCAAGCGTGCTGGAGGGGTCAGCCAGCGAGAACGAACTGGGAGACGGGCCAATTGCAAACACCTGGGGTGGGGGGGAGGGCAGAGGGGAGCGCGGCACGTGAGAAGTATGAGGTGAAAGAAGAAGCACGTAACCCATGTGAAGAGGGACGAGGGAGAGGCAGGAGAGAGGAGAAAGAGAGGGGGGAAGCAAAGTGGGACTGAGAGCAGAGTGGGCCGACCTGGTTCCACTTGGGGTTGACGTCATCCGGTACGGTGCGCGTGCGCGCCGTGACCTTCCCCACCGTCACCACCACGAACTGCCAGACACACAACAAGCAACACGGAACGGCGGGTGGGGTAAGCATGGGGGGGGGACACAGACGATGGCGAGTTGAGTGAACCACTAACCCGACCCCTGCAAGCACTAACGTGCTATATCAGCACGGCAGGTATATCAGCGCGAGTCGAAGCACACAACTGCAACTCACAGGGTCGCTGGAGGCGTTGAGGTCCATGCCCAGCAGCGAGCGCGCCTGCACCACGCGCACAAACACAATGTGCTCCGCGCCCAGCACCCCCTCCCCCTCCTCCCCCCCATCCCCCTTCAGCCCCCTCTCCCTCTCCCCCTCCCCCTCCCCCTCCCCCTTGCTGTCCGCCCCCTTGTGCTCGGAAGGGAAGGTGAGGTCTTGCTGTGCGGGGCGGGGTGCAGTGGCGGGTGGCAGCAGCGGGGAGAGGGCGTCGGAGGGGAGGGCCGAGTCGTCAGACGAGATGATGGTGTGGAGGGCCGAGGAGGAGGGGGTGGCGGAGGGGGAGAGAGGAGGGGGGGCGGGAGGCCGCCTGCTGCCGTGGCGGGAGAGCGCGCGAGATGTGGCAGTGGGCATGCCATCACTGTCCTCCAGGGATGACGTGGACGTGGATGGCGGCAGGTGCCACCTGTCGGCCTCGCATTGGTCGAACTCGTCCAGGCTGGCAGGGTCGATGGACGAGGCGGGCACGTCCTGGTAGGAGACAGCCATGCTGGGGGGGGCAGGGGAGGGGGTAGGCAGGAAAGGTGGGGGAGGGAGGGGCGAGGAGGCGAAAAAGCTTTGTTTGTGGCTGTTCTATGAAGAATAGAAAAGCATGTTCCAAGCATGGTCCAACTGACAGCGAGGGGTTGGGCGCGGCTTGGGGACAGACAGCGTAGTAGGGTTGAAATAAGCAAGGCGATTGGAGGCGGTGGAGTGTGGAGAATCACAGCAGAAGCCAGTGATAGGCTGCCATCAGAGCCGTGCAGCTGAACGAACCATGTCCACCCACTCTCACACCTCTCGCCCCCTCTCCCCCCCCCCACCCCACCCCAGGTCTCACCCCCACTGACCGCAGGTCGCCGCGCACGCGGTTGATGAGGGAGCGGCGCTCCAGAGGCAGCCAGGTAAGCAGCGCCGAGGCCAAGGGGGGGATGCCGGGGGTGGGGGCGTGCAGGCGGATGGGCACCTGGGAGGGCAGTGGGGGGTGGCGAGGGGTGAGAGAGGCATGTGAAGAGGGAAGGCGAGCAATGCTGGATGGAGTGAGCAAGAGGAAGGAGACGTGTGTGGGTGTAGTTGAGGTGGAGAATGGCGGGAGGCACAGGAGAAGGATGGGGCGAGCGGTACGCACCCCCGCCCTGCCCCCCAAGCATCCGTTGTCCGCCCCCCTCACCCCCTCACCTGCACCTTCCCCAGGAACACGCTTCTCTCTAGATCCGCCGCCCACAAGCTGCTGCTGCCGCCCAGCCCCTGGCGGCGAAAGCTGGCAGAAAGGCTGCCGGCCGCAACGAGGGGGGCGGCGGCGGAGGAGGGGGTGTAGATAGTGACGTGGACGGGCTCTTCCTGGTCCGCGAGTGCGGGGGGCAGGGGGGAGGGGAGGGGCACTGCAAACACGAACTGGGGGGGCGGGGGAGGGAGGGAGGAGGGGAGGGAAGGGGAGGGAAAAGGACGAATTTCAGGGGCACGGCATAAAGCGAGCATTAAGAGGTAAGCATTGGCGGGTTGGCAACGCCTTTCACTTTGGCTGCTGGCAGTCGGAAAGCGTCCCGCTCACCTTCTCGTCCCACACGGGGTTGAGATTCCTCTCCACTGTGTGCGTGCGCTTCGTGTGCCCGTTGAACTCCACCTGCCGTACACCACCACGCCACGCCACACCACGCCACGCCACGCCACGCCACGCACCGCCACGCCACACCACACCACACCACGCCACGCAACGCCATGTCACGCCACGCCACGCCCCGCCACGGCACGGCACAGCACGCCACGCCACGCCATGCCATGCCATGCCACGCCATGCCATGCCACGCCACGCCACGCCACGCACCGCCATGCCACACCACACCACGCCACGCCACGCAACGCCACGCCACGCCCCGCCACGGCACGGCACGGCACGGCACGGCACGCCATGCCATGCCATGCCACGCCATGCCACGCCACGCCACGCCACGCCACGCCATGCCATGCCATGCCACGCCATGCCACGCCATGCCCCGCCATGCCATGCCATGCCACGCCATGCCACGCCATGCCCCGCCATGCCATGGCAGCACGCCCTGATAGAAGTCAGAGCAAGGGACCGGCTTCGTCGACCAGAGGGCAAAGCGCGAGTCCGGACGCGTCATAAGGCAGAGCCGATACAAGCAAGCGAGGGCTCGAAGGCGGCAGAGAAAGCAGGACGCACGACGCAGAAGGGGCTGGACGACGCGCCGTCCTTGGCCAGCAGCCTCCGCGCGCCCGCGATCTCCACCTGCACCAGCCGCACCCGCCCCGCGTCCGCCGCCTCGGGATCCTCGGAGGCGGGCGGCGGAGAATGCGGACCGACTCGCGCCGGGTCGAATGCAGCGGGCGGAGTCGACGCGCCTTGCTCCCTCTCCGCCATGACGCCGATGGGAGCGGGAGCCTTGCACTAGGCCCTAGTGGATGACACCAAAGCCGCCTAATTTAGGATATGAACTGATTGCTGCATTGCAAAACTCAGAGGAAGAGCGCGATCGATCATGCAAAGGCGAAACGGGCGGCCGTTGACCTGCGGAAAGCGAATTCCACTCCCCTGGAGCATGCCGCATGTAGGTCAGGCGCGAGGTCGAGAGTGTGAAGAATGCAGACAAACAAAGTAGGAGGTACACCTGTTATTCTGTTTAATTTTACAGTTTTGCACGCGGCTTGAGCCTGTAAATAGGAAATGTAAAACACGGGCAAACGGGTCCTTCAAGGGGAAATCCCGCAGTAAACAATGACACTTGCTTACAAAATCTCGCTCATGCACTAGATAGAGTTGCCTGCGCGACGTCCCAGCTCGGAAACTAGCAATTGTTGAAACACAAATTGGCTGTTCGCTATCGTTTAGACTGCAGCCAATCAGGTTCAGTGTCAACGCGAGTCATGCTGAGAACCTGGTAAGTGAGATTGCAATATGAACTGTTCAGGGTGGGACAATAGAGAGAGAAAGGTGTATTAAGAAAACAGCAATGATAATGGGTTGAGAAATGGAGCTGCCTGAGTGAATGAGCGGTCTCGATTCTCGAGCAATTCCCAAGGCTGTAGTGCCCTCCTATCAGGGAAGGTGCATTCTTTGCCTGAATCTGAATACACGATTTATTTCATACGGTACATTATGTTCAACAGGCAATGCATGCAATTTTCTTAAAAGCCTACAGCTCCCAATATGAAATGAGTTTGTGTTTGCCTTGTAGATGGGGGTGGATTATTGATCAGACGTTCCCTTTTCAATATGAACAAAAGATTGTCATAAAATATCACAAGCATGGAGCTTGCAAGATACAATAAAAGTCATATCAATGCTATCTTACCACAATAATAGCAGCAACAACTAGATTACGAAATTGCTACCAGGTTATTGGAAAACTATGAACAACACATATAACCCGTCTGCAAGTCACGACATCCTTGGAAGCCTAAGCATGTTTTTACTCACAGCTGTTGGGCAAGCAGGGCCAAGGAGTGCCACTACTCCATTCCTTCCCGCTGCCTTCACATGAGCAGCAGATACAAAACCTGAAGCCATAATCTGAGCCTTCACCACCCCATGCACTGAACTCCTCACAGCGGCCCGCCTTTGCTCCACTAGCAGATACTCCAGGCACACCTCCCCCAGCAGCTGCTCCAGCAGCGCCCCTTCCACGTCAAACACCACGCCCGACTCCTCCTCCGCAACGTCCTCCTCGCGCCATCTCTCCGTGCCCCGCCACAGGTCGCGGCGGGCGGACTCGTCCAACACAGTGTACACCTCCTCTGTGGACGCCACGGGCCACGAGTGGATCTCGGACCACACCTCCTGCACCAGCTCCATGCCCAGCGGCCGCCTCCTGGGCGCTGCACGGGCGGGAGGGGGAGACCAGGGTGGGCGAGGGAGGAATGCTGCGAGGCGGCGGCCGAGGGCCTCGTTGACGGCGTCGAAGAGCAGCATGCGCTGGCGGCGCTCCTCGTGGTACGAGGCGGGCACGGCGAGGGGGAAGGCCGGCAGGCTGGAGGCCACAAGGGACGGGTCGTGCGTGGTGTGGGCGCAGCAGCGCATGAGGAAGGCGGCTTCGAGGTGGTGGAAGAAGGCGGGGTTGATGGGCAGGTACGGCGAGAAGAGCGGCGGCAGCGCGTCCGAGAGGAAGCCCGAGGCCAGCAGCGCGTGGCGCACGTACTGCACGTCCTGCTCCATGCCGCGCACGTCGCCGATCCACTCCGCCCACGGCATGTCCGCGTCGTCCGCGGACCCCGAGGAGGAGGACGGGCAGGGCGAGGGGAAGGCGAGCGGGAAGGGAAGGAGGCTCGGCGGGAGGGTCAAGGTCGCTGAGAGCACGTGGGTGGTTTGGTTGATTGGATGGTTCATAGTTGGTTGGTTAGTAAGAGCCAGCTGGTCAGGGGGGGGAGGTGGTGGGTGATGAGGAGAAGCAGCATGCTGCGTGCGGGGTGCAGTGTGGGGGTCAGTACCATTTACCAAGCCACCTCCACCGCATCCATGCAAGCCTTTCGCAGCAACGCCGCTTCCCATGTCTTGCGCGTTCAGCGAGTGCTTGGGTTGCTGCGTGTGTCCTGCTGCCGGCTGCGCCTCACGACGCGCCTTGTGCGTCTGCTCCGCGCTCGCTCCTCTCCCACCAGTCCCTGCCCCAATGTTCCCCACAACCCGCTTCTCGTTCTTCCACTTAACGCTCCCTGATCCCGCCGCAGTATGTCCCCGCAAACCCTTTCCCCCGTCCGGTGCGTCCTGCGCGGGGATTCGTCCGCCGCCGCCAGGTGCGCCTTTCCCATCCGCCAGGCGGTGCCGCGGCTTCACTCCACCCGCCGCAACACGGCCCTGAACGGCGTTCCCCGCAGCACCAGCAACCAGAGGCTTCCTGCTCGCCACCAGCGCATGGCGACAAACGGACGGAGCCCTGTCAGCCTGTGCAGATCCCAACCTCCCGCCACGTGGTATCTGTGCAGCGGCGCCGCCACCATCCCCCTTCTTAGCAACCCCGCCGCCCACCGCCCGCACTCCATTCCGCTGCTTGGCCAGCTGGAGCGCCAGGTTCTCACTCGCGTCCGACATCCTTCGCCCCTGCCCACTCTGCCCACCCTTCGCCGCATTCCGTGCCGCATTCGGTCCCGATTTCCCCGCAGACACCTTTTCACCACGTGGGGCGCAAGCCGGCGCTTTTACGTGTTGGTGCGAGTGTGCTGCCGCGGCAGTGCCGTGGGCCTTCCCTGCTGCCGGCGCGCCAGCCTTGGCCTTCCTCGGCTGCGACGACGTGCTGAAAGGATCGCGGCCCATCGCCCCGCCGTCCGCCGCTGCGCGCCGATGGGCGAGACAGCGCGACTTGGCTTGCGACGACTGCGTGGGGGCCAGCAGCCGGCTGCTGACGCGCGGCACTGTCGCCGACTTGACTCCGCGCTCCAGACTCAGATGCCCCTCCGACAGCCGCCCCACCGGGAGGCTCCCCCCCCCGCCTGTGAAGCTCCGCCTGCGGCTGGCGGGACGGTCGCCGTATTGCGCGCCGAAGACCGCGTCCGCGCCGCAATCGGAGGGGCTCTCCCAGCCCGTGTCGTCGGGCGCGGGGTCGTAGCTGAAGTGCGAGCTGTCGCAGCTGAACGTGCCGGACAGCGAGAGCGACATGGATAGCGGCGATACGGAGCTAGAGGCGGCATCGTGCTCCGCGTGAATGTGTTTGAATGTATTGATGGATGGGGACGGTGTTAGCTCGTCGAGTTCCGTTATGTTTTCCTTTACTAGTCGTCCACTGCCCACCGCCATTGTGAATAGAAAGCGTGTCAAGGAGGGCGCAGAGGGTGCATGACAAATAACCACTCTATGCGAAAGGACAGGTCACGGAATTGCTGGAAATGCACAGAATGTGACGGACAGGTTCTGCGTTGCTCAAAATGGGAAACTGAATGCGAGGACATGGGATGAGATCATGAGAGAATTCACATGGTGTGAAGATTTGGGGAAGCAACGGGAGGAATTGCACATTGCAATTGGAACGGTCATTTTGCATAGACGCGACCCGACTTCCCTTTTGCCCATTTCCCCGTTTCCGACGGCGGCGCGAGTGCTGGACTTTGCAATGGCATTTGGTGTAACAATTGGTCAAACATCAAACAAGTCTACGCTATAACCATGAACAACTCTACCACCTCCTTATGGTCATGGCAGCGAAACACAAAATATGTCCATCATTTAGGTCAAATAGGTCGCAAATATGATAAGGCACTCAAGATTTTTTCTCCCTCGTGTTGAGATTCCGTTACAAATTTGAAGAGGATAAAGTGGTAATATACATGAACTTGTAAAGGGGTTGTAGACGTTTTGATGTGGTTTAGTCGGTTTCACTACGGCTCAGCACGGTTGGCGTTCGAACTTCTTAATTTTCCGAGAAAAAGTACAACGCCCGAAAGCATTATGTTAGTGCAGCACCATTTACATGTGGCTGAAAAGAGACTTTGGGGTTTACGGGGGAAATCTTGGAAAGCCGAGGCGCCAGGTGGGATGGTCTGGCTGATGCCTCATCATAAGTGACTGCGCCAACCAGACCGAGGAAAAGTTCTGTAATGGTTACCATCATTCGCGAAAACTATATCCTTAGCTAGCTGTCGCCTTACGGGCATCATCAACCAACCTCACATTTCAGTGATATCATGCGGAAGTCAACGTAGCGTGAGGTCACTGTCGGAATGGAGAATGACCACAGCATTTCCCCTGCATTGTAATTCAGCTGCCTCTCCTGTTTGTGAATTGCTGGCGTAAATCCATCAATGGCTTCTTGGTTCAAGATAACAGCCGCTCTAGTCATTTTGCTGGTCTGCATTCCATGTCTACTGGCCAATGACTCCCCATGGACAACTCCTCCAGTCGCGGAACCCTGGGGATTGTCGCAGCAGTCTCCGGCCATTCCAGGGTCCCAGCCTCAGGTCAATCCGACCGCCCAGTCGTCGCTCGATTCTCAGCCGTCCAACCAGACATTGTCACGAGCATCGCCACCAGTTCCGTCCGAATCGTTCGCGCATTCGCCGGTTGAATCCCAGCCTCCCTTGACTCAACCGTCCGTCAGTACTGCGGGCCCGCCGATCTCCCAGCCATCCGCGGAGCCATTGGCGCAGCAGCCTCCGCCGCTTCCAGCTCCCCCACAGGTGGCGCCTGCTGGAAGCGGGTCGGGGACGAGCAGCGGCGAGCAGAATGCAGGATCGGGGGAGAGCAAGTCAGGCGCGGGGGAGGCGCTACCTGCGCCTCCTTCCCCACAAGCTGCTCCTCCGCCTTCCCCTGTGGGTCCGGAAGGCGTGAGCGGAGCACCAGCGGAGCCCAAGGGGGGGGTGGAAGCATGGGACGAGGAGGCGGGGCAGGTGGAGCTGTCGGTGACGTGCGGGCTGACGGACTACGTGAGGCAGTCAGGCTCCTGCGACGGTGAGAGACGGCCCTAGGACGACGCAAATTCTGTGCTGACCGCACATGGAGGCGGGTGGCGTGGTTGGCTTGGAGGCAATGCGGCTGCTGCGCATCGTGCATCACCGGAACACACACAGGCGCCGCTAACGCTACTGTCATTCCAGGCTCGCCGCTCCCCTCACTGTGCGCTTCGTCTGCTCCCAAACCCTACTGATTCCCGACTCCCTCTTCCTGGCGCGTGTGCATGGCGTGTGCAGGCAAGGGGTGGCGCATTGTGTCGTTTGTGAAGATCCGCAACTGCACGGATCCGTTCAAAGTGCAGCCCATGCGGCAGGAGCCATGCAGTGAGTGCCGGGGAAGGGCGCGGCGACACGGGTACGTGTAAGGAAGGGTCGGGTATGCTGGGTGTGAGTGCCTCAGTGTGGATTGTCTGGAGCTGGGGATGGGGGCATAGCCGAATACCGTACCTTGGTTCACTCATCAGAATGGTTGATGACGTTTATTCAGTATGCTGCCTTGACTGTAAGATCAACTTCAAGCCATGGTGTGGCCCAGGCCATCCACCTCCCCTTCCCATCCTTCCACTTGCTTGCTGACTCTCCCATCCCCCCTGCAGCATGCACGCCTGAGGACTTTGACGTCACGTACAGCATCTCAGACGATGGCACCAAATGCAACATGCAGTACCTCCCAGCCAGTGAGTGGCACGCACCTACTAGTCCGCATGCTCGGAACTGGAGGGTCTCTGAACAGCCGTGCACAGCTGATCTCGCATTCACTGCTTTCCCTGTCCCTCTCCCTTCTCCCCCGCGCCCCCTCGCTGCACACAGACTGCACGGGAGCACAGCAGTCGGCGTTCATCCCCGTCGACATGGTCTACTGCGGTCAGTGCTGCCCCTCCCTGCCCCCATCGCCCTTTGCTCTCACCGCTCGCCCTCTGCTCAATTTCACTCGCGTTTTCACGTTCAGGGAAGCTGTGGTGCTCTCTGGTCTTCTCTCTGGTCCAGTACCATGTTACACGCATGCGACCCATCACTGCATGCATGCATGGCGGCATGGCAGGCCTGGCGAGCGCGCCGTGCACAGTGGGCGACATGGACGCCATCTACTCCGACTGCGACTTCATTCGCCACCCCCTCACAGGCCAGGCCATTTCTGACACGCCCGTTGTTGAGGTGCGCCATGCCATGCCATGCATGCTCCCTTGCGCTCATCTCGGCTCAATGCGTAGCTTCATGCACTAACACTCCTGGACATCCACCTCCCGCCATTTCAAATGCAGGTCTCATTCGTCTTGGCAGCTGCACCACATGCCCCCTCATCACCCCCTTCCTTCCACCCCCCCCGGTTTTCGCCCTGATCAGGTGATCTATTACTTTGGCCGTGAGTGCGACCCCTACAGGAGGGGCTCCATCCGCCTGCCGCCCAGCACCTACATTCCCTGCGGTACTGCTCTCCCTCCTCCCTTCCACAACGCCCCTACACGCGTCGCGACCACCCCCGCGACCACTGCAACCTGTCCTCCATCCATACCTTGCCACTCTTCTCTGCCAACGCTCTCCATGCTCCTTCTGCACGCTCCAATGCACCACTGCTTATCCCCCCCGCCTCTCTCTTACCCTGTCATTCCCACGCCGTTGTGCCTTCCCCCCCACTCGCATGTACCCCCCGCGCCAGACATGCAGTGCGGCGTGGGCCACTACCTGCGCCACGACCACTGCCTCAAGTGCCCTGCAGGTGGGGCTCATCTCCAGGGGAGGGGTAGCCGGCAGGGAAGGGGTCGCTAGAGCATGCTGGGAGTGAGGAGAGCGGAGGGCCATGCATGCGAGGGAGCGAGGTGGAAGGGCCAAGCGGACGGAGTGAAAGCATGTCAGTAGTGCCCCCCTGTCAGCAGACAAGAGTGTGCGGCGAGGGGAGAGGGAAGACGAAAGGCCTGGGGGTGAGACGTAGCAGGCAGATCTGTGTTGATCTGAGTGTTGAGGGGAGGATAGACGAATTGGACGGACACCGATCCCATCTCCCCTCCCTCCCCCTTTCCCCCCCCCTCTCTCTTCGCCCCCTTCCCCCCTCCCTTTCCCCATTTCCGCCAGGCACGTACAGCATGGGGGGAAAATGGAGATTCGAGGAGATATATGAGATCGACCCCAAGTACTTCAAGGTGAGCCGCAGGCATGGCATGGCGGCAGGCACAAAGAGTGCACGGCATGGCAGCAGGCACAGAGAGTGCATGCATGCAGCATGGTCAATGTCACCATTATCCTGCCCGCTCAATCTGCATGCTACTCTTGCAAACGATACACCTCACGTGCTTGTAATCAGCCTCCATCAAGCCCTCAGCTCTGTACGCCCCTGCTCTCCCCCCCTCCCCGTTCCTCCCGTTCTCCCCCCCCCCCACCCCCCCTCCCTTCAGACCGAGTGCAAGTTCACCAACGCCACGGGCGCCTTCGACTGCGACCCGTATGTTGCTGCCACCACCACCCCATGCCGCCCCCTCGCCTCCCAGCTTGCCATGGCGTGCTGCCGATCTCACCCCTCGTTCTTCTTCTGACGACGGCATCCCTGCTCGCTCTTTCTTCCTTCCTGCCCCCTCAGTCTGCCGCCCCTTCTCCTCTCCTCTCTTGCCGCTCGTGTCCCCTCTGTGCTCTCTGTGTGTCTCCCCCCCTCCCCCCACCACTGGTGCAGCTGGTACGCGGACGATGGGGCGTTCGAGGCAGGGGCGTACGACTACATCAACGACTGGCTCCCGGTAAGGCCTCCCCCTCATGGGCGTGCGTTGAGCGTCCCTCCATGGCGTTCACTCACATGCACGTCGCTCCTGCTGCCGTCTCTCACACTGCTCTCCCCCAAGCCCCTCCCCCTCTCCTCTCCTCCCACCTAAACCCTTCTCCACCCCCCCTCCCCTCTTCCCCCCGACCCCCTTGACGTGAGCGCAGGAGGTGTGTGCGTCGGACGCGGCGTACAACTGCCACAACAACCTGCGCTCCTCACTCTCGCTGGACGTCAACCTCGTCAGGGACGGGTGAGCGGGCAGCATGGCTAAGAAGCACCATGCAGTGCATGGCACGAGAGGAGTGATCCAGTGGGTTGAGGGGGACGGGAAGGATAGAGGGCGAGAGGAGGGCAGGGGAGGATCGTGATCCGTATGGCCTAATCACCCATGGGCTGAAGTTGGATTTATTACCTCCCATAATTGTTCCTCTCTCTGTTTTTGCGCCTCCTCTCCCTTTTACCCTACCCCCCCTGTTCCCCAGGTACGTGAAGTTCAACTTCACGGTGAGTGCGGAGATGGGCCATGACGGGCTCTCCTTCTACATCGACTCACTCGCTGAGCCCCTCATGGCGCTCACCTCCTACCAGGTAACGCTCACCTCCTACCAGGTAACGCTCTCGCCCGTAAGTAGCCCCTTCTCCCCTCATCCGCTTTCCCTCAACAAGCCTCAACCGTGAGGCTCACGCACCTCTACCCCCGTCCCCCCTCCCCCTCCCCCCCCGTGTTCCCATGCGCCTGTGTGCGCTGTTGCGTGCAGTTTGAGCCGCGCGAGATGGTGTTCCCAGTGGAGGCCGGGCAGCACCGGCTGGTGTGGGAGTACAGCAAGGACAGCAAGTGGAGCAAGGGCGAAGACGTCACCACCATTCCGGTCAGCTGCTCCCCACCACGTGCCATAGGCCTGCCATCCCACATGCCTCAACCCTGCCACTCCACATGCCATAGCCACCATTACACCCGTACTGCATACACTCATTGCACACCCATGCATCTCCATTGCAAGCAGCCGGAGCTGTCTCCCATGCCATGCTCTCTCAAACCCCCATGGCCGTGTGTGTGTTGCCGCGCCGCAGTACATCGAGGTGGACGGCGTTGCCTTCAACGACTTTCACTGCCTGCCCTGCCCGCCTGGCTCCCACAGGTGATCTCCCCACCACCCACCACCCGTGATAAGTAACGCACGGCATATCAGTCACACCCTTCCTTCCTGCGTGTTGAGTCTCGTTAGGATGGTGGAGGGTTTCCAATATGTCCTTGTACGCTCCCATCCCAACCCCATCCTGACAAACATCCTCACACCTGTCTTCCTCATGCGTCCTACATCTGTGCGCGCAGTGGTGAGGGCGCTGCTGCCTGCCTGCCATGCCCTGATAACACCTTTTCCAAGTGAGTCGGGAAGGGGTTCAGCGAGTCAAGGGAAGTCAAACAGGTCAATGGCAGTGGATGCAGCAGATGAGCTCCCGTCACTTCCCTGTGCTACTCCCTACCTTGTGCTTCGTGGCACTTCATGCTAGTCGCACAGCTCCAATACTCCTCTGGCAGCCATCGATCATGTAGCCACGGGCATGCACATGGATCTATGTGCACATCCATTTGCATCACCATAGACCTTCGCACGTTCACACACATTCTCATCTGCATACACATGAGCATGTGCACATGTCCATGCATGCATGTGGGCACAATCGTGCGTGCAGGGAGAGGGCGTCAGAGTGCACGCCCTGTGGCAGCAGCACGTATTCGCGCATCATCCCCCGCACCGAGTGCAAGCCTCGCCCCTGTAAGAGGTCATCCCATGCGCGTCGCCCACATGTGTGTCCCCGTGTAACGCACAGCTGCCCCTCAATCACCTCTCAGAATCACCTCGTGCCATTCCCCTTGCTCACTCGGCTCAGCACACCCGAACCCCCCCCCCCCTCCCCCTCTCTTCCCGCCCCACCTTCCTGGATCAGCGTGCAGCATCGAGCGCGACGCCACCATCGCATACACGCCGTGCCAGCTGGCCTCCAAGAAGCGAACCATGGTGCGCCACGCCACGCCTGCCTCTCCCCCATCCCTCCACGCCCTTGCGCTTGCTGCCGCTGCCGAGTCCCTGCATTTCTCACTGCGTTCCCATGCCCCTCTTCTCACCTCTTCTCCCAGCGCAACCCCCCGTCCCTTGTGACTGCGTTGTGCGAGCATGCAGAGGTGGCAGTGGATCCAACCACAGATCTGTGACCCCACCAACGTCTCTCTGCCTAATGACACTCCACTTGACTGCGGTGAGCATGCTGCACGCCCTGCCATGCCGTGCTATGCAATGACCTGCCATGCCATGGCTTTCCCTGCCCTGCGCTGCCCTGCCATGCCCTGCCTTGCTGTGTTGAAAGAGCGCTCGCCTGGGCGCACGTTTTGCGTTGTAACCCTTGCGTTCAAACACAAAATACAAAAAATTCGAAGAAGCGCGCAATCGCGCAATCGCAATCGCAATCGCCCACCGCCCACCGCCCACCGCCCACCGCCCACCGCCCACCGCCCACCGCCCTTTAAGCCCACCGCCCACCGCCCTTTTCCTAAGCCCACCGCCCACCGCCCACCGCCCACCGCCCACCGCCCACCGCCCACCGCCCTTTTCCTAAGCCCACCGCCCACCGCCCACCGCTCACCGCCCACCGCCCACCGCCCTTTTCCACCGCCCACCGCCCACCGCCCACCGCCCTGTTCCACCGCCCACCGCCCACCGCCCACCGCCCACCGCCCACCACTCTTTCCCACCGCCCACCGCCCACCGCCCTTTTCCACCGCCCACCGCCCACCGCCCACCGCCCACTGCCTATCGCCCACCGCCCACCGCCCACTTCCACCGCCCACCGCCCACCGCCCTGTTCCACCGCCCACCGCCCACCACCCTTTCCCACCGCCCACCGCCCACCGCCCACCGTCCTTTTCCACCGCCCACCGCCCACCGCCCACCGCCTATCGCCCACCGCCCACCGCCCACTTCCACCGCCCACCGCCCACCGCCCACCGCCCTGTTCCACCGCCCACCGCCCACCGCCCTTTTCCACCGCCCACCGCCCACCGCCCACTGCCCACCGCCCACCGCCCTTTTCCACCGCCCACCGCCCACCGCCCTTTTCCACCGCCCACCGCCCACTGCCCACCGCCCTGTTCCACGGTCCACCGCCCACCGCCCACCACCCACCGCCCTGTTCCACCGCCCACCGCCCACCGCCCACCGCCCACCGCCCACCGCCCTGTTCCACCGCCCACGGGCCACCGCCCACCGCCCACCGCCCACCGCCCTTTTCCATCGCCCACCGCCCACTGCCCTTTTCCACCGCCCACCGCCCACCGTAGCATTGTTGTCTAAGTCAGGGACGTTTGGGCTAAGAGTAGACAGCTAGGAACCTTTTGTGGGTAAGTGATCATATGGGTAATGCCCCTAAACGCTAATGTTCCTGATACAACAAGGAATTTTTGGTATTAGGACGAGGAGTTTTCTTGTATTTGAAGAGAGTATTCAATTCGTTTTTTGTATTTGATCGAAGATCTAGGACAATACAAATATCCCGGCATTTGTTTGCAACCTTGTCCCACATCCCACTGCCCACCTTCACCCCCCTGCGTTCCCGCATCTTCTTGCGTGTGTGTGCCCCTGTGTGCCCTCATCTCCCTCTGTGTGTGTGCCCCTGTGTGCCCTCATCTCCCTCTGTGTGTGTGCCCCTGTGTGCCCTCATCTCCCTCTGTGTGTGTGCCCCTGTGTGCCCTCATCTCCCTCTGTGTGTGTGCCCCTGTGTGCCCTCATCTCCCTCTGTGTGTGTGCCCCTGTGTGCCCTCATCTCCCTCTGTGTGTGTGCCCCTGTGTGCCCTCATCTCCCTCTGTGTGTGTGCCCCTGTGTGCCCTCATCTCCCTCTGTGTGTGTGCCCCTGTGTGCCCTCATCTCCCTCTGTGTGTGTGCCCCTGTGTGCCCTCATCTCCCTCTGTGTGTGTGCCCCTGTGTGCCCTCATCTCCCTCTGTGTGTGTGCCCCTGTGTGCCCTCATCTCCCTCTGTGTGTGTGCCCCTGTGTGCCCTCATCTCCCTCTGTGTGTGTGCCCCTGTGTGCCCTCATCTCCCTCTGTGTGTGTGCCCCTGTGTGCCCTCATCTCCCTCTGTGTGTGTGCCCCTGTGTGCCCTCATCTCCCTCTGTGTGTGTGCCCCTGTGTGCCCTCATCTCCCTCTGTGTGTGTGCCCCTGTGTGCCCTCATCTCCCTCTGTGTGTGTGCCCCTGTGTGCCCTCATCTCCCTCTGTGTGTGTGCCCCTGTGTGCCCTCATCTCCCTCTGTGTGTGTGCCCCTGTGTGCCCTCATCTCCCTCTGTGTGTGTGCCCCTGTGTGTGCCCTCATCTCCCTCTGTGTGTGTGCCCCTGTGTGCCCTCATCGCCCTCTGTGTGTGTGCCCCTGTGTGCCCTCATCTCCCTCTGTGTGTGTGCCCCTGTGTGCCCTCATCTCCCTCTGTGTGTGTGCCCCTGTGTGCCCTCATCTCCCTCTGTGTGTGTGCCCCTGTGTGCCCTCATCTCCCTCTGTGTGTGTGCCCCTGTGTGCCCTCATCTCCCTCTGTGTGTGTGCCCCTGTGTGCCCTCATCTCCCTCTGTGTGTGTGCCCCTGTGTGCCCTCATCTCCCTCTGTGTGTGTGCCCCTGTGTGTGCCCTCATCTCCCTCTGTGTGTGTGCCCCTGTGTGCCCTCATCGCCCTCTGTGTGTGTGCCCCTGTGTGCCCTCATCGCCCTCTGTGTGTGTGCCCCTGTGTGCCCTCATCTCCCTCTGTGTGTGTGCCCCTGTGTGCCCTCATCTCCCTCTGTGTGTGTGCCCCTGTGTGCCCTCATCTCCCTCTGTGTGTGTGCCCCTGTGTGCCCTCATCTCCCTCTGTGTGTGTGCCCCTGTGTGCCCTCATCTCCCTCTGTGTGTGTGCCCCTGTGTGCCCTCATCTCCCTCTGTGTGTGTGCCCCTGTGTGCCCTCATCTCCCTCTGTGTGTGTGCCCCTGTGTGTGCCCTCATCTCCCTCTGTGTGTGTGCCCCTGTGTGCCCTCATCGCCCTCTGTGTGTGTGCCCCTGTGTGCCCTCATCGCCCTCTGTGTGTGTGCCCCTGTGTGCCCTCATCGCCCTCTGTGTGTGTGCCCCTGTGTGCCCTCATCGCCCTCTGTGTGTGTGCCCTCATCTCCCTCTGTGTGTGTGCCCCTGTGTGCCCTCATCTCCCTCTGTGTGTGTGCCCCTGTGTGCCCTCATCTCCCTCTGTGTGTGTGCCCCTGTGTGCCCTCATCTCCCTCTGTGTGTGTGCCCCTGTGTGCCCTCATCTCCCTCTGTGTGTGTGCCCCTGTGTGTGCCCTCATCTCCCTCTGTGTGTGTGCCCCTGTGTGCCCTCATCGCCCTCTGTGTGTGTGCCCCTGTGTGCCCTCATCTCCCTCTGTGTGTGTGCCCCTGTGTGCCCTCATCTCCCTCTGTGTGTGTGCCCCTGTGTGCCCTCATCTCCCTCTGTGTGTGTGCCCCTGTGTGCCCTCATCTCCCTCTGTGTGTGTGCCCCTGTGTGCCCTCATCTCCCTCTGTGTGTGTGCCCCTGTGTGCCCTCATCTCCCTCTGTGTGTGTGCCCCTGTGTGCCCTCATCTCCCTCTGTGTGTGTGCCCCTGTGTGCCCTCATCTCCCTCTGTGTGTGTGCCCCTGTGTGCCCTCATCTCCCTCTGTGTGTGTGCCCCTGTGTGCCCTCATCTCCCTCTGTGTGTGTGCCCCTGTGTGCCCTCATCTCCCTCTGTGTGTGTGCCCCTGTGTGCCCTCATCTCCCTCTGTGTGTGTGCCCCTGTGTGTGCCCTCATCTCCCTCTGTGTGTGTGCCCCTGTGTGCCCTCATCGCCCTCTGTGTGTGTGCCCCTGTGTGCCCTCATCGCCCTCTGTGTGTGTGCCCCTGTGTGCCCTCATCGCCCTCTGTGTGTGTGCCCCTGTGTGCCCTCATCGCCCTCTGTGTGTGTGCCCTCATCTCCCTCTGTGTGTGTGCCCCTGTGTGCCCTCATCTCCCTCTGTGTGTGTGCCCCTGTGTGCCCTCATCTCCCTCTGTGTGTGTGCCCCTGTGTGCCCTCATCTCCCTCTGTGTGTGTGCCCCTGTGTGCCCTCATCTCCCTCTGTGTGTGTGCCCCTGTGTGTGCCCTCATCTCCCTCTGTGTGTGTGCCCCTGTGTGCCCTCATCGCCCTCTGTGTGTGTGCCCCTGTGTGCCCTCATCTCCCTCTGTGTGTGTGCCCCTGTGTGCCCTCATCTCCCTCTGTGTGTGTGCCCCTGTGTGCCCTCATCTCCCTCTGTGTGTGTGCCCCTGTGTGCCCTCATCTCCCTCTGTGTGTGTGCCCCTGTGTGCCCTCATCTCCCTCTGTGTGTGTGCCCCTGTGTGCCCTCATCTCCCTCTGTGTGTGTGCCCCTGTGTGCCCTCATCTCCCTCTGTGTGTGTGCCCCTGTGTGCCCTCATCTCCCTCTGTGTGTGTGCCCCTGTGTGCCCTCATCTCCCTCTGTGTGTGTGCCCCTGTGTGCCCTCATCTCCCTCTGTGTGTGTGCCCCTGTGTGCCCTCATCTCCCTCTGTGTGTGTGCCCTCATCGCCCTCTGTGTGTGCCCTCATCGCCCTCTGTGTGTGTGCCCTCATCGCCCTCTGTGTGTGTGCCCTCATCGCCCTCTGTGTGTGTGCCCTCATCGCCCTCTGTGTGTGTGCCCTCATCGCCCTCTGTGTGTGTGCCCTCATCGCCCTCTGTGTGTGTGCCCTCATCGCCCTCTGTGTGTGTGCCCTCATCGCCCTCTGTGTGTGTGCCCTCATCGCCCTCTGTGTGTGTGCCCTCATCGCCCTCTGTGTGTGTGCCCTCATCGCCCTCTGTGTGTGTGCCCTCATCGCCCTCTGTGTGTGTGCCCTCATCGCCCTCTGTGTGTGTGCCCCTGTGTGCCCTCATCTCCCTCTGTGTGTGTGCCCCTGTGTGCCCTCATCTCCCTCTGTGTGTGTGCCCCTGTGTGCCCTCATCTCCCTCTGTGTGTGTGCCCCTGTGTGCCCTCATCTCCCTCTGTGTGTGTGCCCCTGTGTGCCCTCATCTCCCTCTGTGTGTGTGCCCCTGTGTGCCCTCATCTCCCTCTGTGTGTGTGCCCCTGTGTGCCCTCATCTCCCTCTGTGTGTGTGCCCCTGTGTGTGCCCTCATCTCCCTCTGTGTGTGTGCCCCTGTGTGCCCTCATCGCCCTCTGTGTGTGTGCCCCTGTGTGCCCTCATCGCCCTCTGTGTGTGTGCCCCTGTGTGCCCTCATCGCCCTCTGTGTGTGTGCCCCTGTGTGCCCTCATCGCCCTCTGTGTGTGTGCCCTCATCTCCCTCTGTGTGTGTGCCCCTGTGTGCCCTCATCTCCCTCTGTGTGTGTGCCCCTGTGTGCCCTCATCTCCCTCTGTGTGTGTGCCCCTGTGTGCCCTCATCTCCCTCTGTGTGTGTGCCCCTGTGTGCCCTCATCTCCCTCTGTGTGTGTGCCCCTGTGTGTGCCCTCATCTCCCTCTGTGTGTGTGCCCCTGTGTGCCCTCATCGCCCTCTGTGTGTGTGCCCCTGTGTGCCCTCATCTCCCTCTGTGTGTGTGCCCCTGTGTGCCCTCATCTCCCTCTGTGTGTGTGCCCCTGTGTGCCCTCATCTCCCTCTGTGTGTGTGCCCCTGTGTGCCCTCATCTCCCTCTGTGTGTGTGCCCCTGTGTGCCCTCATCTCCCTCTGTGTGTGTGCCCCTGTGTGCCCTCATCTCCCTCTGTGTGTGTGCCCCTGTGTGCCCTCATCTCCCTCTGTGTGTGTGCCCCTGTGTGCCCTCATCTCCCTCTGTGTGTGTGCCCCTGTGTGCCCTCATCTCCCTCTGTGTGTGTGCCCCTGTGTGCCCTCATCTCCCTCTGTGTGTGTGCCCCTGTGTGCCCTCATCGCCCTCTGTGTGTGTGCCCTCATCGCCCTCTGTGTGTGTGCCCTCATCGCCCTCTGTGTGTGTGCCCTCATCGCCCTCTGTGTGTGTGCCCTCATCGCCCTCTGTGTGTGTGCCCTCATCGCCCTCTGTGTGTGTGCCCTCATCGCCCTCTGTGTGTGTGCCCTCATCGCCCTCTGTGTGTGTGCCCTCATCGCCCTCTGTGTGTGTGCCCTCATCGCCCTCTGTGTGTGTGCCCTCATCGCCCTCTGTGTGTGTGCCCTCATCGCCCTCTGTGTGTGTGCCCTCATCGCCCTCTGTGTGTGTGCCCTCATCGCCCTCTGTGTGTGTGCCCTCATCGCCCTCTGTGTGTGTGTGCCCTCATCGCCCTCTGTGTGTGTGCCCTCATCGCCCTCTGTGTGTGTGCCCTCATCGCCCTCTGTGTGTGTGCCCTCATCGCCCTCTGTGTGTGTGCCCTCATCGCCCTCTGTGTGTGTGCCCTCATCGCCCTCTGTGTGTGTGCCCTCATCGCCCTCTGTGTGTGTGCCCTCATCGCCCTCTGTGTGTGTGCCCTCATCGCCCTCTGTGTGTGTGCCCTCATCGCCCTCTGTGTGTGTGCCCTCATCGCCCTCTGTGTGTGTGCCCTCATCGCCCTCTGTGTGTGTGCCCTCATCGCCCTCTGTGTGTGTGCCCTCATCGCCCTCTGTGTGTGTGCCCTCATCGCCCTCTGTGTGTGTGCCCTCATCGCCCTCTGTGTGTGTGCCCTCATCGCCCTCTGTGTGTGTGCCCTCATCGCCCTCTGTGTGTGTGCCCTCATCGCCCTCTGTGTGTGTGCCCTCATCGCCCTCTGTGTGTGTGCCCTCATCGCCCTCTGTGTGTGTGCCCTCATCGCCCTCTGTGTGTGTGTGCCCTCATCGCCCTCTGTGTGTGTGCCCTCATCGCCCTCTGTGTGTGTGCCCTCATCGCCCTCTGTGTGTGTGCCCTCATCGCCCTCTGTGTGTGTGCCCTCATCGCCCTCTGTGTGTGTGCCCTCATCGCCCTCTGTGTGTGTGCCCTCATCGCCCTCTGTGTGTGTGCCCTCATCGCCCTCTGTGTGTGTGCCCTCATCGCCCTCTGTGTGTGTGCCCTCATCGCCCTCTGTGTGTGTGCCCTCATCGCCCTCTGTGTGTGTGCCCTCATCGCCCTCTGTGTGTGTGCCCTCATCGCCCTCTGTGTTGTCATCGGTGTGTGTGCCCTCATCGCCCTCTGTGTGTGTGCCCTCATCGCCCTCTGTGTGTGTGCCCTCATCGCCCTCTGTGTGTGTGCCCTCATCGCCCCTCAGAGCCGTGTCCCGATGGCCAGCAAGCAGAGCCGGACCCCCAGTCAGGGGAAATCCGCTGCACACTCTGCCCCCCTGTGAGTGCCTTGCTTGCTCCCTCTGCCCCCCTGTGAGTGCCTTGCTTGCTCCCTCTGGCCCCTGTGAGTGCCTTGCTTGCTCCCTCTGCCCCCCTGTGAGTGCCTTGCTTGCTCCCTCTGGCCCCTGTGAGTGCCTTGCTTGCTCCCTCTGCCCCCCTGTGAGTGCCTTGCTTGCTCCCTCTGCCCCCCTGTGAGTGCTTTGCTTGCTCCCTCTGCCCCCCTGTGACAGTGCCTCTGCTGTTCCCACTGCTCCACCCATCCCTCACTTGCGAACCTTCTCGTAGACACCATCAAGCCCCCCGCACCCCCAAACCGCAGGGCACAGCACGGCAGGCGAGCTACGAGGGTGGGGCGGGCGGCATGCTGGACGCGCAGTGCGAGGCGTGCGAGGCGGGGCAGGTGGCGATGAAGACCCTCTCCCTCAAGCACTTCGCCATGCAGCACAACGGCGCGCTGCCGCCCGGATTCACCACGGGGTGCCACGGCGACTGCGGCACGTTCGGGTGGCGCGCCTTCCAGGACCACCTCGACTCCGGCAGCGGCCACGGGCCCTCCGCCACCGTGAGAGGAATCAAAGACTCAAGGACTCAAGGACTGAAGGACATGCGTGCAATGCACTGAACCTCTCCGTGCTTGCCCTGAATCACCGCGCCCTCGCTTCACCTTCACCCTCCTCAACTGCCCTCATTTCAGTCCTATATCCTCCCTCTCCCTCTCCTCAACCTCCCCCCCCACGCGTCAGATCTGGCTGGCGCTGGACGTGCGCATGGCGGTGCGCGGGTACATGACGTTCAACTACTCCGTGGACATCCTGCCAGGGGACCCGGGCAGGGCCTTCTTCTTCTTCATCGACCACGACCTCATGGACTATGTGGAGGTATGACCTCATGGGCTATGTGGAGGTATGACCTCATGGACTATGTGGAGGTATGACCTCATTGGCTATGTGGAGGTATGACCTCATGGACTATGTGGAGGTATGACCTCATGGACTATGTGGAGGTATGACCTCATGGGCTATGTGGAGGTATGACCTCATGGACTATGTGGAGGTATGACCTCATGGGCTATGTGGAGGTATGACCTCATGGGCTATGTGGAGGTATGACCTCATGAACTATGTGGAGGTATGACCTCATGGGCTATGTGGAGGTATGACCTCATGGACTATGTGGAGGTATGACCTCATGGACAAGGGCAATGGCAATGACATCCTTACCCTTCCCAATGCTTGTTCCCCCACCACCAGCAACAACGGGTGGAGTGGGAGGGCGGAGGGGAGGGCGAGGGGTACGAGCACCCGGGGGCGGCGGAGGACGAGGCGCGGATGAGCGGCATGTGGGAGCTGGATGCGGGCAACCACACCGTGATGTGGGTGTGGCAGAAGCTGCACGACACGGGCGCGGCTGCAAGGACCACTCGTGACTCGGCAGTCATCTATGAGATCCAGGTGCGTCGCATGCCGTGGAAGGTATGAGTGCACACATGAAGGCAGGGCGCTAGTGATGCTGCTGGCGAAGGTCTATTGGCGTGTTGGCGTGTCCACGCATGCACATTATGCTTTCCTTGCTGGATAAAGAGTAACGCTGTGATGTGGGCTGAAGGATGTTTGTATGTTTGTCTCCCCACAAATATAACAACGGGCGCATTCATAATTACGTCTTTGGGTGCATGGCTGCCTACATGCGTCGGCACGGTGCAGATAGAGGGCGTGGCGGAGGGGGGTGCAGCGCGGTGTGAGGAGGTGCCGCAGGGGTCGGTGCTGGCAGCGGGGGGCGACTCGTACGTGCCGTGCCCCCCCGGCACGTCCAGCGAGGGCGGCAACTCCTCGTGCCTGCCGTGCCCGCCCAACACCTTCAACAGCCAGCCCGAGGTAACGTCCCTGCCACGCCATGACCCATGCCAGGCGCACCCTAGCAAGCCATGCCATACCCTGCGTGTCATCCATGTCATGCTGCCCCTAGCCATCCGAAGTGCACCCACTGCCCAGACACAACAACATGCCGTTGTTCCACCATACCCCCTCATTCCCATCCCATGCACCTCTCCCTGTCCCTCATCCTATCACCTCTGATCCACCCCCCCCCGTGCCTCCCTCACCGTGCTGCTAGGGAGCGCAGTGGGCGTGCATGCCGTGTGGCCTGGGCACGTCGTCCCTGGAGGGCAGCCGGGAGTGCGTCATAGGCGATGCCACGCGCCCTGAGTCCTTCTGCACCTTCACGCTCTCCCGGGACTCGCTGCGCACCCCAGCCCAGCAGGGCCAGGAGGGGGAGGAGGGGAAAGAGGGCGAGGAGGGGCAGCAGGAGGAGGAGGAGGGCGCATTGCCCCGGATGATTTCAGTGGTGCGTTCACAGACGCCACAGGGGACACCATGGCTGCTGTGATTGCCAATCAGTCGGCGGCAGCTGTGGTGTTCGACCTCTCCCCTCTGTCGCGCATGCACCCCGGCCGAATGTTCGGCCCCGTGCTGGATGCTGCTGCTGCTGCTGCTGCTGCTTCTGCTGGGGGGCACGCAGGGGCAGGGGGGGGAGGGGGTGGTGCACAGAAGGGGAAAGGGGGCGGGGCGGGGCGGCAGCAGGCGGAGTATTTCTTCAGTGTGTGCAAGCGGGACACCAGCAACGACACCTGCTATGACTACTCGGGCCAATCGCTCAACACATACGCGTGCAAGGTATCTAAGTGCGTGGCAGCTTTCTGAGTGCGTGGCAGCTTTCAAAGCACGTGGAGCTGCCCCTAGTGCTGTGCCACACTGCAGCACCACACCCCCCTCCACCCCTGCTCTCCATCCCTACCACTCTCCCTGTCCCTGCCCACCACATCTACCCTGCCTCATCCACGCATTCCCACCTCCCCTCTCCTGCACATTCCGTCACCCCAACCCCCCCACAAGGTGGATCCACAAGAGGCTATAGGGGGCGGGCTGCGCCCGGGCCACAGCCTGGGCAGTGCGGTTTCAGTGGAGTCGCTGGCAGCAGTGCACCCGGCGCTGTACCGGCGGGGGCTGGTGATGGCGCTGACAGGGGACGAGTGCCCGCAGACCAACATGCCGCGCGAGACCAAAGTCACCTTCATATGCGACCCCGCTGCTGGTGGGACAGGAGGTGGTTGGGGCAGGGCGAGCTAGTGGGATTGGTGCCGCACACCTTGCCTCCACAGCATTCTGAGTCCTTCCATGGGCCACACCCGAACCGTCCACCATCTACTATCCGCCCCCCCCCCCTCCCCTCACCAGGCCACGGGCAGCCAGAGGCGTGGACGGCAGAGGGGCAGGAGGCAGCGTTGAACCCAGCACTGGCCTACCCGCACTACGTATCGCGGGAGGGCGCGGTGCAGCCCATCGAGCAGAGCGACTGCTCGTTCGGCGTGGTGTGGTACTCGCTGTTTGCGTGCCCGCTGTGCACGGAGGACGACTACAAGCGTGTGGAGGCTGCTGCCTGCATGGACGACAAGAGGGCCACCTTCAAGTGGAAAACACCCACAGTACGTTGCACCTCAATGCTATTCTTTACCGCGTCGTCCTCCCAATTTCTCCAGCGTCCAGATAATGCACATGTTATGTTCCCCCACTCCCCTCTCTTCCCTTGGGCTTGCTGCACCCCCACCGCAGCTGTGTCAGCTGAACCCGTCGCACCCTCTTCCACCGGACGAGCCCTGTGAGCCGTGCCAGCAGGGAGAAATCATCCGCACAGTGGGCGACTGTGCCGACGCCGACGGGCGCCACAACGTCACGTTCGCGTGGCGCCAGCCGCACCACTGCAGCGCCACGCTGCCGGGGGCTGCCTCTCTGCCCGCAGCAGAGCTGGTGGGGCCGTGTGAGCAGCGCCTGCTGTACGTGGCGTCAGAGGCCCTCTCCCCCATGTGGGCGGCGCTCTTCGTGGCCCTCGGCCTCTGTATCGTGTGCTTTGGCTCGCTGTCCCTCATGACGTGGTTGCGCAGCCGTCGATTGCGGCAGATGTATGAACGGCTGGTGGAGGCCGAGGTGCAGATGGAGCGGGAGATGGGCGACCTGCATGGGGATGATGACGCGGATGTGGATGCGGATGTGGAGGACACACGACAGCTCACTAATGGTGACTCCTAGGGGAGCCACTGAGTGATTTTCATTAAGTATTTAGTGCGTTTGGAGGGCGAGATTTCCGAACATATAGGTGTACATATAGGTATTGCATCAAACTTCTATTAGCCTCTTGTAAAGGCCTTACCCGCTTTATTTAGCACAGAGATGTAGCAGTAAATGGTGATGCGTATTGTCCTTGTTACTGTGTTGCTTTCAGATGACACATCCATCCATGACATGTCAAGCATCACCCGCACCTAACCGAAGCGAACCCCCAACAGATGGTCCTGTTCTGTGTGTTCACTTGCCCGTGCGCGAGTCGTCCGCATCGCCACCAGCGCGCGCGCGGTTGTCCTGGCGGGCGTGGTAGGCGTGGCGGCAGGCATGGGAGTGGGCGACGCGCTCGTGATTCAGACGGCGCTCACCATCACCCTCGCGTCCACCGCCAAGCGAGCCGGATGGATCAGGTGATGACACGGACCAGGCAGCGCGAGGGGAGGGGATGGCTCAAGCAGGGATGGGGAGTTGGGGAACAACCGGCGGGCAGCGCTGAGGACTGCGCGTGTATGCTCGCCTGCCGTGCATGCTCGCCTGCCGTGCTGGGAAGCTGCCGTAGTGCCCGCCCCCCTCTGCTCCTCCCAGCGAGGAGCCATATGGGGCTGTCCTGAGGGCTGCCTCCTGCCAGCGCCCTGTGCCTGCCTCCTATTCGTCTCACTCTCTCTCCATCTCCCAAACCCTTCCCTTTCCCAATCCCTGTGGCCGGGTGCACGGCATGCGCGGGTGCATGGCATGCGCGGGTGCACGGCATGCGCGGGTGCATGGCATGCGTGGGTGCACGGCATGCGCGGGCAGCTACCACCCCGAGAGGATTGAGAACGAGAATGTGAAGAAGGCAGTGGACGTGGCGCTGTGGGTGGGCAACAACATCACCGCGCTGGTGAGACACGCACCACGGGTGCCGTTGCTCGCATGCTGGCGCTCCTCTTCTGTCCGTGCCACCGTACCACCGTACCACTGTACCACCGTACCACCGTATCACCGTACCACCGTACCACCATGCAGTGCATGCCACACCAAACAGGACATGCCCCTCCACTTACTGACCCCCTTGGCTCCTGGCCACCCTGCCACGATGCCCCACCCCCCATTGTCTCTCACAGGGCTGTGCGGTGATATCGACGGTGAAGAGGATGGTGGGGCGCGGCGGACGCAAGCTGGGCCGCCAGTGAGGGGTACCAAGTTGACGGTGCTGGTTCAGGCATCAGGCCACTGGGCATTAGCTCACTGGCAGCCATTGTTAGGAAAGGTTGCCTGTTGACTGCTGCATTAGAGATCAAGGGTTACATGCTAGGAAATACTAGAGTCTAATGCCTAACGTTTTTACATACATATTGAACTGCATGGCAGACGAACACAAGATGATTCCATCCAAGCACCGGGCAGGGCAGCACGGATTCTACAGCTCTGCTCCACGTTGATGACGTCTCCAGTCCGGCGCTGGCACATCCTCTACTCCCCCTCCCCCCTCCCCTCACTGTTTCTTCCACTGCACACACAGCCACTCATCAAACACGCCCCCTCCACCCTCTCCGCTACCCCCCTCCCCCTCACCCCCTTGCATCCCTTGTCTCTCTCCTTCCGCTTCTCCCTGCATCTCCACTTCCCCCTCCCCTGCTCCCTGATTCTCCCCGCCCTCGGTGCCCTGCCCCCCTGCAGTCTGCGCCTTGGGGAAGTGCCAGCCGCCCTCGCTTGACTCCTGGGGAGGGGGCAGGGCGTGGATGAGAGAAGGGCGAGGGAGAAAGAGGCGCGAGAGACGGGGTGAGTGGGGAGGGGCCGCACATGCTTGTGGGGCAGTGATGCGGCACAGAACATGATAATGGGTGGAAAAGACACGGGATGAGGGGCTGCGCCTAGCTGGATGAGCAAGGGGCAGCGCTGACCTGGATGAGCAAGGGGCAGCGCTGACCTGGATGACAAAGGAGAAGTTGGGCGGCATGCGCAGGGCCTTGAGGCGTCATGGTGAAGCGAACCTGCCATGCCATGCCATGCCATGCCATGCCATGCCACACAAAGCACGTCACAAGCGAGACCGGATGCAAAGAACGAATTGGGAACAGTTGGTAGGAGGCAAAATGCAGTGACAGTCGGAGGCATGGTGCACACATGGTAGGTGTGGTGCCTTGGCAACCCACACACCACCCCCTCACCTGGTGCCCCATCCATCTGTTGAAGTAGTCGGCGCCCAGCGTCTGGAAGATGTGGTCGCGCATCTCGTCGTTAGTCACCAGCAGACACTGCATCTCAATTGCCGCATACAGCCAGTACCTGCCATGCCATGGGAGGAGGGGGGGGGGGGGGAAGAAGACCAAGGCGTGATGCAGGTGAGGGTGGGTCAGGATGAGGCAGCGCTGGAGCAGCTGCCAGGGCATGAGAGCAAGGGGAGTAGCGCTTTGCACAGCAGCACGGCACCGCATGTGGCAGCAGTGCAGCGTACCAGTCGTCGTTGGCGCCGGTGGGGGTGGTGTAGAGGCAGTGCTGCTGCTCGTACTGTGCCAGGCACTGCTGCGCAAACGGCTGCGCCGCCGGCCCACCCTTCACGCGCTTGTGGTGCACCACCAGCAGCGGCAGGCGCGGGGAGGCGGAGGGGGAGTCTGAGGACGCCTCTGAAGGCATGGCCGAGCCTGGGGCGGCGGGTGCGAGGGCGGCCACGGCCTTGGCGACGGAGTGGAGCTGCCAGAAGTTGAACCCGCCCTGCGCGAGGTTCTGGTGGTACAGTCCCACGTTCGCCGCGTCCACCACGGCGCTGAACGGCCCGTGCTTTACCAGCCATGCCTTGAACACCGCCAGCTCGCGCGCCTTGCCCCGCGCCGCCACCAGCGCGTCTTGCCCCGCACCGCCACCAGCGTGCCACGGCGCGGGCAAAGCGCTCCGTCTCCTCGTCGTCCAGGTCTATGGTCGCCAGCTGCCCGCCGCACCCGCTGCACACGCCCACCTCGTCCACAAGCACGTCCTGCACCTGCCACTCGCCGCCCTTGCCCCCTGCGGCCCCTGCGTTGTGGCTATCCATGGTCCAGCCCGGCCCGTGCCATCCCCCCCCGTTCACTCTCATCGCCCTCTCCGCCTCCTCCCAGCTCCATGTCTTCCGCCCTGCCTCCGCCCCCTCCCCCTTCACCTCTGTCTCCCCCTCACAGCTGCCTGATTCTCCTGCCTCCTCTGCTCTCGTCTCCCCCTCACCATCCCCCCCTCCCTGTCTCGCACTGGCGGACTCAAACCAAGCTCTCAACGACCCTATCACGTCCTCGGGCAGCCCACGCGCAACTTTCCGCATGCGGTGAATGTTTTTGTACACGCTGCCCGGGCTGCCCGCCCGCACGCTCACGTCCAGCAGCGCAGCAACCTGTTCGGGCAGCGCGGCAAGCCCCCCTGCAGCCATGTGTTGGAAGACCTCCTCGGCGCGGGGCAGGTCGCCCTGGCGGCAGAAGGCGAGCAGCGCGGGGTCGTACGAGCGGTGGCGCGGTGCGCCACCATGTCCTCCACCACGCGGAACGCCATGCGCGCGTCGCCCCGCGCCGACGCCAGGCCGCGCGAGCGCGGTGAAGGTGGCTTTGTTGAGCGGCACGGCGCGGCGCTGGCATGTCGGCGTACACCTCCATGCTGCGCGCCGCCGCCACGCGCCTCGCCTCCTCCCGACTCCACTGCTCCCCCGCTGCTTCGCCCCCTCTGTCTGCCGCGCTGCTGTCTTCCCCGCCTGACCCTGCCCCATTCTCCCCCCCCTGCACCATGCCCACCTCCCCCGTGATGGCGACGAGCGAGCAGAGGTAAAGCAGGATGTTGTACTCGTACGTCTTGAACGCGGGGCCCGTGCCCGCCACGTGCGCGTCGAAGAGCGAGAGCGCGGTCTTGAGGTCGCGGTGCTTGCTGCACTGGTTCAGCAGCCGCTTCCCCTCCTCCTCCGCCGAGTACCTGCGCTTGCGCTTAGCCATGCCGCCGCCCCGCCCAGTACCGCCCTCGCTGCTGCGATCCTTGGTGGTGGGCACGGAAGCACTCTGGGCTGTTGCTGTTGTTGCTGCTGCTGCTGCTGCTGCTGACTACTCTTCGGGTTCTGTTACACATAAGCTGCTCAGCGTGACTACGAGCTCCACTCCCTCGACTTCTCCACTGCCTTCCTTCAGGGCAGCCTACACGAGCAGGTCTACTTGCGTCGCCCTCAGGGCTTTACTGGCACCTTCCCTCCTGGGACCCAGTGGCTCCTCCGGCGCCCCGTCTACGGCCTGCGCCAGGCTCCCCGTGAGTGGCACGACACTCTCCGTGCTACGCTTGCTGACCTGCAGTTCTTTCCGTCTTCCGCAGACCCTTCAATCTTCGTTCGTGCTGGCCAGACTCCGTTCTACATCCTTGTTTACGTCGACGACCTGGTCTTTGCCACAGCAGACAGGGACGCACTGGCCTCCGTGAAGGCAGAGCTGCTGAAGAGACACACGTGCACTGACCTTGGAGAACTGCGCCGCTACCTTGGCTTGCAGATCTCCCGGACAGAGCTTCGCGCACCATCACCCTGACTCAGTCACACTTGGTGCGCCAGGTCCTTCAGAGGTTCAGCCTTCAGTTCTCCTCTGCACAGCCCACCCCCCTGCCTGTAGACCACAGACTCTCCGCTCCAGTGTCTGAGGAGTTGGTAGAGCCCAGTGGCCCCTACGCAGAGCTGGTGGGTTGCCTCATGTACCTGATGACTTGCACTCGCCCAGATCTCGCATACCCTCTCAGCATCCTGGCTCGTTTTGTGGCCACAGGCAGACACCGACCGCAGCACTGGTCTACCGCTAAGAGGGTTCTGCGTTATCTTGCTAGTACATCGGGCATGGGGTTAGTGCTAGGAGGACGCAGGCCAGTGGTCCTTACTGGACACACAGACGCTTCGTGGGCAGACGACGCCGAGACACTCAGGTCTACCCAGGGCTACTGCTTCAGCCTTGGCTCAGCTGCCGTCTCGTGGAGAGCTACTCGCTCCTCGTCTGTTGCGCAGTCCAGCTGTGAGGCTGAGATCTACGCTGGTGCCATGGCGGCACAGGAGCTCCGCTGGCTGACCTTCTTGCTCACATGACTTAGGTGAGCGGCCTAGCTCTGCCCTGTTCCTGTTCGCTGACAACAGGGCCATGATCCTCCTGTGCCAGGAGCCTCGACTTGAGGGCAGAGCGAAGCACATTCAGCTGCGGTACTTTCTCCTGCGTGAGCTACAGCAGCGACGTCAGGCTCGCATAGTACACTTGGCCTCAGGTGCCAACACGGCTGATATCTTTACGAAGGCGCTTGCGCCTAAAGATCATCAGCCTCCGTTTTTGAGTGTGTGGGAGGGCAGCCCTCTCCAGCCCACTGCTTGCCGGCCTCCCCCTCTCCCGCCACACTATCTTCTCCTGCCTTCGTTGCTCCGCCTGCTCTCTTCTCGCCACTCTCCCGTGTCAGCTGTTTTCACACAACCCAGTAGCCGTCTACTTGTTTCCACTGCCTCCTGTCTCCGTCCCCCTCATCCCTCCACTCTCCTTCTCCTTCCCCCACCGCCTGTGCTTGCCCCTGTGTGCCCCTGCCCCCTGCCGCATGTGTGCGTGCGTGGCCGCCATGGACCTGCATGGCGCCGTGCTCACAGGTGAGCACAGGGGGAGGGGCACTCATGGGCAGTGTCCCTGTGGTCTCTGGGAAGCACCGCCTATTGGATCCACAAGAACGATGAGCGTTGAGTCACCTATTCACAGTGCAACCTCCACTTGTGTATCGCCCCCGTGTTCTAGTGCTCCCCATTCCCCTCTGACCTCTCTCTCTTTCTCCCTCCTCCCGCCCACCCAGTGACTCGAGCTGCCTCCCCTGGCCATGTGGGGTTGGGCGGCATGGTGCTAGCTGAGTCCACGTCAGCATTCCACCTGGTCACCACGGATGACCGGCTGAAAGGTGAATATACCATGCCACGTGATGCCATACCATGCGGCGCCCTAAATCTGCCATGCACAGCACCACAACATCCAGTCCTATATCACTCTATGCTCCTTCCTCGTGCTCCATTGCCCCCCACCCCCCCCCCCCCCCCTTCCTCCTTATTGCTGCCCCATACCCCCCCCCCCCCACCCTCCCAGTCATCCCGACGCGGGGCTCTGAGTTTCAGCTGCACCTGCCGCCCGCTGCTGCCACAGCCGGCAGCGCCAGGGCAGGCAGCGCTGCCGTGCACGCCGGTGGTGCAGCAGGTGGTCACTCTGATCGGGGACCTCATGGGCTCCAGGCCTCGCATGTGTTGTGGTATAATTCATACTTAGCATTTATGTAAGTCGTTTATTGATAGATAGTGTCGAATTCTACTGTAGAAGATAAGTCCGTAGGATGATGTCAGCAAATAACGCTCGTCATGAGGACAGTCGTTTCAGTCACTCGAACAGTCGCATCTCTTCGTTATCACCTGGGGCGCATAGCGCGATAGTGACGAACATGTACATTAGCAAACAGGTACTTTCCTAGAGCTATAAATCCTTGTAGTGTCCTTTTATTATTAACATTGAGATTTCAACTTCGAGAACTTTGAGACTTGACTTCCACAGAACTATATACTCAGGTTCACTCTTACAAGACTTCCGCTGTCTTACTAGTCTACCATTCTAATAAAGATCCTAGGCTAACACTTGAGGTTTTCCAAGTGTTTGTGTTTGCAGATTCTACACTTAGTCTCCTGCAACACCTGTCAAATTATTACATGGTATGAGAGCTGTCTGGAATTAAGACTACTATTAAAAATGACTGGATCAACACCAGCGCAATCTACCGGATCTACTGTACCTCCGGAACTACTGGAGTACCTGTCTCCACGACTGCCACTGGTCTCTCAGCCTCTGGACCGTTTCCACCGGCTTATGTGCACATCGGCATGCAGCAGAATCCGCCTTCTGTCAGTACTCCAGGGATGTCGTCAACTGCCCCTGCAGGGCTACAACATCAAACACAGGCAACAGCACAACATCAGACAACAGCTCAACAGCAAGCAACAGCACAACCACAGTTTTCAACTCAGTCAATATCGTCAGCGTTTAGTGGAATGAGTCTTGACCGCTCAAGTTATATGCGTGGAGCTACAGCTCGAAGTTCTGGCTCATTTGCCTTCTCACCTTTTGTGCAGCAGCCACAGTCGCAGCAGCAGCATCCCTTTTACATCATCGGGCGTTCACCTGCTCAGCAATAACCACAGCAGCATCAACAGCAACCACAGCAACAACAGCAACAGCAGCAACATCCAGAGCAGTTTCAACAACAGTAACAGCCTCAACAACAGGGTATTATCTTTCAACCACCGAATTTACTTAACAGCACACAGATCAAGACCACCATACCTTTTAACGGAGTGGGTTTTTACTCCTGGAGCTTCGAATTCGAACTTCTGGCACAGTCCGCCAGGCTATGGCCGTTCTTCACTGGCGAATTTACGTATCCTGTTACGGGAACCCAACTGGAGCAGTAGAGTTTCTTGCACGCCTCTCTCGGGGCGTATACGGTCCTTGTTTGGAACTTATCCCAAAGGAGCAGCTCGGCGTCCGTTCTTTTCATTCAAGCTTTACGCCTGAAACTGCATGGAACCACTTAAAGGGTGTGTACATGGCAAAAAAATACAATAACAGTGAGTAAGATTCTTTCGCAACTGACAAGTGTGCAGATGATGACAAACGAGAATGTCATGGATTACATCAATCGTGTTCGTACACTACGCGATCAACTGGAGAAGAGTGGAGGATACTTCCCTCGTGAGATGTATCTCACGGTCCTTCTTGCTGGCCTTGGACCCGAATGGCGACAGACGCGCGCCTTCCTGTGCATGAATCTGAACCTCTCCGAAGCCGAGATTTCTTCGTATCTTCAAGCAGAGCAGCAAGATCTTGACCTGCAGTCACAACGCAATCAGAAGAAAGGGATACATTTAAGTTTTTACTCAAATCCAGAACCACAGCAACAACTTCCCCCGAAATATCCCTTCTGTCATTTCTGCAAAAAACCAGGACACACTTACCAAACTTGTCGCAGCCGACATCAAAATCGACGCAGTACTTCACAGCCATATCATCGTTCGTAGCAGTTGCCGAAGCCACATCAACCAACGCAGCAGTCGACGTCCCCGGCATAGCAGATGCCGAAACCACCGCAGAATACACCGTCGTCACAGCATCGACCTCCGGTTTTTGCATATGCAACATAAGGAAAAGGGGTTTTCGGATGTGTTACAACAGTTGATGTTTCAGAAACTGATTTCGAGACACAACTTGAAGAAACCACAAGTGCTGAAGGCATTCCCTTACCGCAAGTTTTATGCTAACCTTGCTCGAGTCATTTCAGGACCCAATACTTGGTATCTCGACAGCTGTTGTGGTTGGCATATGTGCTCTGCTGAAACAAGCTTCATCACCAACCAGCGTCCACTTCGTCGTCCGATACCTGTCACAGTCGTAAACGAACAAACCATTATGGCAAGATCTGTTGGGACTGTAATGCTCGAATCAGTCGACACAGGATATTCCTTACACGTTACCAACATTCTTATCGTTGCCGGACTTGGCTTCAATCTTCTCTCCACAGCTCAACTCCTGGCACACAAGATTCGCACACAAGGGAAACTGTGATACAATGGATCAAGAGTTATGGCACAGCTTAACAAATACCTACCTCTGTCGTGCTGCTACTCAACATGGAGTATCAGTTCTTCAGTTCATGGCACAAGGCACCTCTGGTGATTCTGAACGTGTCCTTGCACTTGGTCCCTGGGATCACCCAGAAGAAACAGATTATCAACACGTGGATATTGATTTTCGAGCAACTACCGTACCAACAGCTTCTCGAACTGCAGCAGCCGTTCTTACCGCACTGGATACTTGGGAGTTCAATACCGCCGATGAAGGCGCCAACGCGTGGCGAACGTTTTATAAAACCCGCTCGGCCTTCCAAGGAACTCTAGCTCCACTTTGGGGCGAAATTAGCGGACTTGCCGCTGATGAGCCCGCAGTCGTCGAAGAAACAGTGAAAGCAGAAGTCACCGAGCAGGCCGAGTCTTCCAGTAGCCGTTGCAGGCCCGTCTGCTCACACATCAACAGAAGCAACATCAGAGGTTGCAATCACAACTACAGCAGAAGCTTCAAATGTTCAGCTACCGCTTACCCGTTTTGGTCGAAGGGGAGAGTAACATGTCGCCAGCTCTTTCTCCTTTTATCATTTCTTCATTTTATACTAGCGCCGATTTTTATCTGCGCTCATCAGGACACAAAGCCACAGAGGAAATTTGGCATCAGCGAGGACATCCGTCGCAAGGGATTTTAAATCATTCAATCCAAGCAGCAGTTCTTGATAAAAACAGTCTTCTTTTACCTGACGGCACGGAGATGAAGCCGCAGTCTCGCCCGATGGTTTGCATCACGTGTCCGGTCGCCAATCTTACCCACGACCCGTTTCCGAGTCATTTTCCTGCTCCACTCGTTATAAACTAATGTAGAAAGTCTACAGCGATATTCTTAACTTACCCTGAAGCAGGACCTAAATAAGAGCTGTACGGTGATAACCTTCATCGAAGCATCTACTCGCTACGTTTGGACAGCAAACCTTCATGCTCGTTATCTCGCTCATTCCGTCTTCGTCGTATGGCTCGCTGTCGCTGAACGAGAGTCCGGCGTGAAACTGCAAGAATTCCAGAGTGATGGTGCGCAGGGAATACACGAGCAACACCTTCACAGACTACCTCCAACCTCGGCATCAAACGGAAGCAGTCACTGCCGCATGCACACCAACAGATGGGGGTAGCAGAAAGGATGAATCGAACTCTGCAGGAGAAGATGCGTGCTCTGCTGACAGGCAGCCCTTCCTCCTCGCTTTTGGCCGTATGCGATGGACCACGCCGTGCTGTTACACAACCTGCTTCTTCCACGTCACTGCCCGAGTTTTCTTCTCCGCACCTGCAGTGGACACGAAAGTGGGAAGTACCAAACTTTTACGAGTTTTTGGGTGTGTTGCAGTTTCGTCCTCCAACTGCAGCACTCGGAAATTTTCAGAACGGGCAAAATGGGGTGTACACCTCGGCATCGAAAAACAGTATCACGCATGGAAGATTTTGGATCTTCGTTCAAACCAAATCGTCCCTTCACGTGATTGTCTCTTCTATGAAAGACTCACCTTGCCAGTTTTTCGTGCCCACCAGGCAGCAGCTGCCAACCCCGCCAGGCTGTTCGAAGGCTCGCGTGCATTTGCAACTGACGAAGCCGAAGCTGATGTACAGGACGAAGCAGTTTCTGAAGCCTCCGAAGCTGCCGCAACAGATATTCCCGAACCTGTCACGTCGACTGGCATCCCGGAATTTATTCCTCTCGCAGATGCTGACCCGGATGACGTTCGCGAAGTCACCTCAGTTACGAACGCGATCGCAACAGCAGCCGATGCCCGTCGTCTCCGACGAAGCAGTTCGTGTTACACCTGACGAAATTGGGGGGGAAGAAGGAGCAGAAGAAAATTTCGCAGGTGCAAACGAAGAACGTCCGCGTTTTACAGAAACCGGCTTACAGATACTTGGATTCGCAGTCGCAGTACAGTACAACGACAGTAAGATATCCGAACCGAAAACCGTTCGACAAGCTCTTACGAGTCCTCACCGAGAAAAATGGGGCGAAGCCATGGACAGAGAGCTAGCAGCTCTCAAGAGTCGCGGCACATGGGAGTTAATACCGACATCAGAAGTAAAAGGGAGAAAGGTACTTACCGGAAAGTGGGTCTTCCGTGTCAAGACTAATGCAGATGGGTCGTTTGAGAAATTCAAGGCGCGATGGGTCGTCCGCGGGTTCGAGCAGACTTACGGCATCGACTACGAGCTGACTTTTGCTCCCGTCGGTCACATGTCGATTCTACTCTGTGTCGCCGCCTGCCGCAATCTACGACTTCGACAAATCGACGTGGCAAACGCATTTCTCTACGCACCCATCGACACACTCATTCTGGTAGAGTACCCATACTCGTATACTACTAACCCACCGAGCGTATGCCGTCTCAGAAAGTCGCTTTACGGCATTAAACAGGCACCCCGGCTCTGGCAGCAGTATCTTCACTCATCACTGCTGGATTTCGTCAACTACCGCATGATCAGGGGATGTATCTTCTAACTGACGGCAGCAACTATATTTTACTTGTCGCCTACGTCGACGATATTCTCTACGTCAGTACTACCGACTCGCTCGCCAATACCTTCATACTGAAACTACAGAAAAATCTACAGCTTACCGTCTCCGAAACAGTCTCACAGTTTCTCGGTTTGAAAATTACCTGCTCACCGACGTCTATTCACCTCACCGCTTCGAAGTACGCAGCCACTCGCTGCCCGCTTCAACCTTACTCCTACTGCAGTCACTACACCGTACCGATCACTACCGACAGATCAAAACCGAATACTACACCGTTGAGTCTAACCGATTTACAGTTTATCAACAGCAGTTAGGCTGTTTACTCTTCGCCGCCGTTACTTGTCGTCCAGATCTAGCCTACGCTGCTAGTCAACTCGCTCAGTTCCTACGCCGTCCGAAGAGGAACACCAACTCGATCTTCTCCGCGCGCTTCAGTATTTATATCGACTCCTACGTCGGTTTAGTCTACAACGTCATCGGTTGTAAAACACTATACTACACGGTTTCGTCGACGCCGATCACGATGCTGACTATACTAATCGCCTCGCGTACTGGATTTATCTACCGCCTTGAACCTATCGGGCCTATTTCTTGGAATTCGACCAAGCAGGAGCTGATTACTCTCTCCTCTGCTGAAGCTGAGTTTATCGTT
>BQMB01002054.1:0-165000 GCA_027943415.1 Closterium sp. NIES-67
TATCGTCACCCCCCTACCCCCACCCCCCTGCTCCAGTGCTTACCTTCCCCAGCTCTCGTCCGCTGTGTTGAGCCCATACTCCAGCGAGTCGAGGCCCTCGCAGGGTCAACATCCGTCATAAGTTATAACCGCTCCATCACCCCACTAGGACTGCAGTAACTACCCGCCCCAGTTCTCACCTTCGAGAGATCCACCCACTCCCAGCTCTCGCCCGCCGTGTTGAGCTCATACTCCAGCGAGTAGAGGCCCCTCGCCACATCCCCATCCGTGACCACCGCCTCATAGAGCCCCAACCCACTAGAGCTGCAGTAACTACCTCCCAGTTCCTACCTTCGAGAGGTCCACCCACTCCCAGCTCTCGTCCGCCGTGTTGAGCTCATACACCAGCGAGTAGAGGCCCCTCGCCACATCCACATCCGTGACCACCGCCTCATACCACCGCGATACGCCATCCTCCGTCCACCGGGTCTTCACCCTCCGGCCTATCAGCGGGTCTAGCGTCACCCCCCCACTGCCCCCGCCACTCCTCCCCCCACTGCCCCCCTCCCGGTCCCCTGGCGCACCGGCAGACTGAGGAGGCGGAGGGGAGAGGGGGGAATGATGTGGGGGAAGGAGGGGAGGGGCGGACACAAGGTAAAGGGGACGATAGGCTGGGGAAAGGGGGGAGGGGAAGACGGGAAGAAGGGAGGAGGAAAGGGGCACGCCGGAGGTGGGGGGGAGGAGAGGAGGTGGCGAAAGGTGAGGAGTAAAAGGCTGCTAGGTGAAAGTGCGGCGCAAGTGCGTGAGTAAATGGAAGGGTACCGGAGAGACACCAGCTCTCTAGGGGCGCCTCAGTTCAAGGAAACTGGGGAGATTGGAGTAAGGCAAGGTGACTAGTAGAGTGGAGCTGTACTCCCATACACCACTCACCCATTTCTGGTAAAACTTTGTACTTTTTACTTACTAACCCCGACGTCCTTCCCCTTCCTCCCCCCTCTTCCCAAACCCTACAGCCCCCCAGGCAAAACAGCAAACCTAGCTGCCTGCATCTCCCATCTAGTCTCTCCCCGATCCTCCCTTCACCCCAAACCTTACCCCCAGCACTCACCCATCGCCCCGCCGTCCCTTCCCTTCCCCCTCTCCTCCCCGACCCCACAGCCTCCACAGGCGCCACTGCAAACGGCGCCCCACTCCCGCTCCCCCTCCCCCGACCCCCCGACCGCCCCATGCCCTTCCCCAGGGGCGCTGCGGAAAGGGCGGCCATTTTTGGCCGCTTGCGTGAGGAGGCTGGGGGGATGATCTCGGGGGAGGGCGCAACTGGGGGAGGCGCGGGCGCGGGAGGGGGGGAGGCGGATGGTGCAGGTAGGCCCCTGCATCCCGCGCCTTCTTCCAATCACTGCAGGGATGGGCGGGAAGGGGGAAGGGGGAAGGGGAAGCAGGAAGGGGGAATGGGGGCCGGGGGGAGGGAGGCATATGTTGAGCTGTGATGTGGGAACCGGGGGATGTTGAATTGAAACGACACCACACAGGGGGTACGTTAGAAACGGCAAGACGTTTGCTGGAAGCGAGGCACCAAATCAGGCGTATGATCTCGTCCTCATGCACGCGCGACAGCAGCACGCGGTGCACCACGCCGCTTGCAATATGCAGAGAAAAACAAGAGGTAATAGCTACCTTGTGCACCCAAACGACGCACCATATAAGGCGGATGTTCTCGTCCTCGTGCACGCGCGACAGCAGCATGCGGCACCTCGTCCTGAATGTTGAGCTCCTTGCGCAGATCCGACATCAGCCGCTCCTTCGCCTGCCACCACCATGAGATCAGATCAGAGGGCAGTTAGAGGGTAGCCTTTCTTTAGGCGCCTCAAAAATCAGAGGGCGGGTAAAGGGCAGGTAGAGGGCAGGTAGAGGGCAGGTAGAGGGCAGGTAGATGGCAGGTAGAGGGCAGGTAGAGGGCAGGTAGAGGGCAGTCAGCGGGCAGTCAGCGGGCAGTTAGAGGGTATCTCCTTGCGCAAGTCCGACATCAGCCGCTCCTTCGCCTGCCACCACGCATCCACCATGCACCGCCCATAACCCATGATCCCCATCGCACATCACCAACCAACCATGGCATATCATTCCCCATTACAATCCATGGGTCCATCGGTGCATGGGTGCATGGGCGCATGGGTCCAAGGGTGGATGGTCCACGGCAACAAGGTGCAGTTCGAGACGCCAGCACAGCAGCAGGGCGGTAAATGGAGAACGGCGATGTCGCTTGGAAGACTAAGGAGGTGTGCCTACCCACGTGATCGCCTCTGACTGCGCGCCGAACGCTCTAATCACGCCTAAGTACGCCTCTCGCTCCAGCTGCTGCAGCATCCCCTCCCATGCGCTCCCACCCACACCCCTCCATGCGATAGTAAATACATTTTGAGACGTCTCATCTCAAGGTAATCGCCCTTACCCAGGTGATCGCCTCTGACTGCGCGCCGAACGCTCTGATCACGGCTAAGTACGCCTCTCGCTCCAGCTGCTGCAGCATCCCCTCCCACGCGCTCCCCGCCCCGCCCCCCTCCTCCACCCCCTCCATCCCGCAGGCCCCCTCCGCTCCCCCCACCATCCCCGCGCCCGCGACCCCCGCCGCTGCTGCCGCCGCTACCGCCGCTGCCGCGGCTGTTGTGGAGAGGTTCGAGCCTCGGACGCTGCTGCCTCGGCCGAGCCTCTTGGGCGGGGATGGGTAGGCGTCGTCGTCCGAACCTGTGAAGGAGGGACGGAAAACGTGACGAGAAACGTCAAGAGGAGCGGGAGACAGCGGGCGTGCGAAGCGAAAGGCGCGGAAATAAATCGGCGGGGAAATAACTGGGCGCACGACATCTAACGAGGTCTGCCCGACAGGCCATTGGCGGAAGGTAAGCGCGCGCGAGCGGAGATGCCGACGAAATAGCTCAAGTGAAAGTGAGGCTGAATAAACGCAGGTAGATCAAGTAGAGGGGAAGGTGATAAGGGTATCACTGACCGTCATGCCCTACGGCCGGCACAGGCTTGTTGCCCCCCCGCTGCTTCGCCTGCATCCAACGGCGCGACGCAACGCGAACGCAGCAAGAAGTGAGGTGGGGTGATACGAGAACACCAATTAGGGTTGGGTCGTCGGTATAGGCGCCCGAGAAAATGCGAAAAGAACAGCGGAGCAGCGCTGACAATCGAGCGGCGGACTCACCATTCTCAAAATGGTTTCTCTGGCGAAGGAAACGGAGTATATACAAACGGCAGTGACGAGGTGAGGATGATGGGGGGTGGAAGTTCGGGAAACCTAACCCTAACCCTAAAGCGGTGCTCCAAAACTCCTGTGAGCGGACGTGCTCGGCATAGCAGCGAAAAATTTGTTTGCTTCTGCTGATTCTTTTTATACATAATATCGAATTTATTGTCGACGCGGACATTGCACTGACCCCGATGTGTCTCTGCGTGGGAGGACGGTTCGGACCAGGACGTTCGGTTCAACTGCCCGCAGGCATTTTCCCTTGCTTCGTGCGGGTCGCGCTGTCAGGAATGCTTCATTTCTGCGAAACACCTGCCCTTCGTTTTGCGTCGCCTGTATCCAGCTGACCAGTCGTCGTCCAACCAGAATTGCTGCGAGTCGACAGGCTGTAAACACCGCTAACCAAGATTGGTGCTGCGACTGACGAAGATCGTCGGCACAGCTGTCTGACTTTCCTTGCATGCACCTTCTCCCATTCCACAGCCCGTATCATCTCAGTTTTTCCGAATGCTTCTGCCGACAACCTCGTTTCGTACTCGCGCGTTTTCCGCAGACGCCTCCGCGGGAAACTGTAGCGCACCCCCCCGGTGTCCCGCCGGCTATTGCACTTACCTCCGCCTAACTCCCCACCCCAGCCTCCTCCGCGGCGTGTACGCCACAATTCACTTTATACGGTATAGTCTGGTTCTCAGCGATCCAACGTGGTGAATCGCGAAAGCAGCTCTCAATCACGATTTATCCTAAACGTACGCGCTGCTCCTCCACTCTGCTGAACTAAGGGCGGGCGACATTAGGCTCGAGCTGGGGCAGAAAACTGACCCCAGGACTCAATACCCAACCCCACTCCCCCCTCCCCTTCCCCGTTCCCCCCCGCTCTTGTTCCCTCCCCATCCTTCCTGCCCCCTACCCCCCCCCCCCCCCAAAGCACACTTACCTGTTGCATCTCAGTCAACCGTCCTTTGACATGCCTGAGCCGCTGAATCCACGGCACTGCTTCACTCTCTTTCTTTCACCATTTCCGTAGCTCCTCATTTGGGACGCCATTTGTCACGTGCGTTTCTGCCTAACGACGTCTCTCGCTGGCGTCTCGGCTGCAACTGGTCTATCTTGGACCGCGCTTCTTTCGACCTGCCATTTCCATGCGAGCGTGGCTGCAGTTTCGTTACCGCTGACAGCAACCTCCCGCGCGCCTACGTCTACGCAAGTGACTCGGATAAGTCAAGCTTTGGGGCGCTTCAAAACTACGAATAAGTCACTTGAAGCCATGGGCCCGATTCGAATAAGACGCTTGACGTCGCCGTCGCTCGCAACGCTTTGCTCTAGAACCTCCTCCACTTCAGCTCGCCATACCCCGACCCGCCATAACCCAACCCTCCACAGCCCAGGCCGCCAACACCGACCGCACTCTCCGCTTCTCCTCCTCCTCCTCCCGCTCCTGCTCGCCGCCGCCTGCTCGCTCCCCCCCTGCTCCGCCGCCAAGCCCGCTCCCGCCGCCGCGAAGCCCCCCGCTCCGCCCTCTCCGCCCATTCCGCGCCCGACCCTTTCGGCAACGCGGAGGTGCTGGGCTTCCCCAAGCCGCCCAACATCATCTCCGACGGCACACCGGCAGCCACCGTCCGTCAACGTCCCGCTGACGGTAACGATGACGGAATTCGTCAGGAGCTCCTTTCCGTCAACCAGCCGACACCCACCGTCTCCGTTCTCACCGTCACCATCCTGACGGTGCTAATGGCGGCAGCGACGGGCCTGGGCTCTCTGCCGTTCTTTTTTATGGAGATGGAGGAAGAGTGGGCCGGCGTGTGTAACGGCGTGGCTTGCGGCGTCATGATGGCCGCTAGCTTCGACTTAGTCTCCGAGGGACGGCTGCACGACAGCGGATCTGGCGGCGCGTGCGTGGTGGTGGGGATTATTCTGGGCGGGCTGTTTATCGTTGTGAGTCAGCGGATTCTGGAGCAGTTTGGCGATGTTAAAATGATGGACTTAAAGGGCGCATCCGCTAACCGCGTTGTTCTCATCCTCGTTATAATGACCCTCCACTCCTTCGGCGAAGGCTCGGGCGTCGGCGTCTCCTTCGCCGGCCCTCGCGGGCTGTCGCAGGGGCTGCTGGTAACCATCGCCATTGCCGTGCACAACGTCCCGGAGGGCCTCGCGATGACGCTCGTGATGGTCGCACGCGGCGTGCGACCGCGCAACGCCATGCTGTGGAGCGTCTTCACGAGCCTCCCGCAGCCGCTAGTCGCCGTCCCCGCGTTCCTCGGCGCCAACACCTTCACGCAATTCCTACCCCTCTGCATGGGCTTCGCGGCGGGCTGCATGATATGGATCGTCTTCGGGGAGGTCCTCCCGGAGTGCATCAAAGAGGGCGCCAACTCCTCTCACGTGGCCTCCGCTGCGACGCTCTCCGTCGCTTTCATGGAGGCGCTCGGCGCGTTTCTAGAAGGCGCGGACTCCCCTGCCAGCTGGCACCGCCTGGTTCCCATCGCCTGGGCGCTGCTGTTCTTTCTGGGCCCTCTGTTCGGCTCCATCCTCCCCCTCCTCCTGTCCCACTCTCTTCCCGCCCCGTCTCGCCCCCTCTGCTCTCTGGCTTGGCGGGGGGTCGCTTTTAGGCCTGGCGCTGTGGCAGCCGGTGCAGCTGCTGGTGACGGGGCAGATGGAGTTACTCCCCCTGCTGTCGGTGTTCTATGTCGGCTGTGTGCTGCACTATTTCTGTGCTTCCATGGGGGGAGTCTGGCTCCTGGGAGTGTGTTAGGGGCGCAGCAGAAGGTCCATGGCGGTTTCAGTGACGTGCAGTGTAGTCAAGGGATGCAGCAGCGGGCTGGGGAAGCGGAAGAGATGGAGGTTCTCCGAGCGTGGAAGCCGAGCCTGCAGCTCAGCTACGGTATCCGAGCCTCGGTGCTGGTCTGCATTGCTGTGTCTGGGCATGCTTTTGCCGAGGGGCTCCTGCTGGGGCAAAAAGCAGCACCAGGAGGGGGTAGGGGGGATAGAGGAGGAAGAGGAGGAGGGGAGTAGGGGAGATTGGGATGCGCATGCTGCTTCCCGCAGCCATTCATGGCGTGCCACGTGGCGTAGCTGCAGCAGCCGCTGCGCTGGGTTCATTCTCCATCACTCGATCCACTCCAGAGGTCCCCCTAGCCGCAGTCCCCCTAGCACTCGCATCTGCTGCTGCAGCCGGGCTGGCTGGGCCCATCGGTGCTGTGGCCTCTTTCCTCTTCTTCCATAGCTTCGGGGCTGGGTTGCTGAACTGGCTTGTGCTGGCTTGTGGCTTGCTGGCCCCTGCAGGGCTAGATCAGCTGCTGCCTAGAGGCCTGTGGGTTGCTGGAGGGAGAGGAGGTGTAGGTGGAAAGGGAGGAGGGGAATGGGGATGGAGTGTTTTGGATAGGCGACGAGTGGCTTTGGGGGGGTCTTGGGGTTGGTGCTCGTGGTGGCGAGCCTGATGGGGAAGAGGTCGATATGTGCGCATACAAGTTACTGTAATGCGGCTCCTGCAGCGTTGACATGAGTTGGTGCAGAGACTCATGCCATGGCTGTTGTTGACATGTCCCCAAGCACCTCCCTGCCCCGGCTGATCATTGCTGTAGATTGTGCTACCCGGTTCTGCATAGTAGGTGTCAGCTTGTTGTTTATATGGCTTGTTAATACAAAATAGTTTAATGAGGCTAATCATTGTAACTAATGATCACTCATGAGTAAATGGATGTCTGTAAATCACTATTTTTCGTAAATACTATCGCTGTCATCTGTACAGAAATATTCGAAGCAGATTGTATTTCGGCTATTCGCTGATGTCAGGGGGCAGGGCATTCCCTGAGTCCTCCTGACAGCCGCCGCGTTTCGGAGTCCCCCCCCCTTCTGTCATTCTAGACTTGGCCGATTTTTTCCATCCACGGTCTGAAGTGAGCGCTCCTGATAGAAGTAGTTCCCGCCTCGCGCTTGTTCCAGACATTCGAGACGCTTCGCTGTCCCCCTTCCGCCGCCAGACCCGTCGCATCGCATGGCTCGAAGCCTGTGTCCGCTTGCTGAAGTGCTAGAGCGTTCACGGAGAACGCTCAGCATGCAAGGCACGTTTGAGATTCAGGATGCCTGTAGAAAGCAATTGACTGAAGAAACTTTCTGGCTGCTTCTGCCAGACTTTCCAATAGCGGCTACTTGAACTTTAATATTCCGTCTCCTAGTCGGAAACTTTCACATTCCTCAGGAATTAAGTTTATTCTCCGAAGAGATAGCCATAGAGAGTAAGGCTTCTCACGAGGCCAGCTGGTAGTGGGGTCCTGAATCAAGTGATTTTTGAGTCGACTCAAGAGTCCTGAATCATGGCTTCCGCTTCGTCCCAGGCTGGCTACTTAGCGAAGCAGGGTCTGAGTCTCTTATACAGCGCCACTGTAACGGGGGTGAACGCGGTGTCGACAGGAATCAGTATGGCGTACAAGCACTGCGCGGATCTGCACGAACGGGAGAAAATCGAATCTATGCGCAAGGCAGGAAAGCGACCAGAGGATGTCATCGTCGCAGGTGCGACGCTGCATCCAGTCATCTTGATGGCTTTTAGCCGTCGCCGTCACTAGCCTTGCGTTTTGCGGATTCCAGACATTCTTATGCCTTATTTAGTCTGCACACGCTAAGTCTTCCGGAGCTCCTACCTGTCTCCTCTCTCGCAGCCCTTCAGCGACTGCTTCACCTGGAAATGGCGGGTTACCACCACGAAGTCGCTGCTGTTTCGCAAAAGATCGCGACCAAGCTGGTATGGTAACCGCAGCCTTCTGCGTCAGCACATTCCTCCTTGTACTAGTAACCGCTTTTCGCGATGATAGGCTGATGGCCTTATTCCACGTTCTACGCATCTGTCAAGTTTACGTTAAAGCGTGGCGTTTGACGCTTGAACTAGTATCAACAGTCCAGTAGTCTCTTGCTGACACTGAACTGAAACTCTCCACACAGTCTGATTGTTTCGCTGCCTGGTGTTTCACCATAGCTTTCCACACGATCTGAGTGTTTCACTGACTGGTGTTTCAGGGCACAGCGGACGACAGGAGCAGCGTGGAGCATCAGACGCTGCAGGCACTCAGCCAGACGCTCATAGAAGCATGTCGTCAGCATGGCATGGACGTGACGTCATCTGTGAAAGGCGGAAGGCTGGGATTCCAGGGCCTGGAAGACTTTTTGAATTCCTCGCGGATGGGAACTGACCACTACGATCGCGACAAGCTGGTTACTGACCTGTATTTCGCCTTCCTGTTCGCTCAAGATGTAAGTGGCCTACCATGGTTCATGCTTCTACGAATCTAGCTGGAAGGATTTTATAAATCTGATTTATCTTATATGATTCTCTTTCAGGACGCTCAAGGCAGCATGCAACGCATTGAAGCAGCAATTAACGAAGCAGTGGAAAGGCTTATATCAGGACCAACCCGAGACTGCCTGTCGCCTTTATCCCCCTTGAGCCCATCGTCTGCCGACCATCTCTCTCCTTGTAAAAGCGGAGGAGGGTTCTCCTCTGGCTGCGTCCGTGCTGCTTCTGTCAACGACCTCCCTGCTTATGCGCGCCCAGACGCCTTCAAACTGCCTCAGGCCCCTCCCTCAGCTACTTCTTATTCTTCCAGCAGCAGCAGAGGCGGTGCCAGCAGCAGCAGCAGTGGGTCCAAATGGGGCGCATCTGCTTCTTCAGTGAGCAGGAAGGCAGGAAACAAGCCATCTCCTGTTGTGGCAACTGGCACAGATGATGATAAGACGTGAGTGACTTAAGTGACAGCTCTTGCATCTTGCAGTCGATCTGCATAGGCACGAATGTTAGGTGCACTCTGGACAGATCAGTTCCTTGTTCTTCCTGACGTGTTCATGTGTGATTGGCAGGTCTGACGGGCTGATGGTGCTGAAGCGGCTGGCATGCTGCATGGCGAGAGCAGCAGCAGAGGCAGAGGCGCGCAGGCAGAGGGGCTGCAGGACGCACAGGAGGTGGTGAGGCGGGAGCAGGAGAAGGCGAGTCGATCAGTAGCCATGGCCGAGGGAACGAGTGGGGGTGTGCCATGGGTGGGGGCAGGCCCATTCCATCAGCCACAAGGCGGTCACAGCGCTGCGGGTGGTGCATGGGGCACTGCCTCGGCTAACAGTGCTTTCTCTGGTGGTGCTCCTGGTGTGGCTGGTGCAAGGAGTGTGGCCGGCCCATCTGCTGGCAGTTCTGCTGCTGCTGTGTCCAACTGGAAGGGAGGCAACTGCAGCGCCATGCCTGTGGATGCGGCTGTTGGTGCTTATAACAGGGGAATGGTGACGGGGGGAGCTGGTGGTTATGTGGCGTCTGGTGGGGCTGGGAAAGGCAGTGGAGGGGGGTGGGGAGGGAAGAGTGGTGGGGGTTGGTGATAGTGCTGGGAGTGGATTGGGGGGAGGGATGAAGGAAGAGGAAGAGGGGGGGGGGGCGGAGGGAGAGGAGGGAAGGGGTAGCTGTAACATGAGGGGCCAGTTGGTGTAAATTGGTCGGTGAAGCTAAAGAGACTGGGACAGTTGAGAGGAGAGCACCCATGCTTGCTTAGGCAGGCAGATCAATAAGCAGGTGTGCTTCCAAGGGTAGAACAAAAATCTGGAATGGAGTATATATGGTTGCCATGAGCAAAGAATGAATGTACATGAGCAACATTGCTGCCATTCGTGTATCTGACAGCTAGTGCATGTGCATCTACAATGCTGCTCCTATGCATGCTACAGTCACACCATGGCACACCATCTAGAGCACACGTTCTCAGCTCAAAAGAGACCTGAAAATAGTTCCCCAGGACCGCCTCAAGGGACCTGTCGCTCCTTATCAAGGCACGTGCCCCCTGATCCCCATGAGTGGCACACATAAGTTGAGTGACAAGGGCTGTAGAAGCAGGAGGAGACTCACCTATCCCTGCAATCTACAACCCCTTCCACATTTATTTTGTTAACTGCTTATCGAAGCCCCCTCCTTCCTGATGTAGTGTAATTGTCCGTGTAGGTTGGGCAGGTCAGCATATGGCCTGCGGGATCCAGCGGCGGTAGATCTGCCCGCGGAGGGCGCCCTGGGGGAACGCCTGCGTGTTGATCTGCACGTAGAAGCGCCCGGGGTTCTGGTCGATCCTCTGCACCAGGTCGTAGATCGACGACCCCGTTTGCATCGTCCCCACGCTCTTCACTGTGCTAACGCCGCCGCCGCCGCCGCCGCCGCCGGCGGTCACGCTTGACGCGTTCGCCGCTTTAATCCCGTTGGACGGGGCGCGAGTGAACGCCGAATCCGGCGGCGTGACCCCGCTATTGCTCGCAGTGGAGCCGCCGCCGCCGCCGCCGCCGCCGCCGCCGCCCCCGTTATTGTCAACTATCCCGAGGCTGATGTACTTGTTGTCGGCGTCGGTGATCCACGTGTCGACCTTCAATTCGTTGGGGTCGTCGATGGTCCAGGGGTTGGGGAGGCGCCAGACAAGCTCGCCGTTGCTGCCGCGGCGGCCGTCGTAGAGCGTCTGGCCGGTTGGCGGCAGCGGCGCGGTGAGCGACTCGATGTCGAAATGGAGCTTTATGTTGATCTTGCTGCCTTGCCTGCGAAACGTCGCAGAAGTTAGCAAGACGTCGCAAAACGTCGCAAGTCAGAGATGGTCGTTAGTAAAACCACGGGTTGCGAAACGCCGTGATTGCTGCACGTGACTGCAACGTGACTCGTTAAAAGCAGAAGGTTCTCACTGCGAAACGATCTGATAAAAGCTGGAAGCACTCACTGGAAGACGAGGATGCGGAAGTAGCCAACCGCGCCGGAATCACCCCCGAGATTGGAGCTGAGGACTTTGTTGGGCTTTAAGTTAGCGATCAGCGTGCCTGCAGGGGGAGAGGTGACGGGCAGGAGAGGGGGGGGAGAGAGAAAGGAGAGGGTGGGGCAGAGGGAAAGGAGTAATGAAAATCGCCGGCATGTATGGATGGCGGCCGAGTGATGCATGGACGGGCACTTGGGGGCTTGAGGACATGGCACAGGGGGGCATAGGGAGAAGAGGACAAGGGGACATGGGGGCATGGTGACATGGGGGCATGGTGACATGGGGGCATGGTGACATGGGGGCATGGTGACATGGGGGCATGGTGACATGGGGGCATGGTGACATGGGGGCATGGTGACATGGGGGCATGGTGACATGGGGGCATGGGGACATGGGGGCATGGGGACATGAGGACATGGGGACATGGGAACATGAGGACATGGGGACATGAGGACATGGGGACATGGGGACATGGGGGCATGGGGGCATGGGGGCATGGGGACATGAGGACACGAGGGATGCGGCAGCGCGTTTAGGCCATGGGGGAGGCTTGCTTTCGAGCGTGGTGGGAGTGAAAGTCATAGCGCTTCAATTCTGCTTTTGAGTCATGAGTCCCTTCAAAAGCAGTTTACGGCGGGGTAGGAGGGAGGCGGAAGCGTGAGATCGAAAGAGAGTGACTGGCAGATTATTCGAGTCCGGCGACGAGGCGCGGGGCATAGAGCGAATCGATCCGATACACGCGAGAAGACCGATTAGAAGTTGAGGAGACGACCGACTAGGCGTGCGACAAGAAGCGTGCGACAAGAGGCGTGCGACAGGAAAAAGAGGCTCACATCGAGGGACCCCAGGGAAGGGGACTTGAGCTGTTGCCGTTAACGACGATGCTAGTACGAGCAAGGTTGACAGTAGCACCGCTAACGCCGTTATATGCGCCATTGGCTTGCACTACGCGAGCTGAGGATGCGACAGTGCCTTAGAGATCCGCGGGGTGAAGGTCTAGACGGTGCGCTTCGTGTCTATGCGGAATGAGATTGCTCTGTCAAGTCGATTAATTCTAGCCAGTTACAAGTCGAACAAGTTTATGTTTCGTCAAACAAGTTTGGGTGGATTGCGGGCCCTCGAAAGGCCCAGTGCTCAAGAAAGATATGGCAAACCGACGAGTCTGCCGCGTCGACAAGCCTAATACGGCCGCCACGCGTCTACCGACAAGTCGGCCGACGAAGGTAGGAAGGAAGAGGCCACCCACTGGAAGAAGTTGACTGACGCAGCAATGGCGCGGGCGACGACGGTTGTGGGGAAGGCTACGTGATACTGAAATCTGGAGTGGAGTGGAGTGGAGATGAGAGGAGTGGAATGCCTGGCCCATTCCCCCAACACAACCGCCAGCAGCCAGCAGCAGCCAGTGAGGCAACCTGACCAAGGGGAGGGGTGAAGCATTTGTGTTGAAATGTCGGAGAGGGGGAGAGGCATTTTCCGAGCCAAGGCGCGCCAAATTGCCCTCCATCAGGTCGCGTTCCGAGTCGCGCCGCCAATTCCGAGCACGACGGGGCTCGCTGAGGCCCCGACCGAGTTCCAAAATTTTGATACAAATTCGCTCGTTACTATCGTCAGATAATCCGAAAAATCCCAGAGTGCGAACAAATGTGCACACCCACTTAGACACTACGACAGGTTCATATGATAAATGAGAAATATGAGGACAGAATCTACAATGCTTTCCTTCTATCCATGGTCCACCTCGTGCTCGTAGTTATGAATATAGTACATGTAATAATTTTAAAATGGTGCAGAAGACTAAGTACACAATCTGCAGACACAACTTGTACTTGAAGTAGAAAATAATACTGAAAGTACCTCCAGTAGCAGTTAGTTAACAAGTTGTAGCACTAGAATCAGTATTACACCCTTGTGATACTTCAAGACTTGAGCACGGGATCTTTGATGGAATGGTAGACTAGTAAGACAGCGGAAATCTTAGAACTTCTTGTTAGATTGTCGAGAGAATGATGGGGCTAAGGGAAAGCAGCGATGGTTATAAAGGTAGGACTGTATCCTCTGAGAACTGACCTAACTAAGGCTATAACAAATATAAACTACCTAGCCTATATAATTATATTTGTTAACACGCCCCCTAGCCGAGAGAGTGCCAGTTCATAACAAAGAAAAATACATCAGGGCAGCACTACTAGTCTGACCTCAGGTGAGTCTAATAAGGAAACTGAGGGCAGCACTACAAATCTGACCATTGAAACAAGAGACCACAAGGCCAATCAGCAAGTGTAGCAAGACAAGCAGGTATAGAACAACAAGTACATGTCGAGAAGAAAAACTCAACAAGTGTTTGATAGAGAGAGAGAACAATGGTATATACCTAAGAGTGTTGTACCCTCTAATAGGTGACCCTATACAGTCTATACAAATATGAGTTATACATATATTTGACACACCCCCTAGACTGCATAGGGGCAAATCCTGAACAAGCAGCTCAGGGCGGCACTACTAGTCCAGCCACTAAGACAAGGGTCTAAAGACCAGTCAAAAGGAGTACAGGCAAGACAAGAACAAGACAAGGGCGGCACTACTAGTCCAGCCACTGGGACAGGACACAAGTCCAGTCTGAGTACATATATAGATATATATAGGACAGCACAAAGTCAAGGTCCTAGCAAGTGAGAGGCTACAGGAACTAGACCGAGCTGTACACAGTGCCGCTGATGATCTTTAGGCGCAAGCGCCTTCGTAAAGATATCAGTTGTGTTGGCACCAGAGGCCAAGTGAACTACGCGGGCCTGGCGGCGCTGCTGTAGCTCGCGCAGAAGGAAGTACCGCAGCTGGATGTGCTTCGCTCTGCCCTCAAGTCGAGGCTCCTGACACAGGAGTATCATGGCCCTGTTGTCAGCGTACAGGACCGGGGCAGAGCTAGGCCGCTCACCTAAGTCTGTGAGCAAGAAGGTCAGCCAGCGGAGCTCCTGTGCCGCCATGGCACCAGCGTAGATCTCAGCCTCACAGCTCCACTGAGCAACAGACGACGAGCGAGTGGATCTCCAAGAGATAGCACCCGAACCAAGGCTAAACCAGTAGCCCTGCGACGACCTGAGCATCTCAGAGTCGTCTGCCCAAGAAGCGTCTGTGTGCCAAGTGAGGACCACTGGCCTGCTTCCTCCTAACACTAACCCCATGCCTGATGTACTTGCTAGATATCGCAAAACCCTCTTAGCGGCCGACCAGTGCTGTGGTCGGTGTCTGCCAGTGGCCACAAAGCGAGCCAGGATGCTGAGAGGGTATGCGAGATCTGGGCGAGTGCAGATCATCAGGTACATGAGGCAACCCACCAGCTCTGCGTAGGGGCCGCTGGGCTCTACTGGCTCCGCAGGAACAGGAGCGGAAAGCCCGTGGTCTACAGGTAGAGGTGTGGGCTGTGCGGAGGAGAACTGAAAACCGAACCTCTGAAGGACCTGACGCACCAAGTGTGACTGGGTCAGAGTGATGGTGCGTGCTGCTCTGTCTCTAGAGATCTGCGGGCCAAGATAGCGACGCAGGTCTCCAAGGTCAGTGCAGGTGTGTCTCTTCAGCAGCTCAGTCTTCACAGAGGCCAGTGCGTCCCTGTCAGGAGTAGCGAAGACCAGGTCGTCTACGTAGACAAGGATGTAGAACGGAGTCTGGCCGGAACGCACAAAGAGTGAAGGGTCAGCAGAGGACGGAAAGAACTGCAGGTCTGCTAACGTGGCACGTAGCGTGTCGTGCCACTCGCGGGGAGCCTGACGCAGGCCGTAGACCGGGCGCTTGAGAAGCCACTGGGTCCCAGAAGGGAAGGTACCAGTGAAGCCCTGTGGTCGGCGCAGGTAGACCTGCTCGTGTAGGCTGCCCTGAAGAAAGGCAGTAGAGAAGTCGAGGGAGTGAAGCTCATAGTCGCGCTGTGCTGCTACGTGTAGCAGCGCCCGAAGAGTTGTCATCTTCGGGGTCGGGGTGAAGGTCTGGAAGAAGTCAACCCCCTCGCGCTGACTGAAACCTCTGGCCACGTAGCGTGCCTTGAAGACAGGCGGCTCTCCAGGGGGGCGCTTCACCTTGAAGAGCCACCGACCATCGGCTACGTTCACCCCAGGCGGGGGAACTGCGTCGACGTAGGTGCCGGTGGACCTCCAAGATCCCATCTCCTGCTCCATGGCAGCTATGCACTGAGAGGCCCAAGGTCCCGAGGTGGCCTCAGCGTAGGTGCGAGGGGTCGGGATATCGAAGGCGTCTGGGTCACACTCAGGGAATAACAGCATGGAGCAGAGATGGGGAGCAACCTCGGAAAGGAAAGCAAGCTCGTACTGCCTGTCCTCTAGGACGTCACTGCCAAGGGCAGGAGCACCCCCGACGGACGGAGGACGGGCAGGGTCAGAGACCAGAGCGATAGCGTAGTCAAGGCGGCGGGTAGAGGCAAAGTCAGCGACAGCAGCGACAAGCGCGTCAAGGCACGAGACAGGAACAGAAGGGTCGGTAACAAGAGAGGCAAGAACCCGAGGGACAAGGGGACGAGCAGCACGGAGGTAGTCAGAGAACGAAGGAGGTGCAACAGCAAGGGACGAGGGAGGAGGGGACGGGAGGAGGGGAGGACGAGACGAGTGGGAACAGAGCAACATAGGGTGGGTGGGCAGGACAGGAGAGACGGGACGAGCAGGGGAGGGACGGCGAGCCCAAACGTGAGACGGAGGTGTAGGGTCAGGGGACAGCGGAGGAGACACAGGAGGGAAACGAGGAGGAAGACGGGCCGGAGACGAGTCTGGCGGCGGGAACACATGACCGTAGACAGGAAGGTCAGCAGGCGGTGGGGGAGACACCGTCGCACGGTCCGGGGAGGGAAGGCCGAGCAGGCGGAGAGCGGAGACCGGCGGCGACGGCTGCTGCGGCGGCGACGACGGCTGGGCCAGAACTCTCGGACCAGGAGAGGCAGAACAACTGTCGGCAGAACACTCAACAGCAACACCCCCAGAACCAACACCCCCAGAGCGAGAACCTCCTCCAACACCAGCAGCACCCCTAGACGCCGCATGACGAACACCCTCCTCCACACCAGCACCCCCAGGGACCAAGAGCGGCAGCGGCAGTGGCGGCGACGACTGCGGCGGCGACGGCTGCGGCGGCGGCAACAGCGGCGACGGCTGCGGCGGCAAGGGGGGCGGCGGCTGCAGCGGGGTCGGCGACTGCGACAGTGGGGGCGGAGGCACCGGGGAAGGGGGACGCGGCAAGGACAGACCGGGGGTACCACCAGAGTCAGCAAACTCCTCAACGGGGACAACCAACGGGAGGGGAGTGACGTGAGAGACACCAGACGGGGCAGGACGAGGCGGGAGAGGGGCAGGGGCTACCGAAGGAGAGGGAGCAAGGAACAGGGGGGGGGCAACCGGGAGACCTCGGTGAGGGAAGTGGCGGTAGAAGGAGACCGACTCGTCAAAGGTAACGTCACGAGAGTGGAGGAAGCGGTGAGACGGCGAGTGATAGAAAAGTCAGTCAGACGAGTCCAGGGGGAAACCGAGGAAGACACAGGGGACAGTGCGGGCAGTGAGCTTGTCGGTGCCAGAGGCACGAACGTGAGCAAGGCAGCCCCAGACGTGGAACGCAGACGCGTCACCGGGGGACCCGGTCCAATGGAGGGTCGGCTAAACCTGCGGCCGCTGGGAGCGTGGCCACAGGTTAAGCAGGTGAGCAGCGTAGCGAACAGCGAACGGCCACAAAAAATGGGGGGCATCGGCATGGATCATGGAGGTACGGGCGACCTCCATGACCAAGCCGATGCGGCGCTCAGCAACCCCATTCTGCTGTGGCGAGTCCGGCAAGGTGTACAACTAGGTGATGCCCTCCGCACGACAGAACTGTCCAAGCTGACCAGAGGCGAACTCGCCGCCACGGTCGGAGTGGAGACACAACACGGGGAGACCGCGGTGGAGACGCGTAGCCACAACCCACGGGAGAAGAACCTCGCGCACGTCGGCCTTCCGCTCCAGGGAAAACAACGTGGTGTAGCGCGTCTAGTCGTCGACGAGCACAAGGAAGTAGCGCTGACCGCGCGGTCCGGGGAAGGGGGCAGGGCCCCAAACGTCCAGGTGCAGGGTCTAAAGGGGGGCAGTAGCCGGGCGCAGCGAGGAGGAGTGTGGGGCACGGCGGAGCCGGCGCTCGACGCAAGGCGTGCACGGTGGCGCAGTCGAGGGAGGAAGGGCGGGGAGCGACGCAGGGAGACCTAAGACAAGGCCGTGCTAGGACATGTGACGCAGACGAGGGAGAGCAGGGTGACCTAAGCGGTGGTGCCAGAGAAGGGACGGGTGAGTGAGGGAACGACACGAGCAAGCTGTAGCAACCTGGGAGGACGCACCAACCGGAGGGGAAGCGGTGTCTAGGGTGAACAGACCGGACACCGGATCCCGGGGGAATGTCGCAAGGGGGGAACCTGAGACAGCCTCAGAACAGACAGCGAACCGCTCGTGCCCGGGGAACGTGGTGGTGACGCCGAGGTCCTGGAGACAGCCGACACCAACCAGGTTCCTGGAGAATGAGGGAACGTGGAGGCCTGTAAGGGAGCCCGAGGGAACTGCTGGACAGGGAAGGGACGTAGAACTGCGAGCGACGACAGGACCCGTAGAGGGGTCAGCGAGAGAGACGACAGCTGGCGTAGCAAGCGGCGTGAGCGCGGAACGGTCGCGGAAGAAGCAGGCAGAAGCACCGGAGTCGAGAGTTAAGGACAGCGCCGCAGTGGCGGGGGCAGGGAACGGAGCCGGTGCAGAGACGAGGCTGGACAAACTAGGCAGTCCTACGCCTGACGCAGCAGGGGAGGCTAAGCTACACAACGGTGCAACACCTAAACTAGAGTACACAGGGTAATAAGATCTAGCAACACTAGCAGCATCAGAATACAAGGCATGCAAAGCAGCACCTATCTGATCCATGTCTAACTCAAAGATCGGCACGCCCTGGCGGAGTAGGCTGTGCCAGTTAGGGAGGTCTGGGGCCGGGCCAAAGCGACGACGAAACAGATCGTCGAGGTGGCGGAAACAGCGGGCAGTCGGGTGCGGGCGGCGGCACAGAGTGCCGCGAAGGGGCCCGGTCTGAAGCTGGTACTGACAGGTCACAGCACCGGAGCCGCTGGTAGACGCCAAGCTGCGCGGGCCGCCACCACTGCCACCACCTCCGGAGGTGCCGGGCCAACCAGGCGGGAGGCGAGCCCACTGCTGCGGGGGCTGCGGCTGGGACGGCGGCTGCTGCTGTGATGGCGGCTGCGGCGCGGGCTGCTCCTGCTGCGGCTGGGGCTGTTGCTCCTGACCACCAACGCTAGTCCCCCTAGACGGACTACTCTCAGGACCACCAACACCACTACCTGCGCCACCACCCCTACCACCCTGGCGACCACGGCCACCGCGGCGCGAGCGCTGCTGCGGGTGGACCGCAGCAGCCGTCTCAGTGAGGGGGGTCGACGTGGCGACCGCAGCCGAAAAGTCAGTGAACGTGCACTGGGAGGGGGCACAGCCGTGAAAGATAGAGACTGCCCGCGCACCGCTCGACTGAGCGATAGTGCGCTGGCGAGTCTCGATCTCGGTGAGGGTGTCGACAAAGGCAGTGAGAGTGAGGTCAGCCGGGTGCAGGCAAAGGAAGTGATCGCGAGCACTAGCTAGGCGGTCCGGCAGGCGCATGACGATAAAATAGAGGGTCATGCAAAATGGGGGGGGGGAGAGCAGTGAGCTGGGCAGCAGTGCTGGCAGTGCGATAGCGAGTCTCTAGGGCACGCAGGTGAGTGGCAAAGTCTGCGACGGTAGGGAAGGCTGCAAGGTCTGGGAAAAGCATAGGGAAGAGCAGGCGACCTGCAGAAGCAGACGCGGGTGTGGAATAGCGGTCATTTACAGCGTCTAAGTAAGCTTTGGCCGTCTCAATAGTAGCAAAACGCGAGCGCTCAGAGACAGGGAGGGCGTGGCTAATGGCAACCTGAGCGACTGCATCGTGGGAGTCCCAGACCGCACGGGCAAGCGCAGCAGTAGAGAAGGTCTCACGGTCATCAGAGGAGGGATCAGTAGGGAGGGGAGCAGGTGCGGGGGGGCGCGGGAGCAAGCCGTCGACATGGACAACCAAAGAGTGGCCATCCTGGCGCTGACCTGTAAGGTGGCGGCGGAGATCGGAGAGCCAGGCGGCGAAGTCAACCGCATGGCCCTCGGCGTCCAGTCGGAGCACGAAGTCCGCCATCGTGCAGGGTCAGCGGCACAGCTCAACAGGAACACAGCGACAGCCCCCTCCAGCACGGCGGCCGCGAGGCGCCTCAGCACGGGCGAGCAGAGGAGACGGAGCCCGAGGCGGCACGGCAGGACGAGCCGGGGCGAAGGGGCCAGGCAGGTGCGGTGGGGCCAGGCAGGTGCTGGCGAGGCCAGGCAGGCGCGGCGGGGCCAGGCAGGGGCGGCGGGGCCAGGAGGCGCGGCAGGGCCAGGCAGGGGCGGCGGGCCAGGAGGCGCGGCAGGGCCAGGCAGGCGCGGCGGGGCCAGGCAAGGCGCGACGGGCCAGGCAGGGGCGGCGGGGCCAGGAGGCGCGGCAGGGCCAGGCAGGCGCGGCGGGGCCAGGCAGGCGCGGCGGGGCCAGGAGGCGCGGTAGGGCGAGGCAGGCGCGGCGAGGCCAGGAGGCGCGGCAGGGCCAGGCAGGCGCGGCAGGGCCAGGCAGGCGCGGCGGGGCCAGGCAGACGCGACGGGGCCAGGCAGGCGCGGCGGGGCCAGGCAGGGGCGGCGGGGCCAGGCCGGCGCGGCGGGGCCAGGCAGGGGCGGCGGGGCCAGGAGGCGCGGCAGGGCCAAGCAGGCGCGACGGGGCCAGGTAGCGCGGTGGGGCCAGGATGGCGGGTGCTAGGAGGCACGAGGGGCCCAGGAGGGGCGCGACGGGCTAGGAAGCGCGACAGGGGCCCAGGAGGGGCGCGACGGGCTAGGAGGCACACGGGGCCCAGGAGAGGTGCGACGGGGCCTAGGAGGCATTAGGGGCCCAGGAGGGGCACGACGGGCTGGGAGGCGCGGCAGGGGCCCAGGAGGGGCGCGACGGGCTAGGGGGCACGACAGGGACCCAGGAGGCGCACGACAGGTTAGGAGGCGCGACGGGGGCCCAGGAGGGGCGCGATTGGGCCTAGGAGGCGCGGCAGGGGCCCAGGAGGGGCGTGACGGGCTAGGAGGCGCGAGAGGGGCCCAAGAGGGACGTGACGGGCTAGGAGGCGCGATAGGGACCCAAGAGGGGCGTGACGGGCTAGGAGGCGCGATAGGGGCGCGGCATGGCCTAGGTGGGGGTGGCGCGACGGGGCCTAGGTGAAAGCGCGATGGGGCCTAGGAGGCACGGGTGGAAGCGGTAGGTGGGGGGGGGGTCGAACCTACGGGTGATACCATGTCGAGAAGAAAAACTAAACAAGTGTTTGATAGAGAGAGAGAACAAGGGTATATACCTAAGAGTGTTGTACCCTCTAAGAGGTGACCCTATACAATCTATACAAATATGAGTTATACATATATTTGACAGTACAAGCAGATATAATATGACTTAGGATACAAGAAGTGGTGCTGCTACTGAGGCTAGACCAAGCTGAATACAGTACCGCTGGTGGTCACGAGGCGCAAGTGCCTTGGTGAAGATATCAGCAATGTTGGCCTCTAAGGCCAACTGTACTACATGAACCTGACCGCGCTACTGCAACTCACGCAGAAGGAAATCCGCAGCTGGATGTGCTTTGCCCTGCCCTCAAGTCGAGCCTCCTGACACACGAGGATCATGGCCCTGTTGTCAGCAAACAGGTCCGGGGCAGACCTAGGATGCTCACCTAAGTCAGTGAGTAAGAACGACAGCCAGCGGAGCTCCTGAGCGGCCATGACCTCAGCGTAGATCTCTGCCTCACAACTGGACTGGGCTATAGACAACGACCTGGTGGACCTCCACGAGACTGCACCAGCACCAAGACTAAAGCAGCAGCCCTGAGACGACCTGAGCGTCTCCAAGTTGTCAGCCCACAACGCGTCTATTTTGTCCAATCAGCACCACTGGCTCCCGTCCTTCTAGCACAAGCCCCACCATGATGTGCTCGCCAGATACTGCACTACCCTCTTGGTAGCTGACCAGTGGACTGGTCGGTGCCTGACTGTCGCGACAAAGCGAGTAGGAGACTGAGAGGGTACGCTATATCTAGTCGAGTGCAGGTCATCAGGTATATGAGGCACCCCACCAGCTCTGCGTATGGACCACTAGCCTCGACCCGCTCAGCCGGAACAGGACTAGAGAGCTTGTGATCCACAGGCACGGGGGTGGGCTGTACTAAGGAGAACTGGAGACTGAACCTATGGAGGATCTGCTGCACCATATAGGATTGAGAGAGTGTGATCGTGCGAGCGGTACGGTCACGAGAGATCTCCCAGCCCAGATAGCTCCTCAGCTCCCCCAAGTCTGTACAGGTGTGGCTCCTACGCAACTCGGTCTTCACTGAGGCCAGTGCGACTCTGTCAAGAGTAGCAAAGATAAGATTGTCTACGTACACTAGGATGTAGAACAGTGTCTGACCCGTGCGATTAAAGAGAGAGGGGTCAGCTGAGGACGGAAAGAACTCCAGCTCAGCAAGAGTGGTGCGAAACGTGTCGTTCCACTCACGGTGTGCCTGACGAAGGCCGAAGACAGGACGGCGTAAGCTCCACTCGGTCCCAGGTGGGAAGGACCCAAAGAAGCCTAGAGGGCGCCGGAGGTAGATCTGCTCGTGCGGAATACCCTGCAGGTACGTTGTAGAGAAGTCGAGTGAGTGAAGTTTGTAGTCACGCTGCGCGGCTATGTGAGGGACCCGAAGTGTAGTCATCTTTGGGGTCGGAGAGAAGGTATGGAAGAAGTCCACAACCTCACGCTCACTGAAGCCTCTAGCCACGTAACGCGCCTTGAACTTCGGTGGCTCTCCAGGTGCGCGCTTCACCTTGTAAATCCACGTGCCGTCGACTACGTTCGCCTCAGACGGGGGAACTGCGTCGACATAAGTGCCTGTGGATCTGTAGGATGCGATCTCAGCCTCCATGGCCTGTATCCACTGGGCTGCCCAGGGGCCCGACACCGCCTCAACATAAGAGCACGGAACAAGGATGTCAAGAGCGTCTGAGTCGCCCTCTTGGGATACATGCATGGAGCAGAGATGGGGAACAGCGGCAGTAAGGTAGGCCAACTCATGCTGCCTGTCCTCTAGCACGTCACTGCCAAGGGCAGGTGCACTCCCGACGGACGGAGGACGGGCAGTACCAGAGACCAGAGCGGCAGCGTAGTCAAGGCGGTGGCTAGCAGCAAAGTGACTGACTGCAGCGACAAGCGCAGAGACAGACTTAGGAGGAGCAGTAGGGTCCGTGACAAGCAACGCAAGCAGGCACGAGAGGATAGGAGGAGCAGTGCGAGTAGCGTCGGAGGGAGGAGGGGGGGACGACGGGAGCGAGAAGTTGAGCGAGAGAAAAGAGGGTGGACTACGAAAGAGAGAGAGGTACAAGAAGGAGGGTTGTCCTCTCTATAGGTGGATCCAGAATTGTAGAACACATACCAAGTGTACACAAATGTATATATAATATATATAAATTGGCACACCCCCTAGGCTTGGTAGGCGCTAGCACACCACACACACAACACACCCAAGCCCTTGCACCACCATGCCCTGCCATAGCTGTGGCTTCTGCCCTTCGGCGTGCGAGACAGCGAGGTCGGCGGCGGGTGGCAGCAACGGCGGCTACGACGACGACAGCGGCAGTGGCGGCGGCGGCGACTGCGAAGCCCGCTGCACATGCAGCGGCGGCGATGGCTTCGTCGATGGCTACGGCGACTGCGAAGCCCGCAGCACCCGGCGGCTAAGGTTCCCGTTAGCGGACAAAATCCGTATGTTCATCTGAGAATCAGACTCACTATTCGCGTGTCATTTGTTTTTTTTACAGCCCATAATTTTCCATATGAACGACCAACTTGGTCATAAAAATCTGTCTGAATTCTCAGATTTGGTGTATTCAGTCATCTGAATTTTCAGATAGCTCGTATATTTTCATCTGAGAGCATGTTTCTACGAAGCTCTGATTAGACTCACAATTTGAGCTGGAAGGCGAAGTGGGTGTGAAAATATTTGTGTAGAAAAGGAGTCTCATTGGTCCCGAAGTCTTGACACAAGCACAAGAAGCCATTCTCCTGTGTAGCCAATCAAAATCGCTCTGAACGGGCGAAAATGTTGTTGGCAAAGTCAATCGCAACACACAGTTGAGAAATATCTTGTTGATCAGCGATCACGATCTCGACAGTTCACTCACTCTCTTCCCATTCTGGTGGGCGGTACATTGCGCCCACCTCATAACCTGGTTCCACCCCCCACCCCCCTCCCCCCCTCGGCCACGCGTGTCATCGGGCCTCAAACCTGCTACTCCCGGAATATTTTTGCCGCGTGGCGCGTCATCACCCCAGTACTGTAGTATATTGTGAAGATGTTTTTTTCGTCTGGAAGCTCGGACGATTCGTCTGAAAATCCAGACCAGCCCAGGTAGCTTGTCTGATGGTCGGACAAATTTTTGAAACCCCGTCTGATTCTCAGACAACCGTAAAACTTAGCAGGAACCTTGCCGGCGGCGTGGCTCGGCCCGGCGACTACAGGGAAGGGAGCCATCAGCTGCGGCTAGGATGAGGGGAGACGAAGGGGAGGGGGCATAGCCTCAGCAAAGCACAATGGCTGGTGCACTGGCTGGCATGCAGGCGTGCTGGCTAGTCCTAAAACACTGTGCTGGCCGGTGCCGTCCGTGTGCTGGCGCGTCGAAGCTGCCACGGCAGCACGACGAAGCCGCCATGGCAGAGCGTCAACTCCACGGCAACGCCTCGAGGCCGCCACGGCAACGCATCGAGGCCGCCATGGCAGCACGACGAGGCCGCCACGGCGGCGCAATAGTGAGAGGAGGGGAGAGACAACGCCGCGGAAGCACGATGAGGAGGCTTAGCAGGATCATCATGTCAAATTATAATATATAATTATATAGGCTCGGTAGGAGTTCTAGAGATTGTGGATCCTACTGTAGAGGGTACAACATCCTCCTTGTATCGCTCTCTCTTCTAGTCCAACGCTCTCTTTCCTCTCGTAACTTTTGTCCCTAGCTAAAACCTCTCGACTTTTCTCATGAGTAGCTACTAGGCTCCTAAACTCGTTTCAACATGGTTTCAAGGCAGGCCGATTTTGCTGAGCCTTGTTATCACGCTTCCGCAGCGTCCTCTCGCCCCTCCCGTCACTTACGCGCCGCCGTGACGGCCACGTCGTGCTGCCACGGCGGCCTTTATGTGCTGCCGTAGCAGCCCCGACGCGCTGTCGTGGCGTCGACGCCACGCTGTGGCGGCGTCGTCGAGCTGCTGTGGCGGCGTCGACGCGCCAGCACACGGGCGGCAGTGGGCCGCATACCGTTGCAAGTGCCAGCCAGGACGCCCGCACGTCAGCAAGGCCTAAGATTCGTTTTCAGGCACCCTGCTCCGTTTGGCCCCCCCCATACAAAAAGGCTGAATTTTCAGGGTTCCCTAAAAAAATGTCCGCTGATCAATTAGAGTTGCTTTCAAAATTTAGGCTGATATATATTAAAAAAAGCCTTCACACTAAAGCGCATTTACTTGTAACATTTTCTTGGTCCCTCGTGCAAACAGTGTGTAGCGAAATTGCGCGTGGAGAGCGTTAGATGTGCAAGAAGCCAATTTTGTGTGTATGTGTGGGTGTGTGTGAGTGGGTGTGTGCGTATTGGTGGGGGGGGGGGGGGGTGGTAGGGGGAAGAGGAATTGCAGGGGGGAGGGGAATCCCGCCCTCACAAAGCTCCAAGGCACACAAATTGGGCCCTAAATTAGGTGAAGGGCCAACAATTGCCCTCACACAACCACCAGCAAAAATCGAGCCAGCGCCCTCACACAGCCTAGGGGTAAGGCATCACACAGAACCTCGGCAATGTCGGCAGCACGCGCCCCTAACCACGTTATGGGTATTGCCAAATTCAGGGTATACCCCTGGAGCAATGCTGGGGCATCAGAGTACACTGCACAGAAAACCCTGAAATTTCAGGGTTGGGTTAAAAAAAATCCTGCACATTCAGGGCTGATACCAGAAAAATCCCTTAAAAAACCCTGAATCAGGGTAAATGGCCGGAAAACTGGGGGCCTACACGGCAGCCAGTGCGCCAGGTGCCGCAAGCTTCGCACTCGCAGCCACACACACCGCCGGGTGCCGCGAGCTTCGCACTCGCAGCCGCTGCCACCGCCGCCTCCACCGCCGCCGCCGCTATCGTCGTCGTAGAAGCCACCGCTGACGCCATTGCTGCCACCTGCCGCCGCTTCACACGAGGGGTAGAAGCCACTTCTGCTACAAAACATGGGGGTGCAGGGGCTTGGGGGTGTTGCGTGTTGGGTGGGCTTGTGACCACTAAGCCTAGGGGGTGTGTCAAATAGCATATTATATATATATATATATATATATATATAATTGTGTAAGCTTGGTAGGAGTTCTACAGATTGTGGATCCTATAATAGAGGGTACAACACCCTCCTTGTATCGCTCTCTCTTCTAGTCCAACTCTCTCTTTCCTCTCGTAACTTTTCTCCCTAGCTAAATCCCGTTATAATAGGAGAATGAATAGAAACAAGTGAGAACAAGGGAGATATAGGGTTGGAGTTGTACCCCCCAAGAACACAAACCTATATAGCCTGTAACTTCTATATAGAAACATATGTATAAGTTGACACACCCCCTAGGCTAGATAAGGGGCAGTGCTGAGCAAAAATTACGCAGCTCAGGGTGGCACTACTAGTCCAACCTCTGAGGCATGGGCCCGAAGACCAATCAACAAGAGTACAAACAAGAAAAGAGCAAACCAGGGCGGCACTACTCATCCAACCACTGGAAGCGAAGCCACAAGGCCAGTCAGAAAGGTATATATAAAGAGGCATACACAATCAAGGCCCTAGCAAGTGAGAAGCTACAGAAACTAGACCAAGCTGCAAACAGTTCTGCTGATGATCTTTAGGCGCAAGCGCCTTAGTAAAGATATCACTTGTGTTGGCACCGGATGCCAAGTGTACTACGCAGGCCTGGTGACGCTGCTGTAGCTCGCGCAGGAGGAAGTACCGCAGCTGGATGTGCTTTGCTCTGCCCTCAAGTCGAGGCTCCTGACACAGGAGGATCATGGCCCTGTTGTCAGCGTTCAGATTCGGGGCAGAGCTAGACTGCTTACCTAAGTCGGTGAGCAAAAAGGTCAGCCAGCAGAGCTCCTGTGCCACCATGGTACCAGTGTAGATCTCACCCTCATAGCTAGACTGGGCAACAGACGAGGAGCGAGTGGACCTCCACGAGATGGCACTCGAACCAAGGCTAAAGCAGTAGCCCTGGGAGGACCTGAGGGTCTCAGTGTCGTCTGCCCAAGAAGCGTCTGTGTGCCCAGTAAGGACCACTGGCGTGCATCCTCCCAGCACTAGCCCCATGCCTATGGTACTCGCTAGATAACGCAAAAACCTCTTAGCGGCCGACCAGTGCTGTAGTCGGTGTCTGTCTGTGGCCACAAAGCAAGCCAGGATGCTGAGAGGGTATGCGAGATCTGGACGAGTGCAAGTCATCAGATACATGAGGAAACCCACCAGCTCTGCTTAAGGGCCTTTGGGCTCCACTGACTCCTCAGGAACTGGAGATGAGAGGCTGTGGTCTACTGGCAGAGGTGTGGGCTGTGCGGAGGAGAACTGAAGACCGAAACTTTAAAGGACCAGGTTGCGATGAAGCTCTCCTAGGTCAGTGCAGGTGTGTCTCCTCAGCAGCTCTGTCTTCACGTACGAAGGCCTGTGCGTCTCTTTCTGCATTAGTAAAGAACTGCAGATCAGCTAGCATAGCACGCAGCGTGTCGTGCCACTCACGGGGCTCCTGTCGCAGGCCGTAGACATTGCGCCAGAGGAGCCACTGGGTCCCAGGATGGAAGGAACTAGTGAAGCCCTGTGGACGGCGCGGGTAGACCTGCTCGTGTAGACTGCCCTGAAGAAAACCTGTGGAGAAGTCGAGGGAGTGGAGCTCGTAGTTACGCTATGCTGCTACGTGTAGCAGCGCCCGAAGAGTAGTCATCTTCGGGGTCGGGGCGAAGGTCTAAAAGAAGTCCACCCCCTCGCGCCGACTGAAGCCTCTAGCCACGTAGCGCGCCTTGAACACATGCGTCTTTCCAGAGGGGGCGCTTCATCGTGAAGAGCCACCGACCATCGACTACGTTCACCCCAGGGGGGAGAACTGCGTCGATGTAGGTGCCGGTGGACCTCCAAGAGGCCATCTCCTGCTCCATGGTAGCTATCCACTGAGAGGCCCAGGGTCCCGAGGTCGCCTTATCGTAGGTGCAAGGGGTCGGGATGTCAAAGGCGTCTGGGTAACCCTCAGGAACTAGCAGTATGGAACAGAGATGGGGAGCAGCCTCAGACAGGAAAGCAAGCTCGTCCTGTCTGTCCTCTATGACGTCACTGCCAAGGGTAGGAGCACATCCGACGGACGGAGGACAGACTGGGTTAGAGACTAGAGCTGTGGCGTAGTCAAGGTGGTGGGTAGAGGCGAAGTCAGCGAGAGTTTCGACAAGAGCGTCAAGACTGGAGATAGGAACAGACAGGTCGGTAACGAGGGAGGCAAGGACCCGAGGAACAAGAGGACGAGCGGCACGAAGGTAGTCAGACAAAAAGGGAGGCGCGACAACAAGCGACGACGGAGGAGACGATGGTAGGAGGGGAGGACAAGACGCGTGGGAACGAAGCAACATAGGGAAAGAACGCTGAACAGGAGAGACAGGATGAGCACGAGAGGGACGGCGAGACCAGACATGAGACGGAGGCGTCTGGTCAGGAGACAGAGGAGGAGACACAAGAGGGGAACGAGGGGGAAGACGAGCCGGAGACGAGTCCGACGGAGGGAACAAAAGGCCGTAGACAGGAAGAGGAGGAGGGGTCGGGAAAGGCGCAGGCGAGCGGTGAGAGGACGGAAGGCCGAGCAGGCGAAGGGCGGTCACCAGTGGCGACTGCTGCTGCTGCTGCTGCTGCTGCTGCTGCTCAATGCCAACACCTGGACTGCCAGCTGCACCACGGCTACCACTAGAACACTCCACTCCAGAACCCCCAGAACGAGCACCCCCAGAGTGAGAACTCTCTCCAGCATTGGTGCTACTCCCAGGCCCGCCGGGACAAACCACAACAGGAACCCCAGGACTAGCACCCTCCTCAACGCTAGCACCCCCAGAGTCCACGAACGGCTGCTGCGGCTGCGGCGGCGGTGACTGCTGCTGCTGCGGCTGCGACGACGGCTGCGGGGACTGCGACAGCGGAGAAGGAGACACCGGGGGAGAGGCCGGCGACGAGAACTGCGCCACGGTATGCTTGTTTGTGAGTTAATCATGGATCAGATTAGTTTTGCCCTGCATTCTCTAGTGTGCCTGGATCATATTATCTTGTGTTTTTTGCCTTAGGCGTAGCACCTGTGTGTAGTAGAGACTCCCCTGCTACGTCAGGGGTAGGACCCGTCTGTTCCTGTTGCAGGAGGTCCTTGCCTCCCTCGTAACTGACCCGTCTGTTCCTTTCTCGAGTCTTGACGCTCTTTTCGCTGCTGTCGCTGACTTCGCCTCTACCCGTCGCCTTGACTACGCTACATTTCTGGTCTTTGACCCTTTTTGTCCTCCATCCGTCGGGGGTGCGTCTGCCCTTGGCAGTGATGTCATAGATGACAGGCATTACGAGCTTGCTTTCATGTCTGAAGCTGCTCCCCATCTCTGTTCCATGTTAAAATAGGAGAAGGAATAGAAACAAGTAAGATTAAGGGAGATATAGGGTTGGGGTTGTACGCCCTAAGAACACAAACATATATAGCCTATAACTTATAGATACAAACATATGTGTAAGTTGACAAAACCTCTCAATTTTTCTCATGACTAGCTATTAGGCTCCTAAACTCCTTTCAACACATCCTGCTCTGATAACATGTTGAAGAAGGGAAGGAGGGTTTAGTTAGGTAGCGAGAAGTTGAGTGAGAGAAAAGAGGGTCGACTAGGAAAGTGAGAGATGTACAAGAAGGGGGGTTGTCCTCTCTACAGTAGGATATAGAATTGTAGAACAACTACCAAGCCTACACATATATATATATATATTGTCAACTTATACATGTTAGCTCTATACAAGTTATAGGCTAGACTTGGGTATGCTTCTAGTGAGTACAACCAACTAGTATATGTTCTAGGTTTCTACTTCTAGTCTATTATTCAGTTCTTACTTTAACATGGTATCACGCGTAGGTTAGAATCCCCCACCTACCGCTTCCACCCGTACCCTAGCTAGGCCCCGCCGCTTCCCCCTGGGCCCCGTCGTGCCTCCTAGCCCCGTCGCGCCCCTCCTGGGCCCTGCCGTGCCTCCTAGCCCCGTCTCGCCCCTCCTGGGCCCCGTCGTGCCCCTCCTGGGCCCCGTCGCGCCTCCTAACCCCGTCGCCCCCTCCTGGGCCCCGTCGCGCCCCTCCTGGGCCCTGCCGTGCCTCCAAGCCCCGTCGCACCCCTCCTGGGCCTCGCGGCGCCTGCCTGGCCCCGCGGCGCGTGCCTGGCCCCGCCGCGCCTCCCTGACCCCGCCGCGCCTGCCTGGCCCTGCCACGCCTGCCTGGCCCCGTCGCGTCTGCCTGGCCTCTCCCACTGCTCGCCCGGCCCCTCTTCGTGCCTGCTCGGCCTACCGTGCCACCTCGGGCTCCGTCTACTCTGCTCGCCAGCGTTGGGGTGCCTCGCGGCCGCCGTGCTGGAGAGTGCCGCCACCGTGTCCCTACATCGCTGTGTTCCTGCGGAGATGTGGAGCTGTGCCGCTGACCCTGCACGATGCCTGACTTCGTGCTCCGACTTGACGCCGAGGGCCACGCGGTTGACTTCGCCGCCTGGCTCTCCGATCTCCGCCGCCACCTTACAGGTCAGCGCCAGGATGGCCACTCTTTGGTTGTCCATGTCCATGGCTTGCTCCCCCGCCCCCCCGCACCTGCTCCCCTCCCTGCTGACCCCTCCTCTGATGACCATGAGACCTTCTCTACGGCTGCGCTTGCCTGTGCGGTCTGGGACTCCCGCGATGCAGTCGCTCAGGTTGCTATTAGCCACGCCCTTCCTGTGTCTGAGCGCTCGCGTTTTGCCACTGTTGAGACAACCAAAGCTTACTTAGACGTCGTTATTGCTCGCTATTCCACACCCGCGTCTGCTTCTGCTGGCCTCCTGCTCTTCCCGATGCTGTTCCCATACCTTGCAGCCTTCCCTACTGTCGCAGACTTTGCCACTCACCTGCGTGCCCTAGAGACCCGCTATCGCACTGCCAGCACTGCTGCCCAGCTCACTGCGCTCCCCCCCCCTTTCTGCATGACGCTCTATTTTATCGCCATGCGCCTGCCAGACCGCCTCGCTAGTGCTCGCGATCACTTCCTTAGCCAGCACCCGGGTGACCTCATCCTCACCGCCTTTGTCGATACCCTCATCGAGATCGAGACTCGCCAGCGCACTATCGCTCAGTCGAGCGGTGCGCGGGCAGTCTCTATCTTTCACGGCTGTGCCCCCTCCCAGTGCACGTTCACTGACGTTTCGACTGCAGACGCCACGACGACCCCTCTCACCAAGATGGCTGCTGCGGTCCACACGCAGCAGCGCTCGCGCCGCGGCGGCCGTGGTCGTAAGGGAGGTAGGGGTGGTGGTGCAGGTGGTGGTGGTGGTGGTGGTCGTGACGGTAGTCCGCCTGAGGGGACTACCACCGGTGGGCAGGAGCAGCAGCCCCAGCCGCAGCAAGAGCAGCCCTAGCAGCAGCCACCGTCCCAGCAGCGGCCGCCGCAGCCGTGGGCCCGTCTCCCGCCTAGTTGGCCCGGCACCTCCGGAGGTAGTGGCCGTGGTGCCGGCCCGCGCAGCTCGGTGTCTACCGGCGGCTCCGGTGCTGTCACTTGCGAGTACCAGCTTCAGACCGGGCCTCTTCGCGGCACTCTGTGTCGCCGCCCGCACCCGACCGCCCGCTGTTTCCGCCGCCTCGACGATCTCTTTCGTCGTCGCTTTGGCCCGGCCCCGGACCTCCCTGACTGGCACAGCCTGCTCCGCCAGGGCGTGCCGATCTTTGAGTTAGACATGGATCAGATAGGTGCTGCTTTGCATGCCTTATATTCTGACGCTTCTAGTGTTGCTGGATCTTATTACCCTATGTACTCTAGTTTAGGTGTTGCCCCATTGTGTAGCTTAGCCTCCCCTGCTGCGTCAGGCGTAGGACTGCCTCGTTTGCCTAGCCTAGTCTCTGCACCGGCTTCGTTCCAGGCCTCCGCCGATGCTTCGCTATCCTTCACTCTCGACTCCGGTGCCTCTGCCTGCTTCTTCCGCGACCGTTCCGCGCTCACGCCGCTTGCTACGCCTGCTGTTGTCTCTCTCGATGACCCCTCTGCGGGTCCTGTCGTCGCTCGCAGTTCTACATCCCTTCCCTGTCCAGCAGTTCCCTTACAGGTCTCCACGTTCCCTTACAGGTCTCCACGCTCCCTTACAGGTCTCCACGTTCCCTTGTTCTCGAGCAACCTAGTTGGTGTCGGCTGTCTCCAGGACCTCGGCGTCAGCACCACGTTCCCCGGGCACGAGCGGTTCGCTGTCTCTTCTGAGTCTGTCTGAGGTTCCCCTCTTGCGACGTTCCCCTGGGACCCGGTGTCCGGTCTGTTCACCCTAGACACCGCTTCCCCCCCGGTTGGTGCGTCCTCCCAGGTCGCTGCAGCTTGCTCGTGTCGGTCCCTCACTCACTCGTCCCTTCTCTGGCACCACCGCCTAGGTCACCCTGCACTCCCACGTCTGCGTCACATGTCCCAGCACGGTCTTGTCTTAGGTCTCCCTGCGTCGCTCCCTGCCCTTCCTCCCTCGACTTCGCCACCGTGTATGCCTTGTGTCGAGGGCTGGCTCCGCCGCTCTCCTCACTCCTCCTCGCTGCGCCCTGCTACTACCCCCCTTCAGACCCTGCACCTGGACGTTTGGGGCCCTGCCCTAGTCACCGAACCGCGAGGTGAGCACTACTTCCTTGTGCTCGTCGACGACTACACGCGCTACACCACGGTGTTTCCCCTGGAGCGGAAGGCCGACGTGCCCGACGTTCTTCTCCCGTCGGTCGTAGTTGCGCGTCTTCACCGCGGTCTCCCCGTGTTGTGTCTCCACTCTGACCGTGGCGGCGAGTTCGCCTTTGGTCGGCTTGGACAGTTCTGTCGTGCGGAGGGCATCACCCAGTCGTACACCTTGCCGGACTCGCCATAGCAGAATGGGGTTGCTGAGCGCCGCATCGGCTTGGTCATGGAGGTCGCCCATACCTCCATGATCCATGCCGATGCCCCCCATTTTTTGTGGCCGTTCGCTGTTCGCTACGCTGCTCACCAGCTTAACTTGTGGCCACGCTCCCAGCAGCCACAGGTTTCGCCGACCCTCCTTTGGACCGGGTCCCCTGGTGACGCGTCTGCGTTCCACGTCTGGGGCTGCCTTGCTCACGTTCGTGCCTCTGGCACCGACAAGCTCACTGCCCGCACTGTCCCCTGTGTCTTCCTCGGTTTCCCCCTAGACTCGTCTGACTGGCTTTTCTATCACCCGCCGTCTCACCGCTTCCTCCACTCTCGTGACGTTACCTTTGACGAGTCGGTCTCCTTCTACCGCCACTTCCCTCACCGAGGTCTCCCGGTTGCCCCCCCCCTGTTCCTTGCTCCCTCTCCTTCGGTAGCCCCTGCCCCTCTCCCGCCTCGTCCTGCCCCGTCTGGTGTCTCTCACGTCACTCCCCTCCCGTCGGTTGTCCCCGTTGAGGAGTTTGCTGACTCTGGTGGTACCCCCGGTCTGTCCTTGCCGCGTCCCCCTTCCCCGGTGCCTCCGCCCCCACTGTCGCAGTCGCCAACCCCGCTGCAGCCGCCGCCCCCCTTGCCGCCGCAGCCGTCGCCGCTGTTGCCGCCGCCGCAGCCGTCGCCGCCGCAGTCGTCGCCGCCACTGCCGCTGCCGCTCTTGGCCCCTGGGGGTGCTGGTGTGGAGGAGGGTGTTCGTCATGCGGCGTCTGGGGGTGCTGCTGGTGTTGGAGGAGGTTCTCGCTCTGGGGGTGTTGGTTCTGGGGGTGTTGCTGTTGAGTGTTCTGCCGACAGTTGTTCTGCCTCTCCTGGTCCGAGAGTTCTGGCCCAGCCGTCGTCGCCGCCGCAGCAGCCGTCGCCGCCGGTCTCCGCTCTCCGCCTGCTCGGCCTTCCCTCCCCGGACCGTGCGACGGTGTCTCCCCCACCGCCTGCTGACCTTCCTGTCTACGGTCATGTGTTCCCGCCGCCAGACTCGTCTCCGGCCCGTCTTCCTCCTCGTTTCCCTCCTGTGTCTCCTCCGCTGTCCCCTGACCCTACACCTCCGTCTCACGTTTGGGCTCGCCGTCCCTCCCATGCTCGTCCCGTCTCTCCTGTCCTGTCCACCCACCCTATGTTGCTCTGTTCCCACTCGTCTCATCCTCCCCTCCTCCCGTCCCCTCCTCCCTCGTCCCTTGCTGTTGCACCTCCTTCGTTCTCTGACTACCTCCGTGCTGCTCGTCCCCTTGTCCCTCGGGTTCTTGCCTCTCTTGTTACCGACCCTTCTGTTCCTGTCTCGTGCCTTGACGCGCTTGTCGCTGCTGTCGCTGACTTTGCCTCTACCCGCCGCCTTGACTACGCTATCGCTCTGGTCTCTGACCCTGCCCGTCCTCCGTCCGTCGGGGGTGCTCCTGCCCTTGGCAGTGACGTCCTAGAGGACAGGCAGTACGAGCTTGCTTTCCTTTCCGAGGCTGCTCCCCATCTCTGCTCCATGCTGTTAGTCCCTGAGGGTGACCCAGACGCCTTCGATATCCCGACCCCTCGCACCTACGCTGAGGCCACCTCGGGACCTTGGGCCTCTCAGTGCATAGCTGCCATGGAGCAGGAGATGGGATCTTGGAGGTCCACCGGCACCTACGTCGACGCAGTTCCCCCGCCTAGGGTGAACGTAGCCGATGGTCGGTGGCTCTTCAAGGTGAAGCGCCCCCCTGGAGAGTCGCCTGTCTTCAAGGCGCGCTACGTGGCCAGAGGTTTCAGTCAGCGCGAGGGGGTTGACTTCTTCCAGACCTTCGCCCCGACCCCGAAGATGACAACTCTTCGGGCGCTGCTACACGTAGCAGCACAGCGCGACTATGAGCTTCACTCCCTCGACTTCTCTACTGCCTTTCTTCAGGGCAGCCTACACGAGCAGGTCTACCTGCGCCGGCCACAGGGCTTCACTGGCACCTTCCCTCCTAGGACCCAGTGGCTTCTCAGGCGCCCGGTCTACAGCTTGCGTCAGGCTTCTCGCGAGTGGAACGACACGCTGCGGGCCACGTTAGCAGATCTGCAGTTCTTTTCGTCCTCTGCTGACCCCTCGCTGTTTGTGCGTTCCGGCTAGACTCCGTTCTACATCCTTGTCTACGTAGACGATCTGGTCTTCGCTACTGCTGACAGGGACGCACTGGCCTCTGTGAAGGCCGAGCTGCTGAAGAGACACACCTGCACTGACCTTGGAGACCTGCGTCGCTATCTTGGCCTGCAGATCTCTAGGGACAAAGCAGCACGCACCATCACTCTGACACAGTCACACTTGGTGCGTCAGGTCCTTCAGAGGTTCGGTCTTCAGTTCTCCTCCGCACAGCCCACACCTCTACCTGTAGACCATGGGCTCTCCGCTCCCGTTCCTGAGGAGCCCGTAGAGCCCAGTGGCCCCTACGCAGAGCTGGTGGGTTGCCTCATGTACCTGATGACTTGCACTCGCCCAGATCTCGCATACCCTCTCAGCATCCTGGCTCGCTTTGTGGCTACAGGCAGACACCGACCTCAGCACTGGTCTGGCGCTAAGAGGGTTTTGTGTTATCTTGCTAGTACATCGTGCATGGGGTTAGTGCTAGGAGGACGCAAGCCAGTGGTCCTTACTGTGCACACAGACGTTTCTTGGGCAGACGACTCTGAGACGCTCAGGTCGTCGCTGGGCTACTGTTTTAGCCTTGGTTCGGGTGCTATCTCTTGGAGATCCACTCGCTCGTCGTCTGTGGCTCAGTCCAGCTGTGAGGCTGAGATCTACCCCGGTGCCATGGCGGCACAGGAGCTCCGCTGGCTGACCTTCTTGCTCACAGACTTAGGTGAGCGGCCTAGCTTTGCCCCGGTCCTGTACGCTGACAACAGGGCCATGATACTCCTGTGTGAGGAGCCTCGGCTTGAGGGCAGAGCGAAGCATATCCAGCTGCGGTACTTCCTCCTGCGCGAGCTACAGCAGCGCCGCCAGGCCCGCGTAGTTCACTTGGCCTCCGGTGCCAACACAGCTGATATCTTTACTAAGGCGCTTGCGCCTAAAGATCATCAGCGGCACTGTGTACAGCTTGGTCTTGTTCCTGTAGCTACTCACATGTTAGGATCCTGATTGTGTACTCTCTATTATATATGCCTGTCAGACTGGCCTTGTGGCCTTACCTCCAGTGGCTGGACTAGTAGTGCCGCACTGGCTTGCTTTAGTCTTGTTTGTACCCTTGCTGACTGGTCTCCAGACCCCTGCCTCAGTGGTTGGACTAGTAGTGCCATCCTGAGCTGTTTGCTTCTTGCTTAGCTTCACCCCTTGTCTAGCCTAGGGAGTGTGTCAACTTATACATGTTAGCTTTGTACAAGTTATAGGCTAGACTTGGGTATGCTTCTAGTGAGTACAACCAACTAGTATATGTTCTAGGTTTCTACTTCTAGTCTATTATTCAGTTCTTACTTTAACATATATATATATATATATAATATATATATGTTGACACAAGGATGAGGTTCGGTTCGGTCAGGGATCAAGGAGCGCGATTGCGTTTGTCCTTACCATGCGCAACTCCACTATTTACTGGAATACCAGTGAAGAGATTGAAAAGGATTTCCTGATCAAGGAGTTAATGTACTATGTTGAGGGCTTTTGGTGCCTTCCAGATACAACTATCCATTAAATTAGAAGTGATTGTAGAGAAAAACACTGTTGTAAATCCATTGCAGGCACACTAGTCCTGAATGCGCACTTGCTTGCGTGTCAGCCTCAAAGTTCCCTTACAACTTCTATTGGAAGAGTGGAAGAGTGCACCACACCACACTTCCTTCCCTCTCGTGCTTGAATCTGCGGTTACTAGAAGAAAGGAGAAAAGAGGATCCGAGACCCAATGAGCGTCATGAGCGCAAGAGGTCTCTCCTGGATCCCTCCAGCCCGCCTCTGTATCCGACCCATCAACTCAACTCAGTAGGCTTGAAAAGCCCTCACAGATTTCCGAAGGTAAACCTGTTATTCGCATATCCTCCGATACTAGCACACTGGCTTGGACGCCCAGCGCACCAGCGACGGCCGTCCCATTTGGCCGCGCAGGGCACCATCGGGGAAAGCCTGCGTCCGAAGAACAATGTAGAAGCTCCTCGGCGTCTGGTCAATCTTCTGAAACAGCTTGTAAAAGGTCATAGACGTGCCAGGGACGAACTTGCGCGTGGCGTCAGTGATCCACGTGTCCATTTTCAACTCGTCGGGAGTGCTTCCGGTCGTCCACGCGTTGGGCAGCTCCCAGATCGGCGCGCCGTTGCTGCCGCGGCGGCCGTCGTAGAGCGTTTGGTTGGTGGGCGGCAGGGGGAGGGTGAGACCCTCCACGTCGAAGTGAACCTTGATGTTGATCGTACGGTTGCCCTGCCTGCTCGCAAACAAGCGGACGCACACACAGAGACAGGCACACAGAGACAGAGGGTTTGGTTGGTGGGCGACAGGGGGAGCGTGAGACCGTCGGCGTCGAAGTGAACCTTGACGTTGGCCGTGCGGTTGCCTTGCGCCTCCTCTCAGCAAAGCTGTGCGTGCCGGGCTCTTTGATGCATTCATCATGCGCGGCGCAGCGCGGCGCAGCGTGCAAAGCTAGCAGCTAGAGTTTCCCTCGCTGGCAGTAAAGACATCTGAGAGCATTTCTAGGAGCGCACGAGCTGCAACGCTCGGAGGAAACGACGAGCTTACTGGTAGATTAAAGCGCGGAAGCTGCCCCTGGCGAGCGAATCGCCTCCCAGAGTCGCGCTGAGCACATTCTTGGCACTCAGGGCGGAAACTAGCAGGCCTGCGCGGCAAGGAGGGAGGGAGGGGGGGGAGAGAAGACGGGTGGGGAAGGCGATCAATTATGAATCCGGCAACTGGAACGCCGGGCAGGAACTGGAAAGACGGGCAGCAACTGGAAAGACGGGCAGGCTCAATCTTGAGTGAGAGGGGCAGGCAGGAGTGTGCGAGGCACGGAAAAGTGAGAGGAGGGAGGGCAGGTTTGACTAACATCTTCGAATCCCGGGAAAGGGAACGGCGGTGATTGACGGCATGGCAGGGAGAGTGGGGCCTTTGCTCTTGGGGGGGGCGGCGAAAGCGCATGACGCGGTGGTGACGAGAAGAACGCACGCCAGAAGAGCTGGAGGGTGGCAGGCAGGGGTGGGGCGAGGCAGGGGTGGGGAACGGTTGGAATGGAGCAGTTAAACAACGCAGTAACCTGTCTTTGAGAATCTCTTTTGAAGAGAGTGGATTCACGCCTTAAGACCAGAATAGGATGCTAAGTACGGGAAGCTATAGGTGGCTATGAATGTCCTGGGGTAATAAAGGAAAACAATGGCGGCAGTAGAAAGTATACTGCTAGCTACAGCACACCTGCTGCGGTTGAACGGTCTCCGGTAGCCATGATAGCAGCTGGTTCAATATGCTGGATTTGGGCTCGAAAGCTTGTTGGCTTGGAAAAGTTATGCGAAGTAGTATCGTCGAAGTAAGTTTGTGATGGTGTCAGTCACGCTTCTCTAGCAGCTATGCAACATCAAATGCTACACTAATGGTGATAGAATAATGGTCACGCTTCTCTCAGCAGCTACCTGCCACCGCGTTCTACGTTGTGTCGGCAACTACGCGAGAGCCACTTGCCGAACTAGCAGCCGACGTTGGAGATACGCCGGCAACTGCCATGGGAAGGCAATCCGCGTTGTTTCGATGCTGGCGTGCGGCGAAAGAGCCGTTGTGTTTTGTGACTCCCAGCGAAAGCTACTGTTGTGTTGGGATGGGGGAGTGCCTGGTTGTTAGGTTTGGTGGGGCACCGCAAGTGCAAGTTTGGTTGGGCTGCTTCGAGACGGGGGGAAAGGGTGGCTGGGGGCGAGGCGAGGCGAGGCGAGCCGACACCAGTTGAAATCAAACTGTCGGTTGGGGGTTTGGTCCCCCGCGAAAAGCGAAAAAAGCGAAAATGTCGAATTGGCCAAATGTTGGCACGAAGCGCGATCATCTCCCACATTCGACGCTGAATCCCGAGCGCCATGCGCACCCGAGCATGCGAAGCATGGATGCTAGGGAAACTGTATAAACTGCATAACTGTAAGGAATTAGGGATTCCTTACTAAGGCTTGCTACAGGGCGTACGACTCGAACAGTCCCGAACCATCGCCAGGGTTCCAGACCTATCAGTTCGAGCCTCCTGGGCCTTTCCGGACCTCACTACGACACATCGAGACCCTTCGATACTTTTCCCGAACCTTCCGACCCTACGTCCAGGATCACCCAAGGCTTTCTATATATTGTGTGTTCTTTCATTTTATTGTCATTCACTCGTTCACAGTTTCGCCATTGCCCTCCGCGCTACTCGGCAGTCCCATTCATAACACTTGGTATTCAGAGCCACTTTCCTCATCCGCTGGGCTTCTGAGGGCAATTTTTTTTTGGGAGAGGGAGAAGGCGGATGGCGCTACAGAAGGCACTGCGGTTGTCCTCAAGCATGATATGATATGCTTCAACAACTGCGTCTGCGTGGGCTTCTAACAACCGTCGATCCGACCCCAAGGGACGAGCAGGATTCGCTCGGCCATCCCCTCGAGGGTGGTTGTGTCTGTTCAAATTATATAAGTTATAATTTATATAGGCTTGGTAGGTTGTTACTGAACCTTTCTGTAGGGGGTACAAACCCCTCCTTGTACTCCCCTCTCTTCCTAATCCAACTCTCTTTTCTCTCGACACTTTTCCTACCCTCCTAGCTAAACCCCGCCGCCACATTCATGGCGCCTTGTTCCTGCCTAGTATCCTAGCCTAGAGCTACTTAAACATGGTATCGAGAGCAGGACGTCCTTCCTGGGCCTGCTCCCCTCCGTGCTTCCGCTGCGTTCTCGTTTACTGCCTTCCGACTTCCTCCCGTGCCGCCGTGGCGGCCATGCCCGTTCCTGCCGTGCCGTCGCGTCGTGACGCGTGGCGTCGACGCCACACTGCTGTGACGGCGCTGTGCTTACCATCGCAGCGGCGACGTCCCACCGCTGCATCGACGCAGCGATGTGTCGGCGTCGTAATGCTGCTGTGGCAGCGTCGTCGGACGGCAGCTTGCCGCGCGACGTTCATGGCGCCGCCACACCTGCTGCCCGCACGCCAGCCTCAAGAGTGAGGCTGGACCACGCCCCTCCCCCCTTCCCCTGTATCCTGTATCTTGCCGCAGCTGACGGCTGATTCCCGCCGGCCGTCCCACCCTCGCGGGGTCTGGCCACGTCACCGAGAGGTGCGGGTGCCGCCGCCGCCGCCGCTGTCGCCGCTTGCGTCGGGGCCACGCAGCCGCACGCCGCCGCCGCCGCCGCTGTCGACACTGCCGCCGCTGCCGGCGTCGCCGCCGCAGCCCCTGCGGTCGACGTCGCCGCCTCACGCACCGTGGGGTCGACCGACCTAGTGTAGCTGTCCCTGTGGCTGGAATGGGGGTGCTAGGTTAGGGGGTGTGTGGTGTGTTGGGTGGGTGTGTGACTACCAAGCCTAGGGGGTGTGTTCAAATTATATAAGTTATAATTTATATAGGCTTGGTAGGTTGTTACTGAACCTTTCTGTAGGGGGTACAAACCCCTCCTTGTACTCCCCTCTCTTCCTAATCCAACTCTCTTTTCTCTCGACACTTTTCCTACCCTCCTAGCTAAACCCCGCCGCCACATTCATGGTGCCTTGTTCCTGCCTAGTATCCTAGCCTAGAGCTACTTAAACAGTGTCCGTCCTGACATGGCGAAGTTTTTGAAGAGTGTTTCCGGTATGTTGTTCATTTCGCATATCGGCAATTTCGGCAATTTCGGCAAGCATCAACGACGATTCGGATTGGTGTCCGAATGGAGCGAGGAGCTCGTCACGAGACGACAAGCTCGTGGATATCCCCAGGCGAAATGGATTTCGTCAGGAGCGCGTCTAGCAGACGTGGCTGCATGGTGAAGTGTAGCTGATGTCAAGGGCTCGGCGTTTCCGGCAGGCGACACGCAGGTGAAGACGGGACTTCGGAACTGTTCAGCAAACGCGGCGTTGGAGTTTCCGGCACGACCAAGGATCGCACAACAGCACACGTGGGGCTCAGGCACGGAAGATTTTCGGGGAGTACTGACCTCGAAATTTATTCGCGTGACCTGCCCGCCTGGAGGTGTAATTCGTCTGCCCTGGAGTTTCGAGCTCGACGAGTCTGGATTCCTGCAGAGGAAGCCATTTTCGTGGTCAGAAATTACGCCCCACGATCTATGGTGGACGACCAGCAACTACCCTCGGGTCGAGTTTAAGTGTCATCGCCGGGTCACCGCTACAAGTCAACGACGAAGAGCTGTAGCAGAGAAGGAGAACGACATGGTAACAGCCGGGAAAAAAATAAGAGTCAGCGGCAGACGGATCCTCCGACTGACTTGGCTGGGTCGCCCGATCTTCAACATCTCCACCGGGTGGTAGTACGACACATGCTATCGACCGCTCCCGGACGAATAAGGGAGGATGAGCCAGCGGATCACCCTGTGCTGGTGGATCGAGGGAAAAAATTTCGGCGCTACACGACAGGCGAACGATTGGTGAAAATCGGACGCTGTACAGTGGGTGGCGCGTGAAGCGGATTGACGAAAAAAGCGGAGGAGTTTTGTGACGGAGATCGGACGGTACGCGGAGCTCGAGTCCGATACGAACGGCGAGGATGTGTCGCCGAGAACGACGGAGCTGCGAGTTTTTCGAAAGAACGTGGGCGTTACTGTTTTGAGGATGACGAACGTGGGCGCTGGGTGAACAGCGGCCTGCGGGGGGGTTTTACTCTGGAAGCAGAAGTTGAAGAAATTGCAGCAGTTTGGAGCAGATTGTTGCAGAAACATGTTTTTTCAGGGAGGGGAAGGAGAATCCCTCACGTAAGCTGCAAAGCGGTTGCCCTCGAATTAGACTGATTAATTCGCCCAACTACGATACCGTTTGCGCTTACCTGAGTACGGGCACACGGCGGATTCACCCCTGCTCTGGAGTGTAGTCATGAAATGGAGCTTCAGGACGACAAGGGTTACTGTTGCAGTGGGAAAAACGTGTTGCCGTCACGGAAAAATTGGAGTCACGCGGGAGTCTTCACGGATTATTCCTGAGTTGGGGGCCTATAATCAAAGACTCGGCTGCGAGGACTCATTCGGGGATTTACCTGGACGGGCGCAAGGATGGGTGAACGTCGGCGCGTCGCTAAACGTCGGGTATTTTCCGGGTGGGAATTCTTCAAGTTTTTGGCTGGAGCGGTAGCTGGGGTCATGGGTACCTACCGAGCTGTGCGATGGTTTAAATACCAGCATGGTTAGTCGGTGAAACTGCAGAGAATGCGTTTTTCGGAGCTGAGAACTGTACCTGAGTTGTTCTGGGGTACCTGCCGTAGCCGCGAGATGGGTGAACGTCTGCACGGCGAACCGGTCAGGTGGAGTTGAAAAATCTACTGAGGGTAACAACTCGAAGCAGATCGACGGCATTCTGCGGAGAAGATTATCGATCTACGGCGTCGGATGGAGCTAGAGTTTACGTGGCGCAGTTGCCCTGCGTTATAGGGTCCAGCTGAGACTAGTCCCGACGAACAGAGTTTGAAGATACTTTAAGTTTCGGGTCTGAAGGAACTTGAAGCAGGGTGTTTTCGGCATCAACGACGGAATATTTTCTTTTCATGGAGGGGGGAGAGAGCAGCTGCGCAGCAGTTGTTATTTGGAGTTACCTTCGACAAGTTTGACATCCGCTGCAGGAGCATCGACGGATAGATGCTGTTTGACCGACTGAATCGACAGACAGATTCGAGTTGGTTGTTCGGGAATTTCGCAGGAGTTTGCGAAAGTTGAAGGCGTGTTTACATTAGCCGCCTTAGGCGACATCGACTACGGTTACTGTACTGGTTGAGCTTTCGTTCTTGTGCTGATGGAACTCGCTGACTTTCGTGAGACGCGGACGCGTGTTCTCGCATGTGTCGCGAATGACCTCGCATTTGACGAAGAGCTAGAGTTCGTTGACTTTGCGAAATACGGACGCGCGTTTCTGCGAGTGTCACGACTCACGTGGAATTAAACGAGGAGCGTTCTACAGTTACGGAGCTTCGGACAAGTTTGGCGCTATGCAGAAGATTCGGCTCGCCAACTTGCAGCAGCGTGAATATCGTAGTGTTACTGTGCGGATACAGTGCACGACGATTGGGTTTGTAATTGTCGGCGAAGGATTCGCTGGAGACAATAAAACTGTGGTGCGGTAGTATCCCTACTGCCCGTTTGGTTATCTGGGTAATTCGACCAAGATTCGACGGCTACGATCGACGGCGATCGTTTCGACACGTTTCGACCGTTGGATGGAGTTTCTTTGAAGAAGCTCGACATTCTCAACAGTGGTGGCTTCACTACTACGAGATTCAGTTAGTGTGTGTTGTTTTGTTTATTTGTGTGCTTATCTAGAAAGGGGGAGAGTGTAAGGAATTAGGGATTCTTGACTGAGGCTTGCTACAAGGCGTACGACTCGAACAGTCCCGAACCATCGCCAGGGTTCTAGACCTATCAGTTCGAGCCTCCTGGGCCTTTCCGGACCTCACTACGACACATCGAGGCCCTTCGATACTTTTCCCGAACCTTCCGATCCTACGTCCAGGATCACCCTAGGCTTTCTATATATTGTGTGTTCTTTCATTTTATTGTCATTCACTCGTTCACAGTTTCGCCATTGCCCTCCGCGCTTCTCGGCAGTCCCATTCATAACAATAACGCTGAAAGCTACACAAACAGCATCTGAGATTAGCAGCCCCATCTCATTAGAAACCTAACCTATTTGCATAACCATTGCCTAAAATTTATTTAAGAGCGATGAAATGGCACCAGATACGCGAATTCCTTATTATACAACTCATAAAACTATAATGAGCACAAAGTGGAGTGCTCATTCATAACAAAATATATGAAGCGCAAACATCAAGCCCTAGAACCAAGCACTCCGCATAGTGAAGGCACAGAGGCAAGAGTAGACCCCACCCAGCCCTACTCTTGACCCTGTGCCCTCCATCTCTCGTAACTGCATCTTCTATACCAGCAGACGACCCACATGCTCCAATAACATGAATGATTGACCGCCATACACCGTTCCATGCATCCTCACCCTAACCCATAGTCTGGGTTGGAGCATTTTTGGGAAAGGATCTTCCCCCCTTTGAGCACGTACATAATGTTACATGTGGTTAAGATCTGAAAGAAATAACCAGGCAGCGAAGAAAGCAGGTGGGAGGGTATTGGGCACAGCAGAGTTACAGAAACCAAAGGTGATGGGCACAGCAGGGCATGGGAGAAAGCAGCTCCAATGGTGCTGTAACGAGGTGCAAAGAGCAGTGATGGAAGAAAGCTGGGCAGCGGAAATATGCGAACCTGGGGAATGCAAGCACAAGGGCACCTGAAATTGTGGGAACCAGCGTACCTGCATCACAGGACTTTTGATTCCGAAGGATGTGACTCTACCAAACCCCTGGATGTCAACCTGAAGTGTGGCAATGGCGAAAGCAAGAAGTGGATGAATGGAATCAGCTCATAATGAAGCCTAACGAAGCAGGCTGAAGGCAAGTATTGCAAGCTGAGAAAAATCAACGCAGGCTTAAGGAAAATATAAATATTGCAGGCTGGTTGGTGTGCGTAGCGCACCATACATGGTTATTATAATCACACCCACCCACCTTCGCTGCAAGCACATCCCCATTCCGGTATATGCGCCATCCTTTCTTCACAGGTAGATTCTCCAGGTTGAACGGTGCTTTTACTGGAGATGACTTAAGCGCGAACACGTTCATGGGAGGGAGCTGGCGCGGGGAGAGAGAGCAAGGGAAAGAGGAGTTGGGGAAACAAGGCCGGGACGATTACAAGGGGCATGGAGGGTGATGGGAAAGAGTGAACCCAAACTGCTGCTGCACAAAAGAGAAGTGCAGGGTCCAGGAATCAAGTTCAGAATCAAACTGCTACTCCACATCCATGTAGCTAGTGTGATGTTTCAATGCATAGGTGCTGGGTGGTTGTTCTTGCGCCTGGAATTCCAGGCGCAAGAACAACCTCGGACTTCTCGAGGACCGTGCCATTATACTCTCTGCGTGCACGTAGATGGCGATATCTCTTAATCCACACAGATTGCGGCGCACATCGAGGAGCACATCCAGGAGTGCAAATTACCTTGGAGTTCCCGAGGAACGTGCCGTTGTACTCCGCGTGCACGTAGATAGCGTTGATCTTGAGCCCGTACGGGTTGGGGTTGTAGATGGAGCTCACTCTCATTCCATATATGCTGGGGGGGTGCAGATCGAGGTGCAGATCGAGGTGCAGATCGAGGTGCAGATCGAGGTGCAGATCGAGGTGCAGATCGAGGTGCAGAAACGTACCTTGGAGTTCCCCAGGAACGTGCCGTTGTACTCCGCGCGCACATATATAGCGTTGATCTTGAGCCCGTAGGCATTGGGGTTTTGAATACAGGCGCAAGAAATACCTTGGAGTTGCCGAGGAACGTGCCGTTGTACTGCGCGTGCACGTAGATGGCGTTATCTCTCACCCATATATGTTGGGGGTTGTAACTCGTAACCCTAAAAGTGTAGAACGCACCTTGGAGTTGCCCAGGAATGTGCCGTTGTACTCCGCGTGGACGTAGATGGCGTTGATCTTGAGCCCGTACGGGTTGGGGTTGTAGATGAGCGCGTTGAACGTGAGCACGCCCGTCACGAACACATCGAAGCCGTTCAGCGGGTCGCCGCCCAGCCGCGCGTGCTTCACCGACCAGTCTACCGTTTCTATCTTCAACTCCGGTTGCTGCGAGCCAGGGGATTGGGGGAGAGGGTAGAGGGGGGAGGGGAGTGGGGGAGAGGGGAGAGGGGGGAGGGGAGTGGGGGAGAGGGGAGAGGGGGGAGGGGAGTGGGGGAGAGGGGAGAGGGGGGAGGGGAGTGGGGGAGTGGGGGAGAGGGGGGAGGGGAGTGGGGGAGAGGGGAGAGGGGGGAGGGGAGTGGGGGAGAGGGGGGAGGGGAGAGGGGAGAGTAGAGGATGACTTTGAGAGCACGCCTGTGAGCGTTGGGGTCATGAATGACCGCGTTGAGCGTGAGCTAGCTCGTGACGCGCTCCTCGAAGCCGCTCAGCGGGTGCCCGCCCAGCCGCGCGGTCTTCACCGACTAGGCTACCATGTCAATCGTCAGCTCTGGCTGCTGCGAGGGGGGAGAGGGGAGGAGAGCGAGGGGAGGAGACGAGGGAGGAGAGGGGGGAGACGGGGGAGGAGAGAGAACGACTCAGAGGAGCGCACGGTTGTACGGGTTGGGGTTATAGATGAACGCGGTGAGCGAGAGCACCCTGCGTGATGAGTCTATTTTTGAGGCGCCTCAAAAAGAGAACGACTCAGAGGAGCGCACGGTTGTACGGGTTGGGGTTATAGATGAACGCGGTGCGCGAGAGCACCCGCGTGACGTGGGGGAGCGAGAGAGCGGGAACAAGGAAAACGCAAGCGAGGAGGAAGGAATAGGCAAGACACGGGAGTGTTGTGCACTGGTTGGCTGTGCATAGGTGTGTTGTGGGGGGGGGGGGGGGGGGGGGAGGACGGACCTTGAGCTTGAACGGGTTGCTCGCTTTGCGCTGTGCTGACGTCAGAACTCGCTGCCACGCATGGCGCAAGCTCCCAAGCGGTGGCTCTCTCTCGGACGTGAGAACTCGCTTTCGCCATGCCGATTCCCGTATTTGAGTCGAGTCAGAAGCAGACCCTGGAACTCGATTTCTCCACGCCTTTTCCCGTGCCGCAACAGCCCTTAGTCGCTTTGTTCGTATAGACCGAGCCACAGGCCGACTGTGAGACGAATCCAGATCCGACGGAACTGTAGTGATCTGGCTTGTAGCAGAATGATCCTTTATCACGTGGGCTTTAGCCGTGTGGTCTGCTGCGTTAACCGGGTGTGTGAGAACCGAAAAGAGAAGAACCGAAAGTGCTATAGCTAGTAAACCCGAGACGACGATCCCCGGGGAGGAATCTGCCATACGGCTTGGAGGCTAAGAACGACGATCGTCTTAACCCGTCGCTCGCTGAAGGAAGCGACGAGTGCGAAGCATGTCAATAAGGCCTGCTAGGTTCAATAAGGCCTGCTAGGTTTACTACTTCTATTGGAATGCCGACTAGTTATACTGTCTCGTCGGTAAGCCGTTGCTCTGACAGCTTGTAGTTGACTAGACGGAGTGCTTGGAAGTAAGAGCTGACTCGTGTTTACTAGATCCCAGCTAGAGATCTGTTTGCGGTGAATAGTGAAAAGCGCTCGTGCAACCATCTAGCCTGTTCGACTCAGTGCCAAGTTGTCGGTGGATTAAAGGAGCAACGACGGCGTGAGATGCTACTGTCGAACAAGAGCACTGGATCGAATCGCTCCTTATAGTGTCACACATTGCAGGTACAGCAGCTGGAGGGGGGTTCCGAGGGGGTGCCGGTGGCCAGACGCCAAGCATGACACGTGTATGCCGTGGCTGCGTTTCAGTCACCACCAGCAGCAGCCACTAATATTTACAGCACCAGAAGGAAGGAGGAACAGCTTGCAGTTGGTATGGCGGACAGAACGGAACCGGAGGGTGGGAAAAATAATTAGGTAGGTAGACCGGAAATCACTCACAAGACACTCACTATGATGCCTTCATGCTGGGCTGATGGTGGTGGTTGGGCTAATGGGATTGCCTTCCCAGCATCGATACGGACTCACTTGGCTCGGACTGGTCAACTCGGCAAACTGGGTGGCTCATATACGGTGAATTACGGTTGGATGAGATCGTTCGGGTTATGGAGGCGTGAAGTCGGCTACTCTCTCTCCCAGATTGGTTTTCCCAGAGCTGCAGCCGTCCGTCCGTCGGCCAGCCGGCGGCATTCCCAAAGTTGGGCATCGCACAGCGCACACCCTCGGGAAATGGGTGCTGCGATTCGGCTTTGCCTGTGTCGCCGCGTGCTGTGTCGTCTGGAGGCGCAACGGCCTCCAGAGGAACCTCCCCCCCTTTGAAGCGATCCATACACCCCGTTTGAGTGTCGATGACGTCATGGTTGTGTAAGTGGTAGTACAGTCACATGCTGCAACATGGTATTTCACTGTACTTGCTGGTGCAGCAAATAAGAATAGAACGAAGAATGGTACATTAATATTAGAAGTAGCATAGCTCATCCACATCAGGAAGTACGAGCCATAAATGATTAAAAGTTCGAGTCACCCTAATCCCTCTTTTTATGTACCAATTGTTTTTCCTCTTCTGACCGATCTACTGACATAGAGCGGGGAGAGGAAACGGCGTGGTTGACAGGGATAGGATGGGAAGAAGACTGCGGGGAGTCGGGCGCAGATGATTCGGAGTGAGTCGAGGGAGCGGAGGGGTGGGAGTGGAGAGTGTGGGGGTGGGAGTGGAGCCCCCTCACGAGGTGAGAGAGGGAGACCACTTGATACCCCTGGCGTCTGAGCTCTGGGAGCATCATGCGGAGAATCTGCGAGGAATGAGTAGTGAGCACCAGAGTGAACAGCAGAGTCAGCAGCAGAGTGAGCAGCAGAGGGGGCAACGGAGTGAGCAACGGAGTGAGCAACAGTGTGTGGACCTAAGTTAGAATGACGACCATGACAATTGATGCGTGACAACGCAAAAGCGTGACAAGGAGCATCCGTACCAAGGAGCATACCGTACCAAGGAGCATACCGCACCAAAGAGCATACCGTACCAAGGAGCATACCATACCAAAGAGCTGTTTTTGAGGCGCCTAAAAAAAAGCAAACAGCAAAGAGCTGCAGCACAGATAAGTCTGGTCCCAACAGCTGGGCTGAATTCGGCTCACCTCTACCACACCCCCTGAGGACGAATCACAGAGTTTGTGTTTTTGAGTCACTCCCCCCTCACATCTACGGTTTGTTTTTTTATTCCGCTTTTAAGTCAAGTCGGAAGCAGGGAGACTGCACCCTCACCTCTACTGTTTGGGTGCCTTGCTGCGGGCGGTCATGCAGGATGATGATGGCGCCTGGGTAGATCTGCGGGGAGAAGGGAAGGGAAGGGGAGGGAAGGGGAGGTGGAGGTGGAGGTGGAGATGACATTTGAGTCAACTCACCAGTCATCTTGCGCCTTGCTGCGGGCGGTCATGCAGGATGATGATGGCGCCTGGGTAGATCTGCGCGGAGAGAAGGAAGGGGAGGTGGAAACGGAGATGACATCTGAGTCGACTCACAAGCCATCTGCTGCGGGCGGTCATGCGGGATGATGATGGCGCCTGGGTAGATCTGCTTGCAGAAGGGCAGGGATGGGGATGATGGGGATGATGCGGATGATGCGGATGATGGGGATGATGCGGATGATGCGGATGATGGGGATGATGCGGATGATGCGGATGATGCAGCTGATGCGGATGATGCGGATGATGCGGATGATGCGATGATGGGGATGATGCGGATGATGGGGATGATGGGGATGATGGGGACGACAGGATGGCTGCTGTCCATAAGGAGGGCGACCGAGCAGCAAAAGACCTCCCCCCACCCCCACCCCCCTTCTCCCCATTCCGCGCATCTCTGTCCCGTCCAGAGACAGTAGGCTGCCAGGGGCGGCTGCTGTCCTTAAAGAGGGCGACCATGGTGGGGACGACGGGGCGACAATGGAAGACACGGCGCAGCAAACGACATCCCCTCCCCCATGCACCCCCTTCCCCTCCCCTCCCCCATTCACCCCCTTCCCCTCCCCTCCCCCATTCACCCCCTTCCCCTCCCCTCCCCCATGCACCCCCTACCACCCATCACTGGACCGTCCAGAGACAGTAGGTGGCGAGGGGCGGCTGCTGTCCTTGTTGAGGGGGGCCATGGGGAAGACCGAGCCCAGAGCCACGTTGTAGCGGGGAATTGAGGCGCCTCAAAATCTCACCCAACCTGCCGCATCGTACCTTCCACAGGCAGTGGGTTGCAAGCCGTGGCTTGAGGTGCCTGCCTCAGCACAGAGCCGCATTGTACCTTCCACAGGCAGTGGGTTGCAAGTGGGCGGCTGCTGTCCTTGACAGAGGGGGTCCACGGGGAAGACGGAGCCCAGAGCCACGTTGTCGCCGGGGCTTGAGGCGCCTCAAAACAGCGCCGCATCTTACCTTCCACAGACAGTATGTTGCAAGCGGGCGGCTGCTGTCCTTAAAGAGGGGGTCCACGGGGAAGACGGAGCCCAGAGCCACGTTGTAGCCGTGGCGCTGTGCCAGCTGGCGCATCCTCTTGGTGTACCACCCATGGCCCTGGGAGGAGAGATTGGGGTTGTGTGCAGAGAAGTAGTGTGAACGGTTAAGAGCACTGAAACAGATGGCTGTGAAACAGCCGTGGCGCTGTGCCCGCTGCCGCATCCTCTTGGTGTACCACCCATGGCCCTGGGAGGAGCGATTGGGGTTGTGTGCAGAGAAGTAGTGTGAACGGTTAAGAGCACTGAAACAGATGGCTGTGAAACAGCTGTGGCGCTGTGCCCGCTGCCGCATCCTCTTGGTGTACCACCCATGGCCCTGGGGGGCGGGGGAAGAAGTTGGGGTTGTGTGCACAGCACAGAAGTTGTACGAATGGTTGAGGTGGCTGTGAGACAGCTGTGGCGCTGTGCGAGCTGCGCGTTCTCTTGGTGTACCACCCATGGCCCTGGGGGGGGAAGAGAGGGAGGATGGGGGGGGAGAAGAGAGAGAGGATGGGCACCACTGACAGGTAGGCTTGAGCAACGGGTCGGGTCGGGTAACCCCACCCAAACCCGACTTTTTGACGGGTCGGCTCGACATTCGCCAAGGGTCGACCCGACCCGACCCGACCGACAAAACCCGACCCGTCGGGTCGGCTTATTACCCGTCCCTGCCCCTAAGCCAACCCGACCCGACCCGACCCGACATCGGGTCAGGTAGTACCCGACCTATTAAACCCAGGTCGGGTTGACATTTCCTGAACTCCGACCCGACTTGACCCGACCCGACCCGACCCGAACCCCACATCGGGTAGGGCAAAGTCGGGTCGGGTCGGGTCGGGTCGGGTTTATGCTCAAGCCTGACAGGGTTTCCCTCAGCATGCCTCCTATAGTTGCAGTGCAGTTTGGCATCCACCGCCGGCGGCAGTGATGACTCTAACAGGGTGCCATGCCATGCCGACAGAAAGCGGGGAGCATTGACCCAACCCACCGGTCTGAACCACTTGACAGGGTTGCCCCCGCGTCCCTCCGGAAGTAGCGGTGCAGCTTGGCGTCCACCGCCACGCCAGCAGAGACGAATCAAATCGGGCGTGGTAGACTCAAGAGCAACAAACAGGCTCAGAAGAACAAGGTGGGGCATCAGGCACACTCAAGAGGTTGACTGACCGGTCTGAACCACTTGACTGGATTTCCCCCGGCGTCCCTCCGGAAGTAGCGGTGCAGCTTGGCGTCCACCGCCAGCAGAGACGACTCAAACTCATTCGGAGGTAGTCGCCAGCTGGGGGCGTCTTCGGTCATGTGGTTGCCCACCTCGTGGCCTGGTGGGTGTGAGCGTGAGCGAGGGAGCGAGAGGACACACACACACACTTGGGGCGAGTGGGCAAACTCGTGTGGGGGCAATCCCCAGATGGGGGCGTCTTCTGTCATGTGATTGCCCACCTTGTGACCTGGTGTGCGTGTGGGAGGGAGCGAGAGGACTGACACACACACTTGGGGCGAGTGGGCAAGCTCGTGTGGGGGCAGTCGCCAGCTGGGGGCGTCTTCTGTCACGTGGTTGCCCACCTCGTGGCCTGGTGGGTGTGTGGTGGGTGGTGGGATGGGAATCAAAGGCAAGTATTGCATGGGTTGCGTGAGGCCTAACCGCCAGCTGGGGGCGTCTTCCGTCATGTGGTTTCCCACCTCGTGGCCTGACAACAATAAGCATAAGCGCACGCAAGGGGTGCGACGGAATGGGATCGGCGGTTGCAGGTCTACAAAGAGGTCATATACATGCAGCGTCTGTTTATTCAATTGCAAGCCACATGTTCACAGTCACCGCATGCATGAAACCCCCATTCTCTCCCCTTCAGCGTGCATGCAACCCCCCTCTAACCTTTGACATGCATCAGACCCCTCTCTCACCTTCAGCGTGCATGCGGTCCACTATTTGCGGGTATCTGTCAATGTTTGTTCCAATCAGGAAGAAGGTGGCCGTGCACCCATGGTCCTTGAGCAGATCCAGCAGCTAGCGAGGGGAAAGGGGCGGGGGGCGCAAGGTGGAAATAGGAAGGATGATAAGTGAATGAATGCAGAAGGTGGCCGCAGACTGGACAGAGAGTACCGGGAGTACCGAGAGTACCGAGAGTACCGAGAGTACCGAGAGTATCGAGAGTACCGAGAGTACCGAGAGTACCGAGAGTACCGAGAGTACCGAGAGTACCGAGAGTATCGAGAGTACCGAGAGTACCGAGAGTACCGAGAGTACCGAGAGTACCGAGAGTACCGAGAGTACCGAGAGTACCGAGAGTACCGAGAGTACCGAGAGTACCGAGAGTATCGAGAGTACCGAGAGTACCGAGAGTACCGAGAGTATCGAGAGTACCGAGAGTATCGAGAGTACCGAGAGTACCGAGAGTACCGAGAGTACCGAGAGTATCGAGAGTACCGAGAGTATCGAGAGTACCGAGAGTATCGAGAGTACCGAGAGTATCGAGAGTACCGAGAGTATCGAGAGTACCGAGAGTACCGAGAGTATCGAGAGTATCGAGAGTACCGAGAGTACCGAGAGTATCGAGAGTATCGAGAGTACCGAGAGTATCGAGAGTATCGAGAGTACCGAGAGTACCGAGAGTATCGAGAGTATCGAGAGTACGAGAGTACCGAGAGTATCGAGAGTACCGAGAGTACCGAGAGTACCGAGAGTATCGAGAGTACCGAGAGTACCGAGAGTACCGAGAGTATCGAGAGTACCGAGAGTATCGAGAGTACCGAGAGTATCGAGAGTACCGAGAGTAGAGTACCGAGAGTACCGAGAGTATCGAGAGTACCGAGAGTATCGAGAGTACCGAGAGTATCGAGAGTACCGAGAGTATCGAGAGTACCGAGAGTATCGAGAGTATCGAGAGTACCGAGAGTACCGAGAGTATCGAGAGTACCGAGAGTACCGAGAGTACCGAGAGTACCGAGAGTACCGAGGAGAGTACCGAGAGTACCGAGAGTATCGAGAGTACCGAGAGTACCGAGGTACCGAGAGTATCGAGAGTACCGAGAGTATCGAGAGTACCGAGAGTACCGAGAGTACCGAGAGTACCGAGAGTACGAGAGTACCGAGAGTACCGAGAGTACCGAGAGTACCGAGAGTACCGAGAGTACCGAGAGTACCGAGAGTACCGAGAGTACCGAGAGTATCGAGAGTACCGAGAGTACCGAGAGTACCGAGAGTATCGAGAGTACCGAGAGTATCGAGAGTACCGAGAGTATCGAGAGTACCGAGAGTACCGAGAGTACCGAGAGTATCGAGAGTACCGAGAGTATCGAGAGTATCGAGAGTATCGAGAGTACCGAGAGTATCGAGAGTACCGAGAGTACCGAGAGTACCGAGAGGTATCGAGAGTATCGAGAGTACCGAGAGTATCGAGAGTACCGAGAGTACCGAGAGTATCGAGAGTACCGAGAGTACCGAGAGTACCGAGAGTATCGAGAGTACCGAGAGTACCGAGAGTACCGAGAGTATCGAGAGTACCGAGAGTATCGAGAGTATCGAGAGTATCGAGAGTACCGAGAGTATCGAGAGTACCGAGAGTACGAGAGTACCGAGAGTATCGAGAGTATCGAGAGTACCGAGAGTATCGAGAGTACCGAGAGTACCGAGAGTACCGAGAGTATCGAGAGTACCGAGAGTATCGAGAGTATCGAGAGTATCGAGAGTACCGAGAGTATCGAGAGTATCGAGAGTACCGAGAGTACCGAGAGTATCGAGAGTATCGAGAGTACCGAGAGTATCGAGAGTACCGAGAGTACCGAGAGTACCGAGAGTACGAGAGTATCGAGAGTACCGAGAGTACCGAGAGTATCGAGAGTACCGAGAGTATCGAGAGTACCGAGAGTATCGAGAGTACCGAGAGTACGAGAGTACCGAGAGTATCGAGAGTACCGAGAGTATCGAGAGTACCGAGAGTATCGAGAGTACCGAGAGTATCGAGAGTACCGAGAGTATCGAGAGTACCGAGAGTATCGAGAGTATCGAGAGTACGAGAGTATCGAGAGTATCGAGAGTATCGAGAGTATCGAGAGTATCGAGAGTACGAGAGTATCGAGAGTACCGAGAGTATCGAGAGTACCGAGAGTATCGAGAGTACCGAGAGTATCGAGAGTACCGAGAGTATCGAGAGTACCGAGAGTACCGAGAGTACCGAGAGTATCGAGAGTACCGAGAGTATCGAGAGTATCGAGAGTATCGAGAGTACCGAGAGTATCGAGAGTACCGAGAGTACCGAGAGTACCGAGAGTACCGAGAGTATCGAGAGTACCGAGAGTATCGAGAGTACCGAGAGTACGAGAGTACCGAGAGTATCGAGAGTACCGAGAGTATCGAGAGTACCGAGAGTATCGAGAGTACCGAGAGTATCGAGAGTACCGAGAGTATCGAGAGTATCGAGAGTACCGAGAGTATCGAGAGTACCGAGAGTATCGAGAGTACGAGAGTATCGAGAGTACCGAGAGTATCGAGAGTACCGAGAGTATCGAGAGTACCGAGAGTATCGAGAGTATCGAGAGTACCGAGAGTATCGAGAGTATCGAGAGTACCGAGAGTACCGAGAGTATCGAGAGTACCGAGAGTATCGAGAGTACCGAGAGTACCGAGAGTACCGAGAGTATCGAGAGTACCGAGAGTACCGAGAGTACGAGAGTATCGAGGAGTACCGAGAGTATCGAGAGTACCGAGAGTACCGAGAGTACCGAGAGTACCGAGAGTATCGAGAGTACCGAGAGTACCGAGAGTACCGAGAGTACCGAGAGTACCGAGAGTACCGAGAGTACCGAGAGTACCGAGAGTACCGAGAGTACCGAGAGTACCGAGAGTATCGAGAGTACCGAGAGTATCGAGAGTACCGAGAGTATCGAGAGTACCGAGAGTATCGAGAGTACCGAGAGTATCGAGAGTACCGAGAGTATCGAGAGTACCGAGAGTATCGAGAGTACCGAGAGTATCGAGAGTACGAGAGTACCGAGAGTATCGAGAGTACCGAGAGTACCGAGAGTACCGAGAGTACCGAGAGTATCGAGAGTATCGAGAGTACCGAGAGTATCGAGAGTACCGAGAGTACCGAGAGTACCGAGAGTATCGAGAGTACCGAGAGTATCGAGAGTACCGAGAGTATCGAGAGTACCGAGAGTACCGAGAGTACCGAGAGTATCGAGAGTACCGAGAGTATCGAGAGTATCGAGAGTATCGAGAGTACCGAGAGTATCGAGAGTACCGAGAGTATCGAGAGTATCGAGAGTATCGAGAGTATCGAGAGTACCGAGAGTATCGAGAGTACCGAGAGTACCGAGAGTATCGAGAGTATCGAGAGTACCGAGAGTATCGAGAGTACCGAGAGTACCGAGAGTACCGAGAGTATCGAGAGTACCGAGAGTATCGAGAGTACCGAGAGTATCGAGAGTACCGAGAGTACCGAGAGTACCGAGAGTATCGAGAGTACCGAGAGTATCGAGAGTACCGAGAGTATCGAGAGTACCGAGAGTACCGAGAGTACCGAGAGTATCGAGAGTACCGAGAGTATCGAGAGTATCGAGAGTATCGAGAGTACCGAGAGTATCGAGAGTACCGAGAGTACCGAGAGTATCGAGAGTATCGAGAGTACCGAGAGTATCGAGAGTACCGAGAGTACCGAGAGTACCGAGAGTATCGAGAGTACCGAGAGCAGTTTCAGAAGCTGAGAATGCAATGGAAAGATCAGGGCGGAGACATCACCCTCACCCTGCATGCTGTTCCTCTCAACTGCTCTCTCACTGTACCTCGTGGGTTGTCTCTCCGTTCGGCCCGTCATCAATTGTCAGCGCGACCAGGCGCTCTGATTGGTCAGCGGGGAGAGGGAACAGGGGGATGGAATGGTGGATCGTTTTTTAGGCGCCTCAAGAGCAGGAGGATAAGATCATGGGGCGGATGGAGGGAGGGAGGGTGAGGAGCAAGGCAGATGACAGGGAAGGTGAGTGACAGGGAAGGTGAGCAGCTGCCACGTGCTCTTAAGAATCCTCATGAACAGGGGGGTGGAGGGATGGGGGGATGGAGGGAGGGATGGGGGGATGGGGGGTGGAGGGATGGGGGGATGGAGGGAGGGATGGGGGGATGGGGGGATGGAGGGATGGGGGGATGGAGGGATGGAGGGATGGGGGAATGGAGGGATGGAGGGATGGGGGAATGGAGGGATGGGGGGATTGGGGGATGGATGGAGGGTGAGGAGCAAGGCAGATGACAGGGATGGTGGGTGGGTGAGAGCTTGCCTCGTTCACACTCTCTGCACATTGTTCCCAAAAGAAGCTGCCGACACACAGTGTGGCATGGTGGCGTGCACCTTTGGTGGCGTGCACCTTTGGTGGCGTGCACCTTTGGTGGCGTGCACCTTTGGTGACGTGTTCGAACAGTTTGTGCTCAAGTGGTATGTGTGGCTAATACCTCTGCATAACTACCATCGTGACGCATGCCTTTGATGACGTGTGCAAACAGCATGTGTGGGTAATGCCTCCGGACACCTACCATCGTGACGCATACCTTTAGTGACGTGCTCAAACAGTATGTGTGGCTGGTTCTGCCGCACCCAGCTGATGATCCACCGCGGCTGGAACAGCACCCTGCAGCAGACGCAAAGGATGTCATGGGAGGGACAGTGGAACCACGGTGGAACTTAGCAACATCCCATGGCATGCCAGCAGCCAGCCCAAGTCATCCCATGGCATGCCAGCAGCCAGCCCAAGTCATCCCATGGCATGCCAGCAGCCAGCACAAGTTATCCCATGGCATGCCAGCAGCCAGCCCAAGTCATCCCATGTCATCGTGCCATCATTTGCACAATCCGTTGCCCAGAAACCATGCAACTGGTAAGCCCCCCTCCCGCCACCCCAGTGACCCATCAACCATCAATCCTGCACCCAGTAACCCACCCTACAGCGATGAAGAGCGCGAAGCCCAGGCAGAGCGTGCCTGCGGTGGCGGTGACAGCGATCAGAGCGCCGGCGGGCGTCACCCCAACGAGCGACGGCACTACCACCTCCCACTCCACGCCGCTGCTGCTCATTGCCGCGGATGCAGCGAGCGGTACTGGCGACGCCGGGGGGAGCGGAATTGCCGACACTGCAGGGAGCGGAATCGGCGAGGCTGTAGCGAGCGGAATCGGCGAGGCTACAGCGAGCGGAATCGGCGAGGCTAAAGCGGGCGGGCTTTGCAACACGGCAGCGAGCGGAGAACGGGATACTGTAGCAAGAGGAAGGACGATCTCCTGAGGAGATGCGGCGGGAGAGGCGAGTGCGGGCGGGCAGCAGACGACCAGGGCGAACGCTGCTGCGGCAGCGGCGGCGGCTGCTGCGACGGCAGTGGCGGCAGTGGCGGCGACGAATTTCTCTGCGGCAAAATCGCCAGTTACCGGTGCTGCTGAGCCAAGTCGACCAGAAGGCGTTACGACAGGGCCCGCTGGGGGCGACAAGCTGGCGACGAATTGAACAACGGATGCGACAGCGGGAAGACTCGCCGAACGAGGTGAGGGGCAGGAATTTTCGCAGGCTCTGCGGAAGCGAGCGGGAGGGTCGGCGGGAGAGAGCTGGCGGGGTGGGAAGAAGCTAAGGATGGGCAATGGCGAACGAGTCTTGAAAATTACGAAAGTGGAGCGCAAAGGAGAGCGAACAGCGCAATGGCGTGACGAGCGGTCGTGTTGCGTGGGAATGGGGAGGTGACGGCTGAAGCGGAGAGCTATGGAGCAGGTGATAGACGGTGGGCGACGATTTGCGAACGCAACGGGTGCGACTGGCCGTGCGACAACACCGGCTGCTCGCATGAGGCCAGCGGCACACACGCAACCGCGACAGGAGGGGAGGAACAAGGACGACGCAAGGAGGTGTTCCTTCAATGGGATTGAAGCTTCAACGCGTGGTATGGAGCAGACGTCAGGAGGAGGTGGCCCCACCCCGACTTCTATGGCTTGACAGGGCTTGCCATGGCAGTTGGGTCTTCTTGGGAATGATGCCCCCTATTGGTTGGAATCGTACAGGTGAATCTTGGGTAGACTCAAAATTACCTGTGGCCTTGACGAAGTGCTGACGGGGGCTGTTGTGGCTTTGACGACGGATGGCTGCAGGAAATGTGAACACCCACCTGCCACAGTGACGAAACTATGAGAAAAGTGCACAGCTCGCAGTGTTACAACCTAAGCTGCTAATGCTAAAATACAAGTGCTGCATATCTTCCACCATCTGCAAGCTAATTGGCCCTTTTCCCCTTGTCTGCCGAATACAACCTACAAAAAATTGTACGTAAACCCAACGGAAGGATGTCAAGCAGCTATTTTTTGAAGGCATTGTGCTGTTCGTGTTGCTTGCTAGGCTTGAATATTTATGGCGCCACCACCACTGTCTAGCTCAGCTTGGCATGCGCCTCGTGAAGCTTCTCCAGCAACACATCGCTCATCTTACTGCAGCCGATCACCTCCTGCAAGAGGAAAGCATGCCAAAAGGATAGTACCATAAGACAGATGTGGAGTGGCGCCTGACATGCAGCTAGTTTAGTGCTGAAAGGGAAGCTAACCAAGCAAAAGACTGACAGAAAGAGGATAAAGAAAAGAACACTGCACAAACGAACAACGTTTCCGAATACCCAGACTCCAACTTACAGTGCCCGGAGACGCAATGTCGCCAGTCCTGTACCCGGACTCCAGGGCGCTCATGACAGCAGCCTCCAGCAGGTCAGCGCCACGGGGCAGGTTGAGCCCGTAGCGCAGCATCATGGCGGCCGACAGCACCTGCGCCATCGGGTTTGCCTTGTCCTGCCCTGCAATGTCCGGCGCCGACCCGTGCACCGGCTCGTAGATGCCCGGGCCCTGTGGGTGGCAGTGGAGAGGGGAGGAGGATGGAGGGATGGTTTCAATTGGGAGACTGGGCAGAAGGGTTGGAAGGGGATGGGGATTTATAGATGGTACAAATTTGCATTACTGTGCCACGTTATGCCCGCAAACACTCCTCCCCTCCCCCCCCACTCCCCCCCTCTCCCCCCAAGACTCACATCCGACCCAATGCTGGCTGATGGCAGCATGCCAATGGAGCCAGTCAGCATCGACGCCTCGTCTGACAGGATATCCCCAAATATGTTCCCCGTGACGATCGTGTCAAACTGGCGGGGGTTCCTGATGAGCTGCATGGCGGCGTTGTCGACATACATGTGGCTCAGCTCCACATCGGGGTACTCCTCTGCCCCGATGGCGGTGACACGCTCGCGCCACAGCTGCGACACCTCCAGCACGTTCGACTTCTCCACAGAGCAGAGACGGCCGCTGCGCTTGCGTGCCGCCTCAAAGCCCACCCGGGCAATGCGGTCAATCTGGGGAGCAAGAGATTGGGGGAAGGGGATGAGAGGGAAGGAAGTGGGCGGGGGTGGGGATGAGGGAAGGGAGATGCGTTTGTTTGTTTGTTTGTTTATTCTTGTTTCCCATGTGTCTCAGATTGAGCTCCACATTGGGGTACTCCTCTGCCCCAATGGCAGTGACGCGCTCGCGCCACACCTGCGACACCTCCAGCACGTTTGATTTCTCCATGGAGCACAGCCGCCCGCTGCACCTGTGCGCTGTCTCAAAGCCCACCCAGGCAATGCGGTCGATCTGGGGAGTGCCGAGGGAGACGGTCGAGGAAGGGGGGTAAGGGGAAAGAGACGTGGAGGGAGCGGTGAGATGGGAGGGTGTGTGTGTGTGTGTGTGCGTGTGAGTGTGTGTGTGTGTGGGAGAAGGGGAAGTGAACCGAATTGTTGAAGAGCGATAAGGGGTACGTCTGGGACAGTGGAAGGGCAGGAAGAATGGAACGGGGGAGCGTAGGAGGACTAGAAGGAAGAGACGGAGGTGGCAGGATGGGGGAAGAGGGAGGAGGGAGGTGTTTAAGAAACCACTGTGGGGAGTATACCTCAGGGACAGCATAGATCATGGTGTTGAAGCCTGTCCTGTTGCCCTCTGCATCTTGGCCGAAGCCCTTGGGCTGCCCGAAGTAGATCCCTGCAACACATAGCAAAAAACAGCAGTTTTGAGATAAGAACTCAACACCCCCATACAAAGCTCACATCACAGCCTCATAGGTTAGCATAGAAGGGTCACCCGTGCCCATAACCATCCGTGCTGCCGCACCACTCCTCCCACGTTTCCCTTTACCTCTCACTGCTTTTCAGGCTTAATCCTTCCCCTCACCCCCCCTTCCTTCACCTCACCCCCATCTTCTTTCTTCTTCCTTCACTCCCACTTCTTTCCCTCGCCTCCCATTCCATGATGTTTCATTCCGCCTCTCAGTCCTCGCACCACCATGACTCACCACCCGTCAGCTCTCGCACCACCATGATGTCGACTCCCTCCACCACCTCTCGCTTCAACGACGACGCCTCGATCAGCTGCAAGGGGAGTGGAGACAACATGCCAGGAACGGAGCAATGCATGTGAAGCAGGATAGCCGGTTCCCATATCTCAAAGTCGCGCTACTTGTCTAAGGAAATAACAACGTCACGTTACAAGCCCGCTACTCGAACGCCATCTGAAGACTAGACCGATTAGGCCGTGACTTGCATGCCACACCGCAGTACTAGCCCGTCACTTATTCATTTCTCCCTACTAGCCCCTTACCTGAATGCAACCGCACCTGGGGGAAGACGGTCGCAGGGCGCAGGTTAGCGAATGCGCCGAGCCCTGCGCGCAGCCCCAGCAGGCCGCGCTCAGGGCGGAGATCTGCGGGCAGGGTGTCCCACTTGTAGCTGCGGAAGGGGCGTGGAGCATTGGGGGAAGGTGGGGGTTGTGAAGGGCAAGGGGGGGTGGGGTGGTGGCAGGCGGAACTGGTCATTGATGGAGGGTCTTCAGAAACGCCGTTTTTTTATTAAATGTTTCAGCATTCATAATTTACGGGAAAACGGCCGGCAAAGCGCTGTTCCACCCACCCTCCAATTGCTGCGAGCAGCACGGCGTCGCTGTCGCGGCAGGTGGCGAGGGTAGATTCGGGCAGAGGCACGCCGAATTCGTCGATGGCAGCACCTCCGACCAGCGCCTCTTGGAACTCAAAGGTAATGCCTTCCAGATCGCCCAGAGCCTTGAGCAGCCTCACAGCCACTGCCATGATTTCAGGGCCGATACCGTCGCCCGGCAGCAGGGTGATGCGGCATTTCTTCGTCGTCGCACCGTCGCCCGCAGCTGCCATCACTGGCTGTCGTCTGCGACTGCTGCTCCCATTCGCGCCGCTACTGCGACGGTTGGTGACAGACTTGCAGCTGTGAGGGACCGCAGAGAGGCCGTGCGACGGGAGGGACTTGGCGAAAGCCCTGAGAGAGGCGGATTCGCCCTCCGCTGGGGAGATCTGCGTGGGGAAATGCACGCAAAGCAACGAGCGAGCAGCCGCGGTCGCCATGACGGATGCAAGAGATGAGACACTGCTGACTTTGGCCAGGTGCAAGGGGAAAGAGAAACCCTCAGCCCTTCGGGATTGAAGGGAGTGGCAAGATGGAGTGCTGCTGAGGCAGTTCTGCGAGGTCGAAGTGAGCAAAATCTGGCGGGAAGGGTGAGGGCTGCTGTAGGGCTTGGCCAACGTATAACAGGTTTGCATGACAATGTGCCAGCGCTGCTCGAGCCAGTGATAACCACGCAATGTTGAGAGATAGCTTGACAGAAGCCACGTCAGCCTGAATGGTGGAAATGAAGTAAAAATGTAGCATGGTACACTGATAAAAACGCTAAACTAAACCTCATCTGCTTCATAATCTTCCTCTTGTGGAGCAACAAATAACTCCACAAATGATGTCCTTGCACTCCTATTGTGCAGAGCTTGACTCCCATCTTGCGTTGGTTGAGAAAAGGCAGGAATACTACCAACTCCTTGTGCATCTGGAGCTTCATTAGCGTGTCTTCCACTGGGTCCAGTGGCTCGCATGTTGACAACGTGCTGCACTCGCAGAAGGCCATGGCAGTCTATTGTCAGTTTACTTGCATGATTTTCTTTGAGGACAGCAGCAGGAATGCTTGTGGTTGCTGCACTGAGATGCTTGTAGCGATACCTGCACAGCGAACGATGGAGGTTCAGCTGAGGACAAATTCTAGCAAAAACGACCAGCAAATGATTTCTTACAAGAATGAAATGGGCCGGTGACATTTGAAGTCAACAAAAAGGTTGTTGCAGCGTCCGACAAGGAGATCAACCTGAAAAACCAATGATTGTACAAATGCCAAAACGTCAAGACTTGAGAGTTGGCATAGGCCAATGAAAAGCACCAGTGTCAAAATGTGACTTCAATAGACACCCATATGCTGACCTGCAAGTCACCATGACCCTGGGCCAGAAACGTCACTCCTGCGGGCTGAGGGTTAATGGAGATTCGAACACTGGCACCAGGCCACTCCAGATCCTCGATCAACTCTTTGAGAACGCTTGACTGGGAGAAACGCAAAGAGGAACTTGGTCAGTTAGAGGCGAATGACCGGCTGTGGGGAAAACAAGGACACGTCGTTCTCACTGCAAATCTGAGAGGGCGATGTTAATGACACCTACCCGAATGGCAAAGCTGACAGGAGCGTTCTGTGGAGTCGATGTGTCAACATCCAAGGCCCATTCAGGGGGGTTCATATCGGGAAGCAATGTGCGAATTTCTGCTCCAATGCTGCTGTTGCTGTTGGATGGATCAGACAGCCTGGAGACACCTGATCGCAAATCCCCCACCGCAAAGGTCCAAAAAAGAAAACTCAAAATCAAGATGAGAGTTGAAATGGATGCGAATTTCACGCACAACTGCTGCAAGGTGAAGCTTACTTGAGCAAGAGCTGATTATCAGGCCCAGGATACCGCAAGGTGAGTACGTGTCCTGTGGTAGCTGACGCAGAGAACGCCGCCAAGCAATCAATCAGAAGAGAGAGATTGATGCCGAATCGATAGCGAACATCTGGCCGATAAACGTAGTCCAGGAAGAGCTGCACTCGCACAGCAAGAAATTGAGAGCAGCAAGAAGAGTGAGAACAAATCATCGTCGGAACAGCCTCACAACTGAAGTAAAAAGGGCATTTCCCGACCTCTTTCCTAAAAAACGCGCGCGCGTGCAAGCAGTTTAGCTCCTCTGTTACAACCACAAGGCCAGTCTCCGACATCTCCACCACCGCTTCCTGCGAATCACATTAATAGAATCCTAGTCAGTTATACTACTCATGGTAACGAGCAGTTAAAGCATTAAGATTGTTCAAGAGTTTCAGTCTCGTACCTGCTGGCGTTTCCATTTGATGGTGGTAAGCTCGTCCACCAGACTCGCTGTACTGACAAGTGTGCAAACCAGGTCAAAATCCATGGCTACAGCTCGAACAAAAGCAGCAATGAAGAAACGACGTCCGCAGAACGCTGTCGACGGAGAACGCGATGAAAAACAGGAGAAATTCGCTAGTTTGGGGCTTTCGCTGAAAAGCAGGAATCCTGGTTGCTGAGCTAACCTGGCTCAAAGCGTCAGCCATACCCTATCTTAGGTTTGGGCCTGTAACTGTTGGGGGGAGTCAAGGGAAGGGGGGAAAGGTTTGCAGGGAGGGGTGCGGAAGTATGGCGGAGGTTTGACGGAAGGACTTGCCGAGGCTGCTCTGAAATCTCCCAGGTTCCGCGCATGGGGGTGGAGGGGAGGCAGGCGGGCTTTGCACAGAAAAGGTTTGGCGGAAAGACCAGCGAGAATCTCTGAGTTCTCACGCAAAACGGCCGGGGAGGACCGCTGACGAACGAAGGGGTTGGCGGAACGGAGACTTCGAGGTTTCGCACAAGGGCGGGAGAGCGGATTGGATGTGGATGTTTCGCGCGGAAGTGGGCAGTTCAAACAAACAGGTCCAGCCAGGCTAGTGGCGATTCCGGAATCGAGGGGGAAAGCGGGCAGGCAGCAGCCACAAGTGCGTGAGCTGTGAGCCGTGATGGGTTCCGGCCAATCCCAAGGCGAGGTCGAGGGGAAACACCCAGGCACAAAATGGATGATCCCAAGGTGAACAGCTGCACTCCGAATTCTCGGGCTGAATTTTCAGGAAAAACAACCACATTCATATTGTCCAAAGTCAGAGTTGTGCAAGCACCCACCAAGTAAGTAAAATCCTGAAGGGTTTTGGTAACAAATAGCAAAAGGCAAAAGAACAAAAGAAGAAAAATAGCACGGCTGAGCGGGAAACACAGTTCTTACAAAATCTGGAATAACCTCATACAGGGCAATCACCTACGGAAAAGGCTGTCCACTTGTCGCGATTTTCGGCTCCCCATTCCTCTTTGTTGTCTCATCATCGACCATCCCCACAGCCTCATAACCTGCATCCTTCGCCTATCTTCCTTCATTTCTCTGTTCCTGGTTTGCTTGCCTTCTCTCTAGTGGACCTGCCAAGCGTGCTCTCCGTCAATCTGCCTTGGTCTCTTCTTTACGTCAGAAACCTTTCGGATGATAGACATGGGACAGTCATTTTTCCTCAGCTTTCTGGATCCTCATCACCGTCGTCCGTGTCTTTGACTATCCGCTTGGCCATAGACCTTCGAGATTGTAAGTTGCATGACATCCCCGGCATCTCGGTTTAACATGTTTCAATAGGAAATATAAGGAATGATTAGCCGATTAAAGCAGATTCCAGGTAACGCAACTCTTGGCCCATTTTCTCCTCATCCTGCCGTTTTGCATCTTGCATAGGTCGACGGCCATCCATGCATGGAACTGAAGGGGTGTTCGCTAGATTTATGTATGCTTTTCGCTCTGATTTGTTGAAGGTCCAAAGGCCAGCTTCAAAACTTAATCCTCCGTATCAGGCTTGTCGCACCCCATTCGGAGACCTGATATTATCCATGAGCTCCAGTTCCGTTTCCCTGACGTCCATCTGATTTGCGTTTCTTTTTAAAGATATCTGCATCATCTGACTTGGTGTGCTGAGATCTGTGTGCTTGAGCTTTACAGTCTTCGATGTCTGGCCATATCTCGTGTCACAGGCCTTCATATCCCTATCTTCTCGTCTCTCCTGCCTGCCACCTCCTCTCTTATCTTTGCAGGTCAGAGGGTATTGTAGAACTTCGGACCAATTCAATCCCCAACTTCCCGCGTTCTTCTAATCGAAAGCAACGGAGATGCAGAACCCGAACCAACACATGCAGTCGGACCAGGCCCACCAGCAGCAGTACCCACCCCATCCTCAGCATCCCCAGGGCCCTCCCTTGTCACAGCCACAACCCACCCTGCTTTCAGGCCCGCAGCAGCCGCCAAAGCACCTGGGCCCTTCTCAACAGATCCCTTTGTCGCAAGCCCTGGGGGCTCACCCCGGTCCGCCTCCCCACGGCATCCCCCCTCACCTCCTGCAGCAGCGGCATCTGCAGCAGTCCGCCCAGCCTCCCGTGCAGGCGCAGCAGCGGACAGTGCAACGACAGCAGCAGACGCTTCTCACCCAGCCGCAGCAGCAGCAGGGCCCTCTGTCACAGCCGCAGCATATGCAGAAGCAGCAGCCGTTGTCGCAGCAGCAGCATAAGCAGCAGAAGCACCTGGAGCACGCAGCGCAGCCCATGCAGCCGAAGCAGCAGGGTCCGCCGATGCAGCCTATGGCTCAGATGCAGCCGCAGCTGCAGGCGCAGTTGCTGCAGCGGCAGCAGCAGCAGCAACAGCAGCCGCAGGATCAGAGGCGGCAGCAGCCGATTCACCAGCAGGTCCCGCCTCACGCGCTTCAGCAGCAAGGGATGCACCCAGGCCAGCCTATGCACCAGCCACAGCGGCAGGTGCAGCAGTCCCCTGCTTTGGCGCCACGGCAGCAGTTAATGATGGCGCAGCAGCAGCAACAGCAACACGCGCCTTCAGCACTCATGCAGCCGCAGCAGTCGCAGCAGCAGCATCAGCAGCAGCAGGCGGGAGTCACAGCACAGAAACATCAGCAGCATCAGCAGCACCAGCAGCATCAGAGGCCCTTAGGCCAGATTCCCGCGCAGCAGCAGGTACTGATGGGGCAGCAGCAGGCAGCAGCGCACGGGCAGAAGCAGACGCAGCAGCAAGTTGTGTTGATGCAGCAGCCAAGTATGGGGCAGCAGAGACAGCTGAAGCCACAGCAACAGGCACAAGCGCCACATGCAGTATTGACGGGTACGCAGCATGCAGCGGCTGCTGCAGCGCAGCAGCAGCAGCAACAGCAGCAACAGCATCAGCAGCAGCAACAGCAACAGCAGCAACAGCAACAGCAACAGCAGCAGCAGCAGCAGCAGCAGCAACAGCAGCAGCAGCAGCAGCAGCAACAGCAACAGCAACAGCAGCTGCAGCAGCAGCAGCAGCAGCAGCAGCAGGGGGGTCGATTGACAACAAACGACGCATTGGCATATCTGAAGGCAGTGAAGGAACGGTTTCGAGACGAGAAGGACAAATACGACGAGTTCCTGGACGTCATGAAGAACTTCAAGGCGCAGCTGTCAGTCCGACCCACCATTCTGCCTCCGTTTTGTTTTGTTTGTTTTGTTTTGTTCTTTTTTGTAAAGAAAGTTCCACAATTCCCTGCTTTCTTCCTTGTCCGCGTCCCTTACCCTCTCTCTCGTCTCTCGCCTACCTTTTCCGTCCTGTCGCCCACCACCTCTTATCGTCCTTCTTTCACACGCTGCGTTTCTCTTCACTGCATGTGGTTGCTCCTGTGTGCCAGGATCGACACAGCAGGAGTGATAGCGCGTGTGAAGGAGCTCTTCGTGGGCCACAGGCAGCTCATCCTCGGCTTCAACACCTTCCTCCCCAAGGGATACGAAATCACCCTCCCACCCGAACCCACAACTCCGGTACCAGCCCCCGCGCCCGCACCCCCTCCTCAGCCTCGGTCCGCGCCTCCTGCGGTGGCTCGGGCGGTAATCACCCCATCCGTACCTGCAGGGCCTGTCCCATCTGTCGCTCCTGCTGGTGGTCCCCCGCTTATGCCTGGAGGAGCGGGTGCAGCGGCACCCCATGCACCAGTGCCAGTGCCCCATGGGGGGTCTATTAGTGGGGCTGCCGCGGCTACTCGCACTCCCCCCCTTCCTGCTGCTGCAGTGGGCGCAGGCGCAGGAGCAGGAGCAGGAGCAGGTGCAGTGGCAGCTGCTTCTGGTGCAGGTCATGCTGGGGGAGGTTCATCTGCTGCTGCTGCTGGTGCTGCTGGTGCTGTTGCTGCCGCTCCTGGTGGTGGTTCTCCTCCCAGTGCTCCTGCTGCTGCCCCTGGTGCTGCTGGTGCTGCTGCGACTGTGCCTGCAGCAGCAGCAGCAGCAGGGGGGGCAGGAGGAGCGGCGGGTGCAGCAGCTGCTCCGGCTGCGCGAAGCAAGATGGTGGAGTTCGACCAAGCCATCAGCTACGTCAACAAGATCAAGGTACGGTCACAGCAACGTTTGAGTCGACTCCATAGTCACCTCGAAGCAGGAGGGTGGAGTTGGACCAAGCCATCAGCTACGTGAACAAGATCAAGGTACGGTCACAGTGACGTGCGTACAAGCAGGTGTTGGGCCATCTATAACGGATTTCACATGAACACATGTTACAGTGACAATGCTGCCTTTCGCCCATGTGCTCTTTCTTCTCCAGATCCGATTTGCTGATGATGATTCGGTGCACAAGAGCTTCCTTGAGATCCCCAACATGTACCATGCATGACCAATGCGTGCTCTCTCCCCCCGTGCTCTATTCTTTCTGACTGCCTCAGGCCCGCTTTGCTGACGATGAGTCGGTGTACAAGAGCTTTCTGGAGATCCTCAACATGTACCGCAAGGGCAACAACAACATCGTGGACGTGTACAAGGAGGTCAGTCAGTGCCCACTTGCTGTGCGACTTGTGTGTACCATATGATCCCAGCTGATCCCAGCTGATCCCAGCTGATCCCATCTGATGCCATCTGATGCCATCTGATCCCATCTGATCCCATCTGATCCCGTTGTGCCTTTCCTCGGATCTGCTGGAGGAGTTCACCTTCTTCCTGCCGGACTCTGCTGCGATTCATGCTTGAGTCGACTCTAAGGAGGGCCATGCCTCCCTTATCCCCCCTACATCCACACCCACTCTCTCAGGTGGCTACGCTCTTCAAGGACCACTCAGATCTGCTGGAGGAGTTCACCTTCTTCCTGCCGGACTCTGCTGCCAGCCATTTGCCCCAGTGGCGCGGGGTGGGCCCCCCACCTCCTGGCACCGTTGCTGCGCCTGGTGGTGGTGCTGCTGCTGGCAGTGCTGCTGCTGCTGGCAGTGCTGCTGCTGCTGGCGGCGCGGCTGGCGCAACAGCAGTAGCAGGAGCACGGCCGGGTGTGGGTGCTGGTGCTGGTGAAGCAGCAGCTGCTGCTACGGTTGCTGCCACAGTTGGTGGGGTTGCTGCTGCTGCTCCAGCTGGTGCAGCAGCAGCTGGTGGCCGGGCGGAGAAGGGCAAGGTGCGTTGCGTTGGTCAGGTGCCAGCACCTCGTCTGTCTTGTCTTGCTGTTCCCCCTCCTGGCTTGCTGTCCCATTCCCTCCCTCATGGTCTTAGCAGGAATTCCGTAACTTCTTCTTCCTTCTCCTTGCTGCCTTTCTTGTCGCAACACCTCTTCGTTTTAATGTTGCGTTTTCTTGCCGTAGCACTCTAGCACTCTCTACTACATCCTGCGTTCCATGCTTCCTCACTACCTAGCCCTCCTGCCCCCTCACCGTCGCCTGTATCCGTCCCTCCATGCACAGAAGGACAAGGACGGAGAGCACACAGAGAGGAGGCGCAAGGGGGCAGAGGGTCGGGGCAAGGAGAAGGAGGCAGAGGGGCGAGGAAAGGTGAAGGAGGAGGTGGATGAAGACACGTCCGCACAGCAGCAGCACAAGCGCCTCCAGCAGCAGCAGCAGCAGCAGCAGCAGCAGCATGGGGATGCAGCACAACCGCATCTGCACCACGCCCAGCAAGCAGCGGGGGCTGGGGGTTTGCAGCAGGGGGGCGAGGAGGGCACGCACAGGAAGCCGCTGATGCTGGACCTGCAGAAGCCCCCGCGGGAGGTAGAGCAGCAGGTGGAGGAGAAGCGGGCTGGGCTGGCGCTGCCTCAGCCCATGCAGGTGGATGGGAAAGAGGGGCACAAGGAGTGGAGCCAGCAGCAGCAGCAGGAGGGGGTGGGGGTGGGGGTGGCGCATGCTGTGGTGCAGCCGGCGCAGCAGCCGAAGCGGAAGGGGCGGAAAGGGGAGGAAGGGGGGAAGAAGAAGGAGCAGGGGGGAGGGGCGGCAGCTGAGGGGCCAGCCGATGAGAGGAAAGGGAGCAGGGGTGAGTGGCGCTACTGGGTAATTCAATGCAGAGAGATTGGTTGGTGGGGTTAAAAAATATTTATGTGCTTGGTAGTACATGTACTCTCTCTCAAGTGGTTTCTCTCATTGATACTCTCTCTTGCCATCTTTCCTCCTTCCCCCTATCTCCCCGCCCCCACCCCTCAACCTCTTCCTCCTTCCCCCTATCTCCCCGCCCGCCCCCCACCCCTCAACCTCTTCCTCCTTCCCCCTATCTCCCCGCCCGCCCCCCACCCCTCAACCTCTTCCTCCTTCCCCCTATCTCCCCGCCCGCCCCCCACCCCTCAACCTCTTCCTCCTTCCCGCTTCTGTAGCCCTTGGCATTGCACCGGGAGCTGGTATCCTTTGAGTGGGTGAAGGCGCGGAGGCACTAACAGCTTTTCTCTCTTCCACCTCTCCATCCCTCCCATCCACCTTCCCCACTCACTTCCCCCTCCCTCCAACCGCCTTGTAGCCCTGGGAATGCACCGCGAGCTGGCGTTCTTTGAGCGGGTGAAGGCGCGGGTGCGCAGCCGGGAGGTGTACCAGGAGTTCCTCAAGTGCCTCAACATCTTCAGCCAGGAGATCATCGCCCGCGCCGAGCTGCAGAGCCTCGTGGGGGACATCCTCGCCAAGCACCCCGACCTCGTCGAGGGCTTTAACGAGTTTCTAGCTCGGTGTGAAAACCTCGGTGAGTGTTCCTTCGTCAGTGTAGTTTTAAGCGTCTGAGAGTCTTGTGGGGGACATCCTGGCCAAGCACCCCGGCCTCGTCGAGGGCTTTAATGTGTGCCTTGCTCGGTGTGAAAATCTCGGTGAGTTGTGATTCTGCTGTGCTATGTGTCGAGACAACTGAGAGCCTCGTGGGGGACATCCTCGCCGAGCACCCCGACCTTGTGGAGGGGTTTAATGAGTTTCTGGCGCAAGGTGGAAATTTGGTTGAGTTGCTGTTCCGCAGCGTGTTGGGAGTGTTCGATTAGGTTTTTGGGTTGGACGCAGAGACGCTGGCATCTACGTATGTAGGGTGAATGCACGTGTGACTTTGAGTCGACTCAAAAGTCACCTCATCTACGTATGTAGGGTGAATGCACGGGTCAGGCCATGCGTTTTTCTTGTTTCTCGCACATATGTTGTCTTGTGCCACATGCGTCTTCTGACTTACATATCTTGTTTGGCATGTATGTGTTTTGGGCCTCTTGTTACTTCAGACTTCGAGACGCTGGAGTCAGCAGGTGGAGGGGCAAGGGTGAAGGTGGAGGAGGAGGAGAGGAAGGAGGCTGGGGAGAAGGAGAGGGAGCACGAGAGGGCTGAGACCAAGGAGAGGGAGAGGAAGGAGGTGGGGGAGCGCGAGCGGGAGAAGGAGAAGGAGCGAGAGAGGAAGAAGGATAGAGAGAGGGAGCGGGTGAAGGACCATGGACGCGTGGAGAAGGAGGCAGAGGAGCGGGAGAGGGAGGAGCGGGAGAGGGAGGAGAGAGAAAGGGAGGAGAAGGAGAGAGTTAAGGAGAGGGAGAGGGAGGAGCGGGAGCGGGAGCGGGAGCGGGAGAGGGAACGGGAGAGGGAGCGGGAGAGGGAGAAGGAGAGGGAGGCGAAGGAGCGGGAGCGGGAGCGGGAGGCAAGGGAGAAGGAGAAAGAGCGCGCAGCGGCAGCAGCGGCGGTAGCAGCAGCAGCCAAGTCAGTGGTAGTGAGGAAGGAGCAAGTGCAGTACAAGTCGATCTGCGAAATGGATTTGTCGGCGGCTGAACGATGCTCCCCCAGTTACCGCCTCCTCCCCAAACCAGTGAGAGCTCCACTGACCCCAGCGGTTCCTTCCTTCCCCCCTTTCCTTGGTTCTCTCCTACACAAATGCACACACGCACGACCCTCCCCCACACACGCCCTCATTGCCCTTTTCATTTGGATGTCGCAGTCAAGAGAATCTCGCTTCGTCTGTTCTCACTTGTGTGGCTCGTTCTCCTGCCCCCTCCCGGCTTCCCCGCTGCTGTAGCAAATGCGACCCGTTGCGTGCCACCACACGGAGCTGGGAATGACTGTGCTCAATTCTGTGTGGGTGCCAGTGACATCTGAATCAACCCACACGGCATCAGATGTCAGATGCACCCACTTGTGTGGCTCGTGCTCCTGACATCTGAAGCAACCCATGATCGAATTGTCCCCCCCCCCTCCTAACACATTCCCCCCTCTCCTCCTCCCCCCTCCCCCCCCTTCCCCCCACCCATCCACCAGCAAATGCGGCCCGTGTCGTGCCATCGCACTGAGCTGGGAATGAAGGTGCTCAACGACGTGTGGGTGTCGGTAACCTCGGGCAGCGAGGACTACTCGTTCACTCACATGCGCAAGAACCAGTACGAGGAGTCACTCTTCCGTTGCGAGGACGACCGGTCAGTGCTGCGTCACCCGTGCCACCCATGCCATGCCCCCTGCGACCTGTCCTCACCACTCCTTCACTCACGTGCGGAAGCACCCGTACAAGGAGTCGCTCCTCTGCTGCGAGGACGACTGGCGAGGACTGCTTCCTTCTTGCGTGTTTTCTCTTCAGCCTCAAGCAGGATATGCTTCTTGAGTCAGCAGCAGTCACGGCTCATGCCGTGCCATGAGCGCCCCTTTCTCCTGTCCGCTTCCCCTCCAGCCGTTTTCCCCATGCCGTTTCTTCCCTGCCCCTGTCCCTGCTTCTCGCTGTCAGCTTCGAGCTGGACATGCTGCTTGAGTCCACGGCAGTGACGGCCCGGCGGGTGCAGGAGGTGATAGACCGCATGCACGGGATGTCGGACGCGGAGCGGGGCGGCTTCAGGGTTGAGGAGAATCTGACCGGTGAGAGGGGTTATGGTGACTGACAGGTGAAAGGGGTTTTTCTCATCTTTTAACTACCTTTGCTTCCTTTCGGAAAGTCTTCAAAACCAAGATCACTCGCCGTTCCAGCCCCTCTACTCCCTCCCCCGAGCCATCAACAGGCAGTGCATCGAGCGCATATATGGCAACCATGGGCTGAACAGTCAATAGCTAGTGAAGCGTGCACACCAGTTGTCTTTTCCTTTTCCCTTTGTCGTAGAACCAAATCATTCCGACCAACCCCCTTTCCCCCCCCCCCCAGCCATCAACATGCGGTGCATCTAACGCATCTACGGCGACCACGGGCTGGACATCCAGGAGCTGGTGAAACGCACCCTTGTTCATTCGGCTCATCCCGTGACCCCTTCTCCCCCCACCCACCGCCTCCCTTCCCCAATCGCCAGCCATCAACATGCGGTGCATCGAGCGCATCGACGGCGACCACGGGGTGGACATCCAGGAGGTGGTGAAGCGCACGCCAGTTGTGGCGCTGCCGGTGGTGCTGCAGGGGCTGAAGCAGGAGCAGGAGGAGTGGGTGCGGTGCTATTCTTCCCTCAGTCCGTTGACACCCCAACCCCACGGTTCCCCTCTACTCCCCTTCCCCCCCCCCTCTCCTTCCTCCCCCCCGTCCCCCCGGCCCTGCCCTGCCCCCCAATCCAGCCATCAACATGCGGTGCATCGAGCGCATCTACGGCGACCATGGGCTCGACATTCAAGAGCTGGTGAAGCGCACACCAGCAGTGGCGCTTCCGGTGGTGCTGCAGCGGCTGAAGCAGAAGCACGAGGAGTGGGTGCGGTGCCGGGCTGAGATGAACCGCGTGTGGGCGGACGTGTACGCCAAAAATTATGCCAAGTCGCTGGACCACCGCAGCTTCTACTTCAAGCAGCAGGACAAGAAGAGCCTCAGCATGAAAGGTGAGAGGGGTGGGTCCAGTGACTATCTCTACTAGTGAAGGTCTCCAACTGGAGGTCCAGCTGGACAAGAAGAGCCTCAGCATGAAAGGTGGGAGGATGGGAGGAGAACTATCTCTAGTAAAGGTCTCCAACTGGAGGTCCAGCTGGACAAGAAGAGCCTCAGCATGAAAGGTGGGAGGATGGGAGGAGAACTATCTCTAGTAAAGGTCTCCAACTGGAGGTCCAGCTGGACAAGAAGAGCCTCAGCATGAAAGGTGGGAGGATGGGAGGAGAACTATCTCTAGTAAAGGTCTCCAACTGGAGGTCCAGCTGGACAAGAAGAGCCTCAGCATGAAAGGTGGGAGGATGGGAGGAGAACTATCTCTAGTAAAGGTCTCCAACTGGAGGTCCAGCTGGACAAGAAGAGCCTCAGCATGAAAGGTGGGAGGATGGGAGGAGAACTATCTCTAGTAAAGGTCTCCAACTGGAGGTCCAGCTGGACAAGAAGAGCCTCAGCATGAAAGGTGGGAGGATGGGAGGAGAACTATCTCTAGTAAAGGTCTCCAACTGGAGGTCCAGCTGGACAAGAAGAGCCTCAGCATGAAAGGTGGGAGGATGGGAGGAGAACTATCTCTAGTAAAGGTCTCCAACTGGAGGTCCAGCTGGACAAGAAGAGCCTCAGCATGAAAGGTGGGAGGATGGGAGGAGAACTATCTCTAGTAAAGGTCTCCAACTGGAGGTCCAGCTGGACAAGAAGAGCCTCAGCATGAAAGGTGGGAGGATGGGAGGAGAACTATCTCTAGTAAAGGTCTCCAACTGGAGGTCCAGCTGGACAAGAAGAGCCTCAGCATGAAAGGTGGGAGGATGGGAGGAGAACTATCTCTAGTAAAGGTCTCCAACTGGAGGTCCAGCTGGACAAGAAGAGCCTCAGCATGAAAGGTGGGAGGATGGGAGGAGAACTATCTCTAGTAAAGGTCTCCAACTGGAGGTCCAGCTGGACAAGAAGAGCCTCAGCATGAAAGGTGGGAGGATGGGAGGAGAACTATCTCTAGTAAAGGTCTCCAACTGGAGGTCCAGCTGGACAAGAAGAGCCTCAGCATGAAAGGTGGGAGGATGGGAGGAGAACTATCTCTAGTAAAGGTCTCCAACTGGAGGTCCAGCTGGACAAGAAGAGCCTCAGCATGAAAGGTGGGAGGATGGGAGGAGAACTATCTCTAGTAAAGGTCTCCAACTGGAGGTCCAGCTGGACAAGAAGAGCCTCAGCATGAAAGGTGGGAGGATGGGAGGAGAACTATCTCTAGTAAAGGTCTCCAACTGGAGGTCCAGCTGGACAAGAAGAGCCTCAGCATGAAAGGTGGGAGGATGGGAGGAGAACTATCTCTAGTAAAGGTCTCCAACTGGAGGTCCAGCTGGACAAGAAGAGCCTCAGCATGAAAGGTGGGAGGATGGGAGGAGAACTATCTCTAGTAAAGGTCTCCAACTGGAGGTCCAGCTGGACAAGAAGAGCCTCAGCATGAAAGGTGGGAGGATGGGAGGAGAACTATCTCTAGTAAAGGTCTCCAACTGGAGGTCCAGCTGGACAAGAAGAGCCTCAGCATGAAAGGTGGGAGGATGGGAGGAGAACTATCTCTAGTAAAGGTCTCCAACTGGAGGTCCAGCTGGACAAGAAGAGCCTCAGCATGAAAGGTGGGAGGATGGGAGGAGAACTATCTCTAGTAAAGGTCTCCAACTGGAGGTCCAGCTGGACAAGAAGAGCCTCAGCATGAAAGGTGGGAGGATGGGAGGAGAACTATCTCTAGTAAAGGTCTCCAACTGGAGGTCCAGCTGGACAAGAAGAGCCTCAGCATGAAAGGTGGGAGGATGGGAGGAGAACTATCTCTAGTAAAGGTCTCCAACTGGAGGTCCAGCTGGACAAGAAGAGCCTCAGCATGAAAGGTGGGAGGATGGGAGGAGAACTATCTCTAGTAAAGGTCTCCAACTGATCAGCAGCAGCTGATCCCACGTAATGCCCGCTCATCGCTTCTTTGGCGGCTCACACTGTTTTCCCCCCGGTCTCCCCCCCCCCCCCCTTTCCACAGGTTTGCTGTCTGAGATCCGCGAGCTCAAGGAGCAGAAGCACAAGCTGGACGAGGTGGTGGCGTCACTAGCTTTTCCCACACATGGCCTCTGAGGCGACTCAACACTGCTTTTCTCACATCCCTTCCCCCCCCCCCCCCCCCCCCGCTCCCCCCCCACAGGTCTTCTATCTGAGATTCGCGAGCTGAATGAGCAGAAACACAAGCAGGACGAGGTAGTAGCCGCACTAGCTGTTCCCACTCGCCGCCCGCTCATCCCCGACATCCGGATGGCGTACAGTGACTCTGCCATCCACGAGGATCTGCACGAAATCATCAAGTTTTCGACGGAGGAGGTTTGTAACTCGCCCGAGCAGTCGGCTAAAGTTATGAAGCTGTGGACGGGTTTCATTGAAATGTTTTTGAACGCGCCCTCGGTCTGGTCGAAATTTGTCGCCGAGGAGAAAGCTGCCCGGGACGCGGAGAATGCTGCCTGCGAAGCAGCGAGGGCTGCCCGGGGTGGGTCGGGGGCAGGAGGGCGCGATGGGGAGGGGAATGGGGAGTCTGTGGGGGGGAGGGGGGAAAGGAGGAAGGGGAGGGGAAGGAGAAGGGCAGGGAGAAGGGAAGGGGTGGGGAGGAGAGGAAGCGGGAGAGGCAAGGGGGGGATGGGGAAGGGCAGAGGAAGAGAGGGCGGCATGAGGTGGATGATGACGGGGCTGGTGGTGCGAGTGAGGGGCAAAAATCAGGGGGTAGGGAGGCGGGGTCAGATGGGCTGGAGGAAGGCGAATTCGCCCCAGGGGGTAAAGCAGCAGAGCAAGCAGGAGGGGGAGGGGGAGGGGGAGGGGGAGGGGGAGAGGAGGAAGAGCCGCATGTGGTGAGGAAGAGTAGGAGCAGCTTGGTGCACGTGGGGGGAGTGGGCGGCGGGGGGAATGGAGGGGGAGGAGGGGCGGGGGGGATGGGGAATGGAGCAGCACAAGGGGCAGCAGGTGCGGGAGGGGCGGGCGGGAAGGGCAAGGATGCTAGTTCTCGTGCTGCGGCTGCTGCTGCTGCTGCCTCGGCTGCTGCGGCAGCAGCAGCTAAGAGACGAAAGAGGGGGAGGAGGGAGAGGGAGGAGGGGGAGGACGAGAGCATGAGGTCTGAGGGGTCAAGTGCAGAAACTGATAGCGCTGGGGAGGAGAAGAGGAGGCAGAGGAGGAGGAGAAGGGGGAGTGAGGGGCGGGATGAGGAGGAGGAGGAGGGGAGAGGGGAGGAGGACGAGGACGAGGAGGCAGAGGACAGGGAGAGTGGAGGGGAGATGGGAGAGGAGGGTGGGGAAGGGGGCGAGGAGGAGGAGGAGGAAGAGGAGGGGGGGAGAGGGTGGATATCGGGTCTGGGCCCCAAGGAGCGGCAGCACAGGGGCAAGAAAAAGTGGGGGCGGCACTGGCACAAGGCTTGCCGCCCCGTGGTGGCGCATAGGGAGTCGTTTGAAGCAGCACGCATAGGAGGAGGTGGGATGCAGTTAGCAGTGACAGCAGCTGCAATCGAGGGAGTGGGAGGGAGGGGAGGAGATTTAGTGGCAGGGGCAGGGGGAGAGGGGGGGAGAGGGAGGAAGGGGAAAGGGCGGGCAGAGGTGACAGTGGAGGGAGAAGGGAGGGAGACGGAGAAGGAAACGGAGAAGGAAACGGAGGAGAGGGAGAAGGAGAGGGAGAGGGAGAGGGAAAAGGAGAGGGAGTTATCGGAGGAGTTGTGGAGCAAAACGCAGGCGGAGGCGGGAGCGAGGCGTGTGATGTATGGCAACGACACCATGTACATGCTGTTCAGACTGCACCATGTGAGTATAGCGAGCAACTCTATATCGAGTATAGCTGAGATGTGCACATGCCCAAGATGTAGAGTGGTGCCGATGATTGCAGGCTCCTTTTGAGGCGCCTCAAAAGTCAAATGCAGGCTCGGAGGCAGGGTTTTCGTATAGTTTTCTACAGAATGTAGTCCTACATGCCTGCGAGTGAGAGGCCCTGTTATGCCTCCCATACCTTTCCAACACTTCACTGCCTGTTCCTCCCTGACTCTGACTCGTTCGTTCCCCTTTCCTCCTCCATATCTTCCACTTTCTTTCTCTGCCATTTCACTGTCGGCGCTCTCCCCTCCCCCCCCCGCTTCTCTCCCCTCTTCCCCCCACACCCCCTCCTCCCCCCCACCCCCTCCGTTTTCCTGCTCTCAACCCCGTCAGAGTCTCGACGAGCGCACCCTGAGTGCCAAGGTAAATTTTGAGTCGACTCAAAATTACCCCCCCCCCCCCCTCCCCCCTCCCGCGCTCTCAACCCCGCCAGACTCTCTACGAGCGTATTCTGAGTGCCAAGGTCAACGCCCGAGCCTCAGAGGAGAAATACCGCGCTCTCAACCACTCAGACCCGCCTGACCTCTACGCCAGGTGAGTGTACCGTGAGGCAACTATTTTTGAGGCGCCTCAAAAATCAACCACTCAGACTCGCCTGACCTCTGCCAAGTGAGTGCATCATGAGGCATCTTAAGGCCTCTGTATGGCAGGCAGTTTTCTATGTGTCCATTAGCACAGGTGAACTGTGATGTGTCCCAATCCATTCGCATGCTATCAGCGTGCTTGCCGTGGCCATGCTATAGCTGTTGCCCCTGGCCTCTCCGTTCCTGTGTTTTGATCGTGCTCCTTGCGCTACTCAGGTTCTCTTAGAGGTGCTCTAGAACCTGCTGGACGGGCCCAGCAGGGGTTACTGTCTCGGGGCTTCTGTCTCTTCAACTGCATGCCCTCTGCTCTGACTTCGCCCTTTCTATCGAGCAGGTTCTTAGAGGTGCTGTACAACCTGCTGGACGGGCAGAGGAGGGGTTATCCTACGCATATTGGATTTGGTCTGCTTGCCTTTCCTCCATCTTGCCCCTGCAACCGAGCAGGTTCCTGGAGGTGCTGTACAACCTGCTGGACGGGCAGATCGACAACACACGGTTTGAGGATGAGTGCCGAGCCGCCATCGGCACCCAGTCCTACGTGCTTTTCACCATTGACAAGCTCATCTACCGGCTGGTGAAACAGGTGCGTTGTGACTCCCTCATGCTACTCCCTCGTGCTACTCCCTCATGCTACTCCCTCGTGCTACTCCCTCGTGCTACTCCCTCATGCTACTCCCTCGTGCTACTCTCCTACTCCCTCGTGCTACTCCCTCATGCTACTCCCTCGTGCTACTCCCTCGTGCTACTCCCTCGTGCTACTCCCTCATGCTACTCCCTCGTGCTACTCCCTCATGCTACTCCCTCATGCTACTCCCTCGTGCTACTCCCTCGTGCTACTCCCTCATGCTACTCCCTCGTGCTACTCCCTCGTGCTACTCCCTCGTGCTACTCCCTCATGCTACTCCCTCGTGCTACTCCCTCATGCTACTCCCTCGTGCTACTCCCTCGTGCTACTCCCTCATGCTACTCCCTCGTGCTACTCCCTCGTGCTACTCCCTCATGCTACTCCCTCGTGCTACTCCCTCGTGCTACTCCCTCATGCTACTCCCTCGTGCTACTCCCCTCATGCTACTCCCTCTGCTACTCCCCTGCTACTCCCTCATGCTACTCCCTCGTGCTACTCCCTCATGCTACTCCCTCGTGCTACTCCCTCGTGCTACTCCCTCATGCTACTCCCTCGTGCTACTCCCTCGTGCTACTCCCTCATGCTACTCCCTCGTGCTACTCCCTCGTGCTACTCCCTCATGCTACTCCCTCGTGCTACTCCCTCATGCTACTCCCTCATGCTACTCCCTCATGCGACTCCCTCATGCAGCGTGTGCGGGCGACAAGGTGGGGGCGAAGCTGCAGCAGCTGCACGAGTACGAAGTGGCCAAGGGGGCGGGCAGACTCTCTTTCCCCACTCATGCTTTTTACCTCTCCCCATCATCTCCCCTTCCCCCTCCCCCCCCGTCCCCAAGCAGCTGCAAGCGTGTGCGGGCGACGAGGTGGGGGCGAAGCTGCAGCAGCTGCACAAGTACGAGGTGGCCAGGGGGGCGGGCACCCTGTTATTCTCACTACCCTCTCATGCCTATCTTCCTCCCCTTCCTCCCTGCCCCCACCCCAACCATCTCCCCTCCCCCCGTCCCCAACAGCTGCAAGCGTGTGCAGGTGACGAGGTGGGCGCCAAGCTGCAGCAGGTGCACGGGTACGAGGTGGCCAAGAGGGGGCGCATGCTCTCATGCCCCCTGCATGCTTCTTACCTCTCCCCCTCATCTCTTTTCCCCCCCTTCCCCCCGCCCTCGCTCTCTACAGCTGCAAGCATGCGCGGGCGACGAGGTGGGCGCCAAGCTGCAGCAGCTGCACGAGTACGAGGTGGCCAAGGGGGCGGGCGGCTATGTGGACATGGTGTATCAGGCCAACGCTTGTGCGCTCATGCACGACGACTCCTTATACAGGATTGAACTGGTGAGTGCGGTGTGTGATGTGAAGCAACCAGGGAAGGGGCGGGCGGCTATGTGGACATGGTGTATCAGGCCAACGCTTGCGCGCTCATGCACGACGACTTGCTTTATAGAATTGAGCGCGAGAGTGTGATGAGGGGGGGGGGGGTGGTGGAGGGGGGTAGTGTGGTAGGGGGGTAATGAGCCGGGGTTGTGATGGGGGTCGTGAGGGGGGGATCGTGAGCCGAGGAAGCAGAGTGGCACAGTTATGCATATTGTCCTGGGGAAGCCAAGTGTCCCGGGGAAGCCTAGTGCCCCGGGGAAGCCTAGTGCCCCGGGGAAGCCTAGTGCCCTGGGGAAGCCTAGTGCCCCGGGGAAGCCTAGTGCCCCGGGGAAGCCTAGTGCCCCGGGGAAGCCTAGTGCCCCGGGGAATAGCCAGGCAAGGGCATGCTGGCGGCGCAGCTGATGGATTGCTGTGACCAGCCAGTGGCGCACTCTCCCCCCCGTCCTCGCCCCACTATCCCTCCTAACCCACCTGACGTCCTCCTCTCCCCCCTCACTCTCCTTGCCCCCACCACAGCTCGCACAGCAACCAGGCGAGGGCGTGCTGACAGTGCAGCTGATGGAGGGCGGGCCGGAGAAGGTGGAGGTGCCGGCAGCAGCCATGGAGTCGGCGTTCCTCGAGTACCTCTGGCACTTCCTGCACTCGCCACCCGCGCATGCGACCGACCGCGCCCACGTCTTCCTTGCCAGGCATTTTTCCCTCTCCATGCGTAGCCCTCCCTCCTGTTGGTAACAGCTATTTTTAGGCTTTAAGTCTCCCACGCTCATGCAATGTGTTGCAATTTTGATCTTGCAAGCATTCGATCGTGCTCGGATGCCATCATGGAATCGCACTGCTGCATTGCCATGGCTCATGTCCTCCTGCGGTTGCATGGTCTGAACCGCATGTGTGGGATGGTGCATGTGTGCAATGCTGCATGTGTGTGCCACAGGAATGTGAGAAAGGCGTCATCATCAACATCCAAGAGGGGCCGCAGCAAGGAGGACGAGGAGAGGGCTGCTCTGGAGAGCGTGCTTATACTGAATGGGCTCGAGTGCAAGCTCTCCTGTGTCACCTCCAAGGTAACCCCAAGTCCTGTTCGCCTTCCATGATCCCCGCATCCAGTTGCCCTGCCAACACCCCTCCCCTCCCCATCATCCCCAGCGCATTATATTCCCCGCCACGAGCTGAATCATGTTTTGAGGCGCCTCAAAACTACCCTCCCCATCATCCCCAGAGCACTATATTCCCCGCCACAAGCTGAATCATGTCCACCCTATCGCTCATGCTACTACTGTCTGCACCCCTCTCAGGTCTCGTATGTCCTGGACACAGAGGACTATCTCCTCCGCCACAAGAGGTATCTATATTTCAGGCGCCAAAAGAAAGGCTCCTCATGAATGACTGCTCCGCTTCCCTCCTGCTCCCCCTCGCCCACAGGTCTCCTATGTCCTGGACACAGAGGACTATCTCCTCCGCCACAAGAAGAAGCGACAACCCAAGAGTGCAGCTCAAGCACTCTCCCACAAGGCGCAGGGGACAGGTGGCACGCAGGGATTGGCCGACCGCTCACAGAGGGCAGCCAGGCGGTTACGGCGTTACCAGCAGTGGATCTCTGCTGGAGTGCCCCCGGCCTCGTCCTCTTGAGGGGTTTACCCTGCCTAAGTTAAACAGGCGGCTGGTGGAAGCATGTAAGTGTCGGTCAGTTTCTTTCACAATCATTGCCACCCCTCCTTTTTTACCTTCTCTTTGCACTTCCTCTGCCTTCCCTTTGCCCCCGCATGGTTCCATGTTGATGCTTCATCATGTGCTCTCTTTCAAATGAAGCTGGTTGCTTGTCGTCTTACCGTAGTTTTCTTCTCTCCTTTCCTGTGTGTGCCTTTGCTTCCTGTCATGCAGACCTCCTTACTGTTGCTCCTCTCAGCACATAAGGTTGAATGGGTGGGGTGTGCTGCAATAGAAGAAATTGCCAAGAGTTATTAGGCCTTCGCTTGGCAGAAAAGGCACAGGGGCCCGTTATCAGGAGCCACTGCATTTTGTGGCCCTAAATTAGCCCTTAGAATTATAACCTCGTGTGACTTTAAGTTCTTTCGGTGCTGTGATGATTGCACTTGTGTCAGTTGAGTTTTCACTTTTCTGCGCCTGCTGAATGCAGCATGGGATGGGATGGGATGGGATGTTATTCGTGGTGTATTAGGTTGGCAAGAGAAACTTACCCTGTATTTGCGAAGTTGGCAAAGCATGATGGTGCTAGCCTGGTTCACGCACGGTTCGGTACTAAACGGTTCAGCTACTACCCATCCCCGAAACCCTTCTTCCTCAGTTACTGCCACTCCCTCGCCGTTATTTCAGGACGTAAGCAGAGTCCGCCCCAGAAAGTTCACCCGTAGACCGCAGAATACCCCAACGGCCGCTTCTCGCTGTCGTTATCGAAGCAACCGCTCTAGTAGCAAAGCAAATCCCCCTGATTCGCGCCGATGGCGGCGGCGGCGGCGTCCGCGGCCCTGGGCGATCTGCTGCTGCTTCAGGGGCAGGCGAAGCGCGATCCGGAAGGATACCGCGAGGAGTTCGAGCGGCAGCACCGCCACTACCGCGCGCTGCTGTCCGTGTTCTCGTTAAAGCCCCATGCGGAGAGCAAAGAGTTCGGCGACCTCGTGATGTTCCTCGCGCAGGTGGGTTTTAAGTTCAAGACGCCTGAACAGCCAACATGAATTGCCACCGCAGGTAGCGCGAGCGAGGAGTTCGAGCGGCAGCACCGCCACCACCGCGCGCCGCTATTAGCGTTCTCGTTGAAACCTCATGCGGGCTTTAAGGGGCTCGGCGACCTCGTGATAATCCTCGCGCAGGTGAGGGAGCGCGGGGGACGCAGGTGGATTTTGAGGGGGCGCGGGGGACAGAGATATTGCCTCAGGTAGAGATATTGGCTTGCGCGAGGGTTGGGGTTTTAACAGGTGGAGATATTGGCTTGCGCGAGGGTTGGGGTTTTAACAGAATTAGGGTTGGTGACTTCGGCGTGGACACGCGTTCGGGAAGCAGCTTTAGGAGAAGCGGCGATCAGCGTATGCGTTAGGGGGAGTGAAGGTTAAGCGTGTCAACGTTTAGGGGTTTGGGGGTAAGGGTTTTATTCCAGACGCGTAGACCAAAATTAGGGTTTTCTCTTTTTTCGAGGTGGCGTGTACCCATCTGAGTCGATTCACTTACAATTTTTGAGGCGCCTAAAAAATTGAGTCGATTCACTCACAGCTCAGCACTTCTCTACCTAAACCCTCGCCCGGCACCTCCCACCCCTCCCCCCGTCGCTGCCCGCCACTCCCTCCTCCCCTCCCTTCCCGCCTATCTTACGACACCCTTGCCACTCTCCTTCCGTCATGGGGGGACTCTCATTCCTCCCCGGTTTCTCTGCCTTTCTTTTTGCCCACCACTCCTTCTCCTCGCCCTCCCTCCCCACACCCCGACTTTCTCCGTTCTCTTTGCTTCCAGCTAGCCCCCTCATACCGCAGTGGCCGGGTTCCGATCCAATAGCTGTCACACTTGCAAGACTTTCAGGCCTCCAGCCCCCACCTCGTGTCTCCCCGCCACCTCTACACCCCCTCCCCCCATCTGCCCCCCCTCTCCCCACCTCTCCCCCCCCTCTCAACCCCTCTCCCCCCCTCTCAACCCTCTCCCCCCTCTCCCTCCATCTCCCCCCTTCTTCCCTCTCTCCTCCCCTATCCCCGCCCCCCTTCTCCATCTCGCCCCGTTCGATTCCCAGGCGAGGTGAGGCGCGGCTGCAGTGCACGCGCCCGCATGGATTGCCCCATCCCCAACTTCTGTTCCCAACCCTAACCCCCCACCCCTCCGCGCTATCACCCCCTCACCCCCCACAGCTCGCCCCGTTCTACCGCGCTGCCATGGCGGGGTTCCCAGGCGAGGTGATGGCGCTGCTGCAGTCCCACGTGGACGTGCTGCACCCAATGCTGCGCCGCCAGCTGGCGCACGCGCTCATCCTGCTGCGCAACCGCCAGGTACTTGCTTCGCTCCACAAATTTCGTCATGCCCCCTGTTGCGCCCCGAGTGTGAATCCACCCTAAACCCCAAAACCCTTCACGTGCTCCTTCCTCACATCCTGCCTTACAAGACCTTGCCGCACCAGGCCTTGTGTGCCATGCTGTGCTATGTGCTTCCTGCCACATCCTTCCTTCCTCCCATCCGTTTCCTGTCAGCAACGAGGCCCCAGGGGACCGCATCCCTCACTTATTCCACCTCTTCCTCTGTCGCTCCCCTAACCCTTTTCCTTTCCCCGCCCTCCGTCCCCACCTCCCCCTCCCATAGTTCCCTCAGCTGCTGGGCCCCACGGATTTGATTTAATTCTTCCGCCTCTTCCGCTGCCCCTCCTCCGTTTCTCCTCCCCCCGGCTTCTCCCCTCCCCTTCCCCTCACTTATTCTCCCAGCTGCTGGCCCCCACGGACCTCATTTCGCACTTCTTCCGCCTCTCCCTCTGTCTCTCCCCCAACCCCTCGTCTTCCCCCGCCCTCCGTCCCCACGCCCCCTCCCATCGATTTCCTTCAGCTGCTGGGCCCAACCGACCTCATTCCACACTTCTTCCGCCTGTTCCGCTGCCCGACAAGGCGCTGCGCAAGCTGGTGTTCTCGCACATCGTGAATGATATCAGGAGGCTCAACCAGAAGCACCGGAACGAGGGGGTCAACCGACCCATTCAAAACATGCTCTTTTCGCTGGTTCAGGCATCAGGTACAGTTCCTGATTCAGGTACAGTTCCTTGATTCAGGTACAGTTCCTTGATTCAGGTACAGTTCCTTGATTCAGGTACAGTTCCTTGATTCAGGTACAGTTCCTTGATTCAGGGACAGTTCCTTGATTCAGGTAACAGTTCCTTGATTCAGGTACAGTTCCTTGATTCAGGTACAGTTCCTTGATTCAGGTACAGTTCCTTGATTCAGGGTACAGTTCCTTGATTCAGGTACAGTTCCTTGATTCAGGGACAGTTCCTTGATTCAGGGTACAGTTCCTTGATTCAGGTACAGTTCCTTGATTCAGGTACAGTTCCTTGATTCAGGGACAGTTCCTTGATTCAGGTACAGTTCCTTGATTCAGGTACAGTTCCTTGATTCAGGTACAGTTCCTTGATTCAGGTACAGTTCCTTGATTCAGGTACAGTTCCTTGATTCAGGTACAGTTCCTTGATTCAGGTACAGTTCCTTGATTCAGGTACAGTTCCTTGATTCAGGTACAGTTCCTTGATTCAGGTACAGTTCCTTGATTCAGGTACAGTTCCTTGATTCAGGTACAGTTCCTTGATTCAGGTACAGTTCCTTGATTCAGGTAGAGTTCCTTGATCAGGTACAGTTCCTTTGATTCAGGTAGGGACAGTTCCTTGATTCAGGTACAGTTCCTTGATTCAGGTACAGTTCCTTGATTCAGGTACAGTTCCTTGATTCAGGTACAGTTCCTTGATTCAGGTACAGTTCTTGATTCAGGTACAGTTCCTTGATTCAGGTACAGTTCCTTGATTCAGGTACAGTTCCTTGATTCAGGTACAGTTCCTTGATTCAGGTACAGTTCCTTGATTCAGGGACAGTTCCTTGATTCAGGTACAGTTCCTTGATTCAGGTACAGTTCCTTGATTCAGTACAGTTCCTTGATTCAGGTACAGTTCCTTGATTCAGGTACAGTTTTGATTATCAGTTCCTTTTTTTTTGATTTCAGGTACAGTTCCTTGATTCAGGTACAGTTCCTTGATTCAGGTACAGTTCCTTGATTCAGGTACAGTTCCTTGATTCAGGTACAGTTCCTTGATTCAAGGTACGTTCCTTGATTCAGGTATTCTTTTAGTACAGTTCCTTGATTCAGGTACAGTTCCTTGATTCAGGTACAGTTCCTTGATTCAGGTACAGTTCCTTGATTCAGGTACAGTTCCTTGATTCAGGTTGACGGAGTTCCTTGATTCAGGTACAGTTCCTTGGGATTCAGGTACAGTTCCTTGATTCAGGTAGAGTTCCTTGATTCAGGTACAGTTCCTTGATTCAGGGACAGTTCCTTGATTCAGGTACAGTTCCTTGATTCAGGTACAGTTCCTTGATTCAGGTACAGTTCCTTGATTCAGGTACAGTTCCTTGATTCAGGTAAGTTCCTTGATTCAGTACAGTTCCTTGATTCAGGTACAGTTCCTTGATTCAGGTACAGTTCCTTGATTCAGTACCAGTTTCCTTGATTCAGGTACAGTTCCTTGATTCAGGTACAGTTCCTTGATTCAGGTACAGTTCCTTGATTCAGGTACAGTTCCTTGATTCAGGGAAGTTCCTTGATTCAGGTACAGTTCCTTGATTCAGGGTACAGTTCCTTGATTCAGGTACAGTTCCTTGATTCAGGTACAGTTCCTTGATTCAGGTACAGTTCCTTGATTCAGGTACAGTTCCTTGATTCAGGTACAGTTCCTTGTTCAGGTACAGTTCCTTGATTCAGGACAGTTCCTTGATTCAGGTACAGTTCCTTGATTCAGGTACAGTTCCTTGATTCAGGTACAGTTCCTTGATTCAGGTACAGTTCCTTGATTCAGGTACAGTTCCTTGATTCAGGTACAGTTCCTTGATTCAGGTACAGTTCCTTGATTCAGGTACAGTTCCTTGATTCAGGTACAGTTCCTTGATTCAGGTACAGTTCCTTGATTCAGGTACAGTTCCTTGATTCAGGTACAGTTCCTTGATTCAGGTACAGTTCCTTGATTCAGGTACAGTTCCTTGATTCAGGTACAGTTCCTTGATTCAGGTACAGTTCCTTGATTCAGGTACAGTTCCTTGATTCAGGTACAGTTCCTTGATTCAGGTAGAGTTCCTTGATTCAGGTACAGTTCCTTGATTCAGGTACAGTTCCTTGATTCAGGTACAGTTCCTTGATTCAGGACAGTTCCTTGATTCAGGTACAGTTCCTTGATTCAGGTACAGTTCCTTGATTCAGGACAGTTCCTTGATTCAGGTACAGTTCCTTGATTCAGGTACAGTTCCTTGATTCAGGTACAGTTCCTTGATTCAGGTAGAGTTCCTTGATTCAGGTACAGTTCCTTGATTCAGGTACAGTTCCTTGATTCAGGTACAGTTCCTTGATTCAGGTACAGTTCCTTGATTCAGGTACAGTTCCTTGATTCAGGTACAGTTCCTTGATTCAGGTACAGTTCCTTGATTCAGGTACAGTTCCTTGATTCAGGTACAGTTCCTTGATTCAGGTACAGTTCCTTGATTCAGGTACAGTTCCTTGGTTCAGGTACAGTTCCTTGATTCAGGTACAGTTCCTTGATTCAGGTACAGTTCCTTGATTCAGGTACAGTTCCTTGATTCAGGTACAGTTCCTTGATTCAGGTACAGTTCCTTGATTCAGGTACAGTTCCTTGATTCAGGTACAGTTCCTTGATTCAGGTACAGTTCCTTGATTCAGGTACAGTTCCTTGATTCAGGTACAGTTCCTTGATTCAGGTACAGTTCCTTGATTCAGGTACAGTTCCTTGATTCAGGTACAGTTCCTTGATTCAGGTACAGTTCCTTGATTCAGGTACAGTTCCTTGGTTCAGGTACAGTTCCTTGATTCAGGTACAGTTCCTTGATTCAGGTACAGTTCCTTGATTCAGGTACAGTTCCTTGATTCAGGTACAGTTCCTTGATTCAGGTACAGTTCCTTGATTCAGGTACAGTTCCTTGATTCAGGTACAGTTCCTTGATTCAGGTACAGTTCCTTGATTCAGGTACAGTTCCTTGATTCAGGTACAGTTCCTTGATTCAGGTACAGTTCCTTGATTCAGGTACAGTTCCTTGTTCAGGTACAGTTCCTTGATTCAGGTACAGTTCCTTGATTCAGGTACAGTTCCTTGTTCAGGTACAGTTCCTTGTTCAGGTACAGTTCCTTGATTCAGGTACAGTTCCTTGATTCAGGTACAGTTCCTTGATTCAGGTACAGTTCCTTGATTCAGGTACAGTTCCTTGATTCAGGTACAGTTCCTTGATTCAGGTACAGTTCCTTGATTCAGGTACAGTTCCTTGATTCAGGTACAGTTCCTTGATTCAGGTACAGTTCCTTGATTCAGGTACAGTTCCTTGTTCAGGTAGTTCCTTGATTCAGGTACAGTTCCTTGGTTCAGGTACAGTTCCTTGATTCAGGTACAGTTCCTTGATTCAGGTACAGTTCCTTGATTCAGGTACAGTTCCTTGATTCAGGTACAGTTCCTTGTTCAGGACAGTTCCTTGATTCAGGTACAGTTCCTTGATTCAGGTACAGTTCCTTGATTCAGGTACAGTTCCTTGATTCAGGTACAGTTCCTTGATTCAGGTACAGTTCCTTGATTCAGGTACAGTTCCTTGATTCAGGTACAGTTCCTTGATTCAGGTACAGTTCCTTGATTCAGGTACAGTTCCTTGATTCAGGTACAGTTCCTTGATTCAGGTACAGTTCCTTGATTCAGGTACAGTTCCTTGATTCAGGTACAGTTCCTTGATTCAGGTACAGTTCCTTGATTCAGGACAGTTCCTTGATTCAGGTACAGTTCCTTGATTCAGGTACAGTTCCTTGATTCAGGTACAGTTCCTTGATTCAGGTACAGTTCCTTGATTCAGGTACAGTTCCTTGATTCAGGACAGTTCCTTGATTCAGGTACAGTTCCTTGATTCAGGTACAGTTCCTTGATTCAGGTACAGTTCCTTGATTCAGGTACAGTTCCTTGATTCAGGTACAGTTCCTTGATTCAGGTACAGTTCCTTGATTCAGGTACAGTTCCTTGATTCAGGTACAGTTCCTTGATTCAGGTACAGTTCCTTGATTCAGGTACAGTTCCTTGATTCAGGTACAGTTCCTTGATTCAGGTACAGTTCCTTGATTCAGGTACAGTTCCTTGATTCAGGTACAGTTCCTTGATTCAGGTACAGTTCCTTGATTCAGGTACAGTTCCTTGATTCAGGTACAGTTCCTTGATTCAGGTACAGTTCCTTGATTCAGGACAGTTCCTTGATTCAGGTACAGTTCCTTGATTCAGGTACAGTTCCTTGATTCAGGTACAGTTCCTTGATTCAGGTACAGTTCCTTGATTCAGGTACAGTTCCTTGATTCAGGTACAGTTCCTTGATTCAGGTACAGTTCCTTGATTCAGGTACAGTTCCTTGATTCAGGTACAGTTCCTTGATTCAGGTAGAGTTCCTTGATTCAGGTACAGTTCCTTGATTCAGGTAGAGTTCCTTGATTCAGGTACAGTTCCTTGATTCAGGTACAGTTCCTTGATTCAGGTACAGTTCCTTGATTCAGGTACAGTTCCTTGATTCAGGTACAGTTCCTTGATTCAGGTACAGTTCCTTGATTCAGGTACAGTTCCTTGATTCAGGTACAGTTCCTTGATTCAGGTACAGTTCCTTGATTCAGGTACAGTTCCTTGATTCAGGTACAGTTCCTTGATTCAGGTACAGTTCCTTGTTCAGGTACAGTTCCTTGATTCAGGTACAGTTCCTTGATTCAGGTACAGTTCCTTGATTCAGGTACAGTTCCTTGTTCAGGTACAGTTCCTTGATTCAGGTACAGTTCCTTGATTCAGGTACAGTTCCTTGATTCAGGTACAGTTCCTTGATTCAGGTACAGTTCCTTGATTCAGGTACAGTTCCTTGATTCAGGTACAGTTCCTTGATTCAGGTACAGTTCCTTGATTCAGGTACAGTTCCTTGTTCAGGTACAGTTCCTTGATTCAGGTACAGTTCCTTGATTCAGGTACAGTTCCTTGATTCAGGTACAGTTCCTTGATTCAGGTACAGTTCCTTGATTCAGGTACAGTTCCTTGATTCAGGTACAGTTCCTTGATTCAGGTACAGTTCCTTGATTCAGGTACAGTTCCTTGATTCAGGTACAGTTCCTTGGTTCAGGTACAGTTCCTTGATTCAGGTACAGTTCCTTGATTCAGGTACAGTTCCTTGATTCAGGTACAGTTCCTTGATTCAGGTACAGTTCCTTGGTTCAGGTACAGTTCCTTGATTCAGGTACAGTTCCTTGATTCAGGTACAGTTCCTTGATTCAGGTACAGTTCCTTGATTCAGGTACAGTTCCTTGATTCAGGTACAGTTCCTTGATTCAGGTACAGTTCCTTGATTCAGGTACAGTTCCTTGATTCAGGTACAGTTCCTTGATTCAGGTACAGTTCCTTGATTCAGGTACAGTTCCTTGATTCAGGTACAGTTCCTTGATTCAGGTACAGTTCCTTGATTCAGGTACAGTTCCTTGTTCAGGTACAGTTCCTTGATTCAGGTACAGTTCCTTGATTCAGGTACAGTTCCTTGTTCAGGTACAGTTCCTTGTTCAGGTACAGTTCCTTGATTCAGGTACAGTTCCTTGATTCAGGTACAGTTCCTTGATTCAGGTACAGTCCTTGATTCAGGTACAGTTCCTTGATTCAGGTACAGTTCCTTGATTCAGGTACAGTTCCTTGATTCAGGTACAGTTCCTTGATTCAGGTACAGTTCCTTGTTCAGGTACAGTTCCTTGATTCAGGTACAGTTCCTTGTTCAGGTACAGTTCCTTGATTCAGGTAGTTCCTTGATTCAGGTACAGTTCCTTGTTCAGGTACAGTTCCTTGATTCAGGTACAGTTCCTTGATTCAGGACAGTTCCTTGGTTCAGGACAGTTCCTTGATTCAGGTACAGTTCCTTGATTCAGGTACAGTTCCTTGATTCAGGTACAGTTCCTTGATTCAGGTACAGTTCCTTGTTCAGGTAGAGTTCCTTGATTCAGGTACAGTTCCTTGGTTCAGGTACAGTTCCTTGATTCAGGTACAGTTCCTTGATTCAGGTACAGTTCCTTGATTCAGGTACAGTTCCTTGATTCAGGACAGTTCCTTGGTTCAGGACAGTTCCTTGATTCAGGTACAGTTCCTTGATTCAGGTACAGTTCCTTGATTCAGGTAGAGTTCCTTGATTCAGGTACAGTTCCTTGATTCAGGTAAGTTCCTTGATTCAGGTACAGTTCCTTGATTCAGGTACAGTTCCTTGATTCAGGTACAGTTCCTTGATTCAGGTACAGTTCCTTGATTCAGGTACAGTTCCTTGATTCAGGTACAGTTCCTTGATTCAGGTACAGTTCCTTGATTCAGGTAGTTCCTTGGTTCAGGGACAGTTCCTTGGTTCAGGTACAGTTCCTTGATTCAGGGACAGTTCCTTGATTCAGGGACAGTTCCTTGGTTCAGGTACAGTTCCTTGATTCAGGTACAGTTCCTTGATTCAGGTACAGTTCCTTGGTTCAGGTACAGTTCCTTGATTCAGGTACAGTTCCTTGGTTCAGGTACAGTTCCTTGATTCAGGTAGAGTTCCTTGGTTCAGGTACAGTTCCTTGATTCAGGTACAGTTCCTTGATTCAGGTACAGTTCCTTGATTCAGGTACAGTTCCTTGTTCAGGTACAGTTCCTTGATTCAGGTACAGTTCCTTGATTCAGGTACAGTTCCTTGATTCAGGTACAGTTCCTTGATTCAGGTACAGTTCCTTGATTCAGGTAGAGTTCCTTGATTCAGGACAGTTCCTTGGTTCAGGTACAGTTCCTTGGTTCAGGTACAGTTCCTTGATTCAGGTACAGTTCCTTGATTCAGGTACAGTTCCTTGATTCAGGTACAGTTCCTTGATTCAGGTACAGTTCCTTGATTCAGGTACAGTTCCTTGATTCAGGTACAGTTCCTTGATTCAGGTACAGTTCCTTGATTCAGGTACAGTTCCTTGATTCAGGTACAGTTCCTTGGTTCAGGTACAGTTCCTTGATTCAGGTACAGTTCCTTGGTTCAGGTACAGTTCCTTGATTCAGGTACAGTTCCTTGATTCAGGTACAGTTCCTTGGTTCAGGGACAGTTCCTTGATTCAGGTACAGTTCCTTGATTCAGGTACAGTTCCTTGATTCAGGTAGAGTTCCTTGATTCAGGTACAGTTCCTTGATTCAGGTACAGTTCCTTGATTCAGGTACAGTTCCTTGGTTCAGGTACAGTTCCTTGGTTCAGGTACAGTTCCTTGATTCAGGTACAGTTCCTTGATTCAGGTACAGTTCCTTGATTCAGGTACAGTTCCTTGATTCAGGTACAGTTCCTTGATTCAGGTACAGTTCCTTGATTCAGGTACAGTTCCTTGATTCAGGTACAGTTCCTTGATTCAGGTACAGTTCCTTGATTCAGGTACAGTTCCTTGGTTCAGGTACAGTTCCTTGGTTCAGGTACAGTTCCTTGGTTCAGGTACAGTTCCTTGATTCAGGTACAGTTCCTTGGTTCAGGTACAGTTCCTTGATTCAGGTACAGTTCCTTGATTCAGGTACAGTTCCTTGATTCAGGTACAGTTCCTTGATTCAGGTACAGTTCCTTGGTTCAGGACAGTTCCTTGATTCAGGTACAGTTCCTTGATTCAGGTACAGTTCCTTGATTCAGGTACAGTTCCTTGATTCAGGTACAGTTCCTTGATTCAGGTACAGTTCCTTGATTCAGTACAGTTCCTTGGTTCAGGTACAGTTCCTTGATTCAGGTACAGTTCCTTGGTTCAGGTACAGTTCCTTGATTCAGGTACAGTTCCTTGATTCAGGTACAGTTCCTTGGTTCAGGTACAGTTCCTTGATTCAGGTACAGTTCCTTGTTCAGGTAGTTCCTTGATTCAGGTAGAGTTCCTTGGTTCAGGTACAGTTCCTTGATTCAGGTACAGTTCCTTGGTTCAGGTACAGTTCCTTGATTCAGGTAGAGTTCCTTGATTCAGGTACAGTTCCTTGATTCAGGTACAGTTCCTTGATTCAGGTACAGTTCCTTGATTCAGGTACAGTTCCTTGATTCAGGTACAGTTCCTTGATTCAGGTACAGTTCCTTGATTCAGGTACAGTTCCTTGATTCAGGTACAGTTCCTTGGTTCAGGTACAGTTCCTTGATTCAGGTACAGTTCCTTGGTTCAGGTACAGTTCCTTGATTCAGGGACAGTTCCTTGATTCAGGTACAGTTCCTTGATTCAGGTACAGTTCCTTGATTCAGGTACAGTTCCTTGATTCAGGTACAGTTCCTTGATTCAGGTACAGTTCCTTGGTTCAGGTACAGTTCCTTGATTCAGGTACAGTTCCTTGATTCAGGTACAGTTCCTTGATTCAGGTACAGTTCCTTGATTCAGGTACAGTTCCTTGGTTCAGGTAGTTCCTTGATTCAGGTACAGTTCCTTGATTCAGGTACAGTTCCTTGGTTCAGGTACAGTTCCTTGATTCAGGTACAGTTCCTTGATTCAGGTACAGTTCCTTGATTCAGGTACAGTTCCTTGATTCAGGTACAGTTCCTTGATTCAGGTAGTTCCTTGATTCAGGTACAGTTCCTTGATTCAGGTACAGTTCCTTGATTCAGGTACAGTTCCTTGATTCAGGTACAGTTCCTTGATTCAGGTACAGTTCCTTGATTCAGGTACAGTTCCTTGATTCAGGTACAGTTCCTTGATTCAGGTACAGTTCCTTGATTCAGGTACAGTTCCTTGATTCAGGTACAGTTCCTTGATTCAGGTACAGTTCCTTGATTCAGGTACAGTTCCTTGGTTCAGGTACAGTTCCTTGGTTCAGGTACAGTTCCTTGGTTCAGGTACAGTTCCTTGATTCAGGTACAGTTCCTTGATTCAGGTACAGTTCCTTGATTCAGGTACAGTTCCTTGATTCAGGTACAGTTCCTTGATTCAGGTACAGTTCCTTGATTCAGGTACAGTTCCTTGGTTCAGGTACAGTTCCTTGGTTCAGGTACAGTTCCTTGGTTCAGGTACAGTTCCTTGGTTCAGGTACAGTTCCTTGATTCAGGTACAGTTCCTTGATTCAGGTACAGTTCCTTGATTCAGGTACAGTTCCTTGATTCAGGTACAGTTCCTTGGTTCAGGTACAGTTCCTTGGTTCAGGTACAGTTCCTTGGTTCAGGTACAGTTCCTTGATTCAGGTACAGTTCCTTGGTTCAGGTACAGTTCCTTGATTCAGGTACAGTTCCTTGATTCAGGTACAGTTCCTTGATTCAGGTACAGTTCCTTGATTCAGGTACAGTTCCTTGATTCAGGTACAGTTCCTTGGTTCAGGTACAGTTCCTTGATTCAGGTACAGTTCCTTGGTTCAGGTACAGTTCCTTGGTTCAGGTACAGTTCCTTGATTCAGGTACAGTTCCTTGATTCAGGTACAGTTCCTTGATTCAGGTACAGTTCCTTGATTCAGGTACAGTTCCTTGGTTCAGGTACAGTTCCTTGATTCAGGTACAGTTCCTTGGTTCAGGTACAGTTCCTTGATTCAGGTACAGTTCCTTGATTCAGGTACAGTTCCTTGATTCAGGTACAGTTCCTTGATTCAGGTACAGTTCCTTGATTCAGGTACAGTTCCTTGGTTCAGGTACAGTTCCTTGATTCAGGTACAGTTCCTTGGTTCAGGTACAGTTCCTTGGTTCAGGTACAGTTCCTTGGTTCAGGTACAGTTCCTTGATTCAGGTACAGTTCCTTGATTCAGGTACAGTTCCTTGATTCAGGTACAGTTCCTTGGTTCAGGTACAGTTCCTTGGTTCAGGTACAGTTCCTTGATTCAGGTACAGTTCCTTGATTCAGGTACAGTTCCTTGATTCAGGTACAGTTCCTTGATTCAGGTACAGTTCCTTGATTCAGGTACAGTTCCTTGATTCAGGTACAGTTCCTTGGTTCAGGTACAGTTCCTTGGTTCAGGTACAGTTCCTTGATTCAGGTACAGTTCCTTGATTCAGGTACAGTTCCTTGGTTCAGGTACAGTTCCTTGATTCAGGTACAGTTCCTTGATTCAGGTACAGTTCCTTGATTCAGGTACAGTTCCTTGATTCAGGTACAGTTCCTTGATTCAGGTACAGTTCCTTGGTTCAGGTACAGTTCCTTGGTTCAGGTACAGTTCCTTGGTTCAGGTACGGATTCAGGTACAGTTCCTTGATTCAGGTTACAGTTCCTTGATTCAGGTACAGTTCCTTGATTCAGGTACAGTTCCTTGGTTCAGGTACAGTTCCTTGGTTCAGGTACAGTTCCTTGGTTCAGGTACAGTTCCTTGATTCAGGTACAGTTCCTTGATTCAGGTACAGTTCCTTGATTCAGGTACAGTTCCTTGATTCAGGTACAGTTCCTTGGTTCAGGTACAGTTCCTTGGTTTCAGGTACAGTTCCTTGGTTCAGGTACAGTTCCTTGGTTCAGGTACAGTTCCTTGATTCAGGTACAGTTCCTTGATTCAGGTACAGTTCCTTGAAATTCAGGTACAGTTCCTTGGTTCAGGTACAGTTCCTTGGTTCAGGTACAGTTCCTTGGTTCAGGTACAGTTCCTTGGTTCAGTACAGTTCCTTGATTCAGGTACAGTTCCTTGATTCAGGTACAGTTCCTTGATTCAGGTTACAGTTCCTTGATTCAGGTACAGTTCCTTGGTTCAGGTACAGTTCCTTGGTTCAGGTACAGTTCCTTTGGTTCAGGTACAGTTCCTTGGTTCAGGTACAGTTCCTTGATTCAGGTACAGTTCCTTGATTCAGGTACAGTTCCTTGATTCAGGTACAGTTTCCTTGATTCAGGTACAGTTCCTTGGTTCAGGTACAGTTCCTTGGATTCAGGTACAGTTCCTTGGTTCAGGTACAGTTCCTTGATTCAGGTACAGTTCCTTGATTCAGGTACAGTTCCTTGATTCAGGTACAGTTCCTTGGTTCAGGTACAGTTCCTTGGTTCAGGTACAGTTCCTTGGTTCAGGTACAGTTCCTTGGTTCAGGTACAGTTCCTTGATTCAGGTACAGTTCCTTGAGTTCAGGTACAGTTCCTTGATTCAGGTACAGTTCCTTGATTCAGGTACAGTTCCTTGGTTCAGGTACAGTTCCTTGGTTCAGGTACAGTTCCTTGATTCAGGTACAGTTCCTTGATTCAGGTACAGTTCCTTGATTCAGGTACAGTTCCTTGATTCAGGTACAGTTTCCTTGGTTCAGGTACAGTTTCCTTGGTTCAGGTACAGTTCCTTGGTTCAGGTACAGTTCCTTGGTTCAGGTACAGTTCCTTGATTCAGGTACAGTTCCTTGATTCAGGTACAGTTCCTTGATTCAGGTACAGTTCCTTGGTTCAGGTACAGTTCCTTGGTTCAGGTACAGTTCCTTGGTTCAGGTACAGTTCCTTGGTTCAGGTACAGTTCCTTGGTTCAGGTACAGTTCCTTGGTTCAGGTACAGTTCCTTGATTCAGGTACAGTTCCTTGATTCAGGTACAGTTCCTTGATTCAGGTACAGTTCCTTGATTCAGGTACAGTTCCTTGATTCAGGTACAGTTCCTTGGTTTCAGGGTACAGTTCCTTGATTCAGGTACAGTTCCTTGGTTCAGGTACAGTTCCTTGATTCAGGTACAGTTCCTTGGTTCAGGTACAGTTCCTTGGTTCAGGTACAGTTCCTTGATTCAGGTACAGTTCCTTGATTTCAGGTACAGTTCCTTGGTTCAGGTACAGTTCCTTGGTTCAGGTACAGTTCCTTGTTCAGGTACAGTTCCTTGATTCAGGTACAGTTCCTTGATTCAGGTACAGTTCTTGTTCGTACTTCCTTGATTCAGGTACAGTTCCTTGATTCAGGTACAGTTCCTTGTTCAGGTACATTCCTTGGTTCAGGTACAGTTCCTTGGTTCAGGTACAGTTCCTTGGTTCAGGTACAGTTCCTTGGTTCAGGTACAGTTCCTTGATTCAGGTACAGTTCCTTGATTCAGGTACAGTTCCTTGATTCAGGTACAGTTCCTTGATTCAGGTACAGTTCCTTGGTTTCAGGTACAGTTCCTTGGTTCAGGTACAGTTCCTTGGTTCAGGTACAGTTCCTTGGTTCAGGTACAGTTCCTTGGTTCAGGTACAGTTCCTTGTTCAGGTACAGTTCCTTGATTCAGGTACAGTTCCTTGATTCAGGTACAGTTCCTGTTCAGTCTTGATTCAGGTACAGTTCCTTGATTCAGGTACAGTTCCTTGATTCAGGTACAGTTCCTTGGATTCAGGTACAGTTCCTTGTTCAGGTACAGTTCCTTGGTTCAGGTACAGTTCTTGGTTCAGGTACAGTTCCTTGATTCAGGTACAGTTCCTTGATTCAGGTACAGTTCCTTGATTCAGGTACAGTTCCTTGATTCAGGTACAGTTCCTTGGTTTCAGGTACAGTTCCTTGGTTCAGGTACAGTTCCTTGGTTCAGGTACAGTTCCTTGTTCAGGTACAGTTCCTTGTTCAGGTACAGTTCCTTGATTCAGGTACAGTTCCTTGATTCAGGTACAGTTCCTTGATTCAGGTACAGTTCCTTGATTCAGGTACAGTTCCTTGGTTCAGGTACAGTTCCTTGGTTCAGGTACAGTTCCTTGGTTCAGGTACAGTTCCTTGGTTCAGGTACAGTTCCTTGATTCAGGTACAGTTCCTTGATTCAGGTACAGTTCCCTGGCTCGCTGTTCTTTGAGTCGACTCAGAAGTCAACCGACGCCCCCCACCCACATGCAACAGGACGAGAACGAGATGGCTGCCAAGAAGTCTCTCTCGGTCTTGATCGAGCTCTATCGCCGGAAAGTGTGGACGGACGCCCGCACCGTCAACGTTATTGCGACGGCATGCTTCCACCCGACCACGCGCATCATGCTGGGCGCACTCAAGTTCTTCCTGGGGGCGGACCGGCAGGGCGAGGGCGACGAGGGGAGCAGCGGAGAGGACGACGAGGAGGACGAGAAGAAGAGCCGGAGTAAGGAGAGCGCCGCTCTCGCACTCGACAGGAAGGCGGTTTACACGGTGAGTGGCCGGTTAGAGACTCAAAGTTGCACGTGGATTGCCTCATCGGTCGAGGGTGAGACGGAGAGCCGCAGCAAGGAGAGCGCTGCTCTGGCGCTTCACAGTCTACATGGTGGGCTGAGTCTATTTTTTTAGGCGCCTAAAAAATAGACTTCTCAAGCAAGGAGAGCGCTGCTCGAGTGATAGATAGGACAGCAGTCTACATGGTGGGTTGAGTTGAGCCCTGAGTTTGCGGCGATGCGCTCGATAGAAGTGGCAAGCTAGTGAGCTCAATAGGAGGGCAGTCTATCTATCCCCTGCCCCTTTCCCCAGCTGACGTGGGTGTTGAAGGGCCTGCAGAAGCAGCAGAGGGGACTACTGAGTGGTCTATCCCTGCCCCTCTGCAAGCACGACCCCCTCCCCCTGCTCCCCCACTTCCCCCCTCCCCTTACCCAAGGCGTATCACAAGGGCACGCCTGCCAGCAAGCGCAAGAAGCAGGCGAAGCTGAAGCGCGTGATGAAGGGCATGCGGAAGCAGCAGAGGGCTGTGATGGGGGGAGGAGGGGAGGGTGCCGGGGCCGACGGCGAGGGGAACGCGCACTTTGCTGCGCTGCACCTCCTGCACGACCCGCAGGTGAGTTTTGAGTCGACTCAAAATACACGTGCTGCACGACCCACAGGTTGGTGTCAGGTGCACCATGGAACATCGCAAAACACACGTGCTGCACCTTCTGCATGACCTGCAGGTTGGTTGTCTGATGCGCGTTTGAAAGATTCTGATTAATATGCTTTGAACCAGGCAGCGCAAGGGGAACCATGCGTGAGGAGTCTATTTTTGAGGCGCCTCTAAAATAGACTCCAGCCAGCACAAGGGGAACGCTCACTTTGCTACACTGTCATACACCTCACGTGCCACCACCCCCCGTGCCACTACCCCCCATGCCACTACCCCCCGTGCCACTCCCCCCCGTGCAACTCCCCCCCCGTGCCACTCCCCCCCGTGCCACTCCCCCCCGTGCAACTCCCCCCCCGTGCCACTCCCCCCCGTGCCACTCCCCCCCAGTGCCATGCCACTACCCCCGTGCCACTACCCTGCTGGCAGGGCTTTGCTGTGAAGCTGTTAAGCCGCATGTCCAAGTGCAACGAGAAGCTCTTGTTTCCCAGCTCAACCCCCCCCCCCTTTTGCTCCTTGCGCTCTTCCCCATCCCTTGCGCTCCCCCGCGTCCTGCGCGCCCTGATACCATGCAGGGTTTTGCAGAGAAGCTGTTCAGCCGCGTGTCCAAGTGCAACGAGAAGTTCGAGGTGCGTGAGAGGGGGGAGGGGAGGGGGGGCCCGGGGCGGAGAGGGGGGGGGAGGGGGAGGGTCGGTCGAGCTAAGTGAAGGGAAGAAATGGGGAGGTGAGTTAAGAGGAGGAAAACGAGGAGGGTGCGTTCTGGGGACTGTCTTTCGTTCCCATGTCTTTCTTCTTGCCTCCTGGCTGCAGGGGAAACTGCTGGAGTCGAACTTGGTGTCGCGTGTAATAGTCACACACAGACATGCACAGACCTTCTCAACTTCCGCCCCTTCCTTCCTCCCCCTTTCGTCCTCTACCCCTTGTTCCCCCTTGCCCTCCTCCCCTCTCCCCCTTGCCCTCCTCCCCTCTCCCCCTTGCCCTCCTCCCCTCTCCCCTTGCCCTCCTCCCCTCTCCCCCTTGCCCTCCTCCCCTCTCCCCCTTGCCCTCCTCCCCTCTCTCTCCCCCTGGCTGCTGGTCAAGCTGCTGATGCTGAACGTGGTGTCGCGGATCACAGCCACGCACCGACTGCTTATCCTCAACTAAGGGGCACACAGGCACGCACAGACCTCTCTCCTGGCTCCCCCTCCCCACCCCTCTGGCCGCCTCCCTTCACCCTGGCTGCAGGTGAAGCTGCTGATGCTGAACGTGGTGTCGCGGATCATAGGCACGCACCGGCTGCTCATCCTCAACTTCTATCCCTTCCTGCAACGCTACCTCATGGTACGCCCCTCACGCTCCTACGTCTGTGATACGTCGGTTGTGCGCCTGTGTCGGCTTTCCTCTCTTTATTCTTTTGAGTCGACTCAAAAGTCATCTCGGTTGTGCGCGTGTTTTCTTTCCTCTCTTTTTTCTTTTGAGTCGACTCAAAGTCATCTTGGTTGTGCGCGTGTTTTCTTTCCTCTCTTTTTTCTACTTTCCAAGAAAGGCGCAGGCGCCCTTGTAACTGCGTTTGCTTCTTGGAACTCTCCATCCGGTCCGTTTGTCCCCTCACCCTCCATCCCATTCCATGATTGCAGCCGCACCAGAGGGACGTCACCCATCTCCTAGCCATTGCCGTGCAAGCGTGCCATGACCTGGTGAGTGTTATATACGCCCTTCCAAGGTTTGTACGTGCATCGAACACCATGAACTTTTGAGTGTTATATACGATTTTCGAGGCGCTTCAAACATCATCTCCTAGCCATCGCGGTGCAAGCTTGCCATGACCTGGTGCGTGCTGTACATGATGGATCTATGAGTGATTTTTGAGTCGACTCAAAAATCACCTACTTATCTTATTATTGTGTGTTTGACGGGCCTATTGAGCTTGTTCACAATTTCTTTGAGGCCTTTGTTCGAGGCCGTTATGCATGCCTAATCATGTTAGGCCCCCTCCTCGCCCCCTCAGGTGCCCCCAGACGCAGTGGAAAGCATGCTGCGGCAGATAGTGAACATGTTTGTGCACGACAGGGCACGGCCGGAGGTGATCGCAGTGGGGCTCAACACAGTGCGCGAGGTGTGCACGCGCATGCCGCTGGTGATGGGGGAGGAGCTGCTGCACGACCTGGCTCTCTATAAGAAGGCCAGAGAAAAGGCTGTGGCTGCTGCGGCTCGATCCATCATCGCCTTGTTCAGAGAGGTAAGGGAGGCGGCTACCACCCGAAAAGGGGAGGTGAGGAGGTGAGGAGACTCCACTGCTTGCACGCGCATGCCGCTGGTGGTGGGAAAGGAGCTGCTGCACGACCTGGGTCTCTACAAGAAGGCCAGGGAGAAGGCAGTGGCCGCTGCTGCCTGGTCTATCATCGCACAAGGGCAGTGGAGGTAAGGGCAGCGGAGGTAAAAGCAGTAGAGGTATGGGCAGTGGAGGTACGGGCAGTGGAGGTACGGGCAGTGGAGGTACGGGCAGTGGAGGTACGGGCAGTGGAGGTACGGGCAGTGGGGCTAAGGGCAGTGGAGGTAAGGTCAGTGGAGGTACGGGCAGTGGAGGCACGGGCAGTTGAGGTACGGGCAGTGGAGGTACGGGCAGTTGAGGTACGGGCAGTGGAGGCACGGGCAGTTGAGGTACGGGCAGTGGAGGTACGGGCAGTGGAGGTACGGGCAGTGGAGGTACGGGCAGTGGAGGTACGGGCAATTCCACCGTCCACCGGTGGACGCTGTCCACCGTCCTCTATCCACCGATGGACGCCGTCCATCGTCCACCATCCACCGGTGGATGCGGTCCGCTGTCCACCGTCCACCGTCCACCGGTGGACGCCATCCAGCTCCCGCCATCCACCGTCCCCTGTCCGCCGGTGGACGCCGTCCACCGTCCACCGTCCGCTGTCCACCGTCCACCGGTGGACGCCGTTCACCGTCCCCCGTCCCCCGTCCACCGGTGGACGCCGTCCACCGTCCACCGTCCACTGTCCACCGTCCACCGGTGGACGCCGTTCACCGTCCGCCGTCCACCGTCCACCGTCCACCATCGACCGGTGGACGCCGTACGCTGTCCACCGTCCACCGTCCCCCCGTCCACAGGTGGACGCCGTCCACCATCCACTGTCAACCGCCCACCGGTGGACGCCGTCTACCGTCCATCGGTGGACGTCGTTCACTGTCCACCATCCACCATCCACCGTCCCCCGGTCCACCGTCCACCGTCCACCGTCCACCGTCCAAGGGTGGACACCGTCCACCGTCCACCGCCCACCGTCCAACGTCCGCTGTCAACGGGTGGACACTGTCCACCGTCCACCCTCCACCGTCCCCCGTCCCCCGTCCACTGGAGGACGCCATCCACCGTCCACCGTCCACCGCCCACCGTCCACTGTCCACTGGTAGACACCGTCCTCCGTCCACCGTCCACCGTCGGTAAGGGCAGTGGAGGTACGGGCAGTGGAGGTACGGGCAGTGGAGGTACGGGCAGTGGAGGTACGGGCAGTTGAGGTACGGGCAGTGGAGGCACGGGCAGTTGAGGTACGGGCAGTGGAGGTACGGGCAGTTGAGGTACGGGCAGTGGAGGTACGGGCAGTGGAGGTACGGGCAGTGGAGGTACGGGCAGTGGAGGTACGGGCAGTTGAGGTACGGGCAGTGGAGGTACGGGCAGTTGAGGTACGGGCAGTGGAGGTACGGGCAGTTGAGGTACGGGCAGTGGAGGTACGGGCAGTGGAGGTACGGGCAGTGGAGGTACGGGCAGTGGAGGTACGGGCAGTTGAGGTACGGGCAGTGGAGGTACGGGCTACGTGACCGCAAACGCGTTTAGCGTTTTAAACGCATCGTTTAAACGCTAGCGTTTAAACGCTAAACGCTGCTGCTTGAGTTTCTAAACGCTAAGGTAAACGCACTCTCGGGCAGCCAGAAAAAAATTTCCGGGCAGGGTAAAAAAACCTGGGATAGGTAGGGGGAGGCAAGGGGATTATGGTTGACAACAATTTTCCTCCAAATTATATCACATAAAAAAAAATTGGCATGTCAAATCCACATGTCAACGACAACCACATGTACTACCTACTACCACCCTCTAATCAACAGCACCCTCCGTCTTCCTTCCTCCACCCTCCTACCCAAAAGCCCCCCATGCTTCTTAACCGCCGCCGCCACTCCCTCATCTCCTCCTACTCCTCCTCCTCCTCCTCCCCATACTCGTCCTCGAGCACGGGCTCATCTCCATACTCATCCTCCTCTAACTGCCCCTCCTCATCGACGTTGTATCCTTTTGGAATGGGAGCATCCGGGATGTTCCCCGCAAGAACCGCCCTAGTCTCCTCGCTGGTTTTGTGCCAGTTGCGCACAACGTTCCAGTTGTGCGCAACAAACACCAAGTCCCGGCACTTCTCGGGCCCGAGACGGTTGCGGCGTGCAGTGTGCACCGATTCCCACACTGCCCACCCGCGCTCGCAGCTGGATGCAGACACCGGCTGCGTGAGCACACGACACGCGAGCTCTGCCAGCTCGGGGTGGTTGGTCCCGTGCCAGGTCCACCAGTCCTCCATACTTAGACTCCCCTCCTTCACTTTCTGCCGCTGCATTATTGCGTCGGGTTTGCCGAAGGAACCCCTCAGCTTCAGGAATGCAGTCACTCCCTCCTGCAGTACCACTACCGCACTCTTCTCCTTTGCCTCCTTACGATCGATGGTGATGGTGCTGCTGTATCGGCCAATGAACTCCTTAAACAGGTCGGTGCACTCCTTGTCGGGGCCAAAGATCTTAGCAACCTGGTTGGCCGGGTTGAGGATCCGGCCAACAGCATGCAGTGGGCAAGCCATGCTGACGTCCCACCGATGCTGGATGATCTCCCCAATCCCCTCCTTATCCTCCGGCGTCAGCTGCAAGTCTTCCTTCTTCAACAGATCAGTCACGTCCACAGTGAGTTTGAGCATGAGCTCATAAATCTGCCCCATCATCCCCTTGGCCGAGGAGTCAGTCGACCGCATCACAAGGTAAGGCAGTTTCAACAGCTTGACAAAGAACTCAGCTGCTGCCCACCAAGCCTGGTTAAGCACAATGCTCTGGATGGAATCGGCCGCTGCCTTCTGCTTCCCTACGGCCCACGCCTTCCACGTTTCGCCTGCCACCAACACAGTCAGCTTCCCGTGGAGGTCTACAAGCCTCGACACTGCAATGTACTGGGTTCCGAACCGGGTGCCCGCTGGCTTCAACAGCTGCAGCACCTTGCCCCTCAGCTCCCCTGGCTCGCGCAAGAAGTTCCTCGTCCAGTGGTGATTGCGGACGTAATTTATCACCTCGTTCGCACCCTCAACCACCCTCTTCGCCCACGCCTGCTTTCCCACGTCTTCCATGAGCAGGTCTAGGACATGAGTGGCGCACGGCACATGCTCAATGTGCGGCCACTCCTCCCTCAACACCTTGCAGGCCTTGCCGTAGTTACTCCCCCCATCCGTGCATAGCGCCACCACATTCGCAGGCCCAATTTTCTGGATGATAGGGCGGAGGATGCCGGCAATGTACCCGCCTGTCTTCGTCTCCATGCGGCAGTCAATGCAGTCGGCAAACATGGCGCCGAAGTCATTGACTAACATGACGTTCGCTTGCGGCCTCCCGCACCGGTCTGTCATCATGTCTGAAGCCACGGTGACGCCATGCCTCTCCCAATTCTGTTTGAGTGCATCAAGGGCGAGATCGATGCGGGTGCGACACTCCTTCAACCCCGCTCCTCCAATGTACGTGCGTTTGGGCGGCACGTACGTTGTTCCCGCACGAGCGACCGCATGCACGGCATCGACGAAGAGTGGGTGGTCGGCATGACGTTCTGGGATGCGGAGGGCTGCAAACATGAGGCACAATGCCGCATCCGCCTCACGCTTAGCACATGCCGCGCCGTTGCTGAAATACGTAGTTATCTTGCCCCGCTTTCCCCCTCCCCCCACGGCCTCCACCGCATCCGCGACCTCCTTACGCTTCTGGGCCTTGACAGACGCCTTCCCTTCGTATAGTGCCTGCATTGCCTCCCTCACCTCCTTTGGCGCCGAGGGACATTCCTTGACCTCCCGCCGCCCCTGTCGTTCCCACTCCGCGAAATGCATAGCGCACCGGTTGGGAATGCCTACAAAAGACAGCCCGCAATAACGACATTCCACCCTAGCTGTGGCGACCCCGGCCTCCTTAACTCTAACTTTGTAATGCTTGTAAACATCATGATTAGACTCTGCCTCGTAAATATTTGACGCTGCAGACGCTGTAGGATTAGCGTCTGCAGCACCATTAGGGGGGGTCGACATGGGCGTGGGCCCTTAACTTAGCGCGAAATTAGGTGGCAAGGGTGAGTGGGCGTGGGAGATGAGAGAATGACGACTAAATCTGATCTACGGCTATGTCGCGCGGAACTCTAGGGTTCCCGTTTCTCATGGGGAAGAGATTGTGATGGAAGAAGGGGAGAAAGTGGTTAGGTTGGAGTGGCCGTAGATGAACAGGGTGCTGTGCGGTTGAGCGGGGCAAAAGAATTGGATGCGTTTTTTGGTCGCTAGGTTGGGATTTGCGACTTGGCGAATGTCTAGTTGAATTCGCCAGGTCGCAATGTCGCGAAAAAAAATTGGTCGATTTTTTCGTCGGGCTGCCCCTAAAATTTTACCCGAGCGTTTAGCGTTTTACCACGCGTTTAGCGTTTAGCGTTTAAACGCAGCGTTTAAACGCTAAACGCTGCCCCGCCAGAGCGTTTGCGGTCACGTAGGGTACGGGCAGTTGAGGTACGGGCAGTTGAGGTACGGGCAGTGGAGGTACGGGCAGTGGAGGTACGGGAAGTTGCCAGTGTATCCTGGGCGTTGCCCTTCCCCTGGTTCTGTGCTCAACCCCCCAACTCCTCCCCCCTCTCCCATGCAGGTGAGTCCAGCGCTGCTGCAGCGGAGAGACAGGGGAAAGCCCGGGCCCGCAGGGAGAGTTGTTTGTGTGTCCTGCGCTTCGTCTGTCTCGTGTGCCGTGCACCTCCGCCCTGTGCTCACCTCCCAACACCTCCCCTCTCCATGCAGGTGAATCCAGCGCTGCTGCAGCGGAGAGACAGGGGCAGGCCCGGGGCGGCAGGGGAGGCGGTGCAGCCAATGGCGTTTGGCCAAATGGCAGTGTCTGACCATGTGCCTGGCATTGAGCTGCTTGGGATTCCCGAGGAGGAAGGGGATGGGGAGGAGGGGAGTGAGGAGGGGAGTGAGGGGGAGGAGAGTGAGGTGGAAGGGGAGGAGAGTGGTGAGGAGGTGATGGAGGGAGATGGGGAGGAAGAAGTGGAGGAGGAAGGGGAGAGTGATGAGGAGGGGAGCTCTGGGAGTGAGGAGGTAATGAGTGAAGGTGAGGAGAGCGAGGAGGAGAGTGGGGGTGAGGAAGAGGAGGAGGAGGAAGGGGAGGAGGAGGAGGAGGGTAGAGAAGGGAAGGTTAGTGGGGAGAGGATGGGGGAAGGGAGTGTGAAAGTAGAGGGGGCGAGTCTAAGGCAGTTGAAACGAATGGCAGCAGGAGGGGGGGGAACGGCAGGGGAAGGGAAGAGCGGAGAGGAGGGGGGGACGGCAGGGGAGGAGGGGGGAAAGGCAGAGGAGGAAGATGGGTTTTTATCAACGGAGGATTTCAGGAAGATCAGGAGGATGCAGGCTAAGAGAGCAGCGGAGGCGACTCTGAGGCGCAAGGGGATGAAAAAGGCTGCCAATGCGCTCGCACACTCGCACACACACACGAACTCCCACTCGCTCAGTGAACGGAGGGTGGATCCTTCTGACCTGGAGGTGAGTCATGCTGGCGTGGAGTGCAGGATTCAAGCAATGGTTGTGTCGCCGCGATTGTGTGTACAACGCTTTTTCTGTCTCTCGCGCTCTCTCTTTCTCTCCATCTCCCACCTCAGGTGCACATCAAGGCCCGGAGGGACAAGGAGGAGCGGATGGCAGCAGTGATGGCAGGCCGGGAGGACCGAAGCTTCTTTGCCAAGTCCGCCCTCAAGCAGCAGAAGGTGAATCCTTTCCCAAGCTTTGAGGCGCCTCAAAATCCGCGTGATAGGAGTCTAGTTTTGAGGCGCCTCAAAATCCGCGTGATAGGAGTCTAGTTTTGAGGCGCCTCAAAACTAGACGCCCTCAAGCAGCAGAAGGTGAATCCTTTCTCAAGCCGGGGCAAAAGGGAGATGTGTGTGTGTGGGGGGGGGAGAATGGGAAGCGACACGAGGTATACATTGTCAGGGGGGGAGAGTGAGGCAGAAGTTGCCTTATTGCGAATGTCTAACACGTTATGAATGTCTAACACGTTATGAATGCCTAACACGTTATGAATGCCTAACACGTTATGAATGCCTAACACGTTATGAATGTCTAACAGGTTATGAATGTCTAACACGTTATGAATGTCTAACACGTTATGAATGTCTAACACGTTATGAATGTCTAACACGTTATGAATGTCTAACACGTTATGAATGTCTAACACGTTATGAATGTCTAACACGTTATGAATGTCTAACACGTTATGAATGTCTAACACGTTATGAATGTCTAACACGTTATGAATGCCTAACACGTTATGAATGCCTAACACGTTATGAATGCCTAACACGTTATGAATGTCTAACACGTTATGAATGTCTAACACGTTATGAATGTCCAACATGTTATGAATGTCTAACACGTTATGAATGTCTAACACGTTATGAATATCTAACACGTTATGAATGTCTAACACGTTATGAATATCTAACACGTTATGAATGTCTAACACGTTATGAAACGCATTGCTGGTTGTTCCTATCGCCTGACCCCTCCCCTCCACTCCGGCATCCCCCCCGCTGCGTTATTATTTCCGCTCAGATGGGCGGGTCGTCCAACAGGGACAAGGAGAAGCGGAAGGCAGCACTGCTGGCAGCACAGAGGGCAGCACAGAGGGCAGCACAGAGGGCAGCACAGAGGGCAGCACAGCTACGAGAATGCATCCGAACTCATCCATTCCTGCTTCCCCCCTCTGCATCCCCTCCCCCCCCCCCCCTCCCTTGTTGCTCCCTGCCAGGTGGGCGGGTTGTCCAACAGGGAGAAGGAGAAGCACAAGGCCGCACTGCTGGCAGCACAGCGGGCAGCAAACTGACCCATTCTCTGCACCCCCCCATCTCCGTTGTTCTTCCCCGCCAGGTGGGCGGGTCGTCCAACAGGGAGAAGGAGAAGCGCAAGGCAGCACCGCTGGCAGCACAGCGGGCGAAGCTCAAGAGGCGGACGCAGGGCAAGCGGCGCAAGAATGCGAAGCAGTTTCAGGGGAAGAAGGCGTGGAAGACATAACAAGATTTAGGGGAACAAGACGTGGTACGCAGTATTTGGGCTTGTATCTGGGGCTCATCGTCGAAGGAATGGGAAGCAGGTTTAGGGTAAGAAGGCCTGGGAGACGTGAAATGTGGATTCCACAAGATACTTTGGCCAGAATTCATGTAAATTTATCATCATCATTTGCTCCAAATTGCTGTTTTTTACTCGTATGGCAATCCTTGTTTGTCTGCATGTTGCAAGAAGTGTATATCGGGCTTCATCGCAATGAAAAGGTTGCTGGTAACGACTCATTGACGGCTCAGACAACCCCAAGACTCCTTACCTCATGTCCAACCGAACGATTGCCCGCCATGGCGTCCGTCAGGCGTGTTCTCGCCATTGCGTTGGCCTTCGTGCTCGCGCTCGTCGCGGCGTACACTACTGTCCACAGCGTCGCGCTCCTCGCATCCTCCACACGCCCTCGCGGCTCTCTTTCCCTCTCCTTGGCTGCTCTTTCGCGCTTTAAAGCCAGGGTATCAAGTACCGAGATCGCCGCCACACTCTCACCCATCACCACCACTAGTATCAGTAATGCCGCACGGTTCTCAGGCGTGAATGACGCCGCAATCCCCGCTGTGGTCCCGAGGCCGCTGCAGCTGCAGCCGCCCGCGAATCGCGCTCCTGCTGACGGCGCTCCGCTCGAGCGCGTGTGTGGCTCGCCAGCTGTCGACGGGTACGCGCACGTGGACGCCACGTGCCTCGAGGGCTCGCCGACCAATCGCCTGTGGTGGTCCATGCACCCCCAGGTGAGCCCCCTGGCAGTCAGGCGAATCCTCAGGTCAGCCCCCTCTTTCAGGTGAATCGCCAGGGGATTTCTGAACTCCTGTCAGGCGAATCACCTGAGGGCGTGTGTCTGAAGCACATTACTGCACTGCTCTGTCTGTGTGACTGTTCACGGAGGTGACAATACGTGCCGGGGGGCAGGATCTGGGGGGGGGGGGCTATTTCTGAGGCGCCTCAAAACTCACTGTGGAGTGTGACTGTGTGATTGTACGTGAATGTATGTGAATTTATGTGACTGTGTGACTGTACGTGAATTTATGTGACTGTGACTGTACGTGACTTGATGTGACTGTGTGACTGTACGTGACTATACGTGCAGGGCGGCAAGAGCGGAGAGGGGTTGGAGTGCCACGTGGAGCGGGAGGTGAGCCTGGACGGGCTGGCTGTGCGGTGGGGCATCGGACACAAGACCACCACTCCCGAGCAGTGCTGCCAGGCCTGCAGGTATGCATGTGCCATCTCCCTCACCTTCCCCTACTCATCGCCTCTTCTTTGGCCCTCGTGCATTTTGAGTCGACTCAAAATGCATTTGGCCCTCTTCCCCCCATCCTCCAACAACCCCCTCCATCCGCCCTATGTCAGACTAGTGTCCGCCCTCCCTCCCTTGTGTCCTTTCATTTTCATCCATATTGCCCTAGGGACCATGAACCGGGCCCACACCTAGGGGGCCCCTTCGCCCGTCTCCCCTGCAACGTATGGGTCTTCTGCGCCGCGCCAGCCTGCTTTGAGCCTGACGTGCACACTCACACATACGGGGACTGCTGGCTCAAATTCTCGGAGGCGCCGCAGAGCCCTGAGGTGAACGCGAGGGGGGAGTACCCTCGGGATCTCCGCGCCAGGCATCCTGCAGCGCCCGAGCGGTGCCAGTGGGTGGCGGGGGTGCTGCTGCCGCTCGGGCAGGTGCTGACTAACGGCACTTGGAGCCCGAGATACGAGTGGTGACGGGCAGGGGCCAGGACAACTGGCTTCAACTTATGTCTTCTGAACAGAAGGCGTCTCAAGAGCATGTGCCAGGCAACCAGAGGCACCCGAGAGCCCTGAGGTGAACGCGAGGGGGAGTACTCTCGGGATCTCCGCGCCAGGCATCCAGGGGCGCCCGAGCGGTGCCAGTGGGTGGCCGGGGTGCTGACCAATGGCACTTGGAGCCTGAGATACGAGTGGTAGGGGGCACAAGGCACAGGGCAACAGGCTTCACGTTATTCGGTGCCGGGGTGAAGGGCGTTTGTGTGCGACAAGGAGCCATGCATGGCAGCAGCGATGGCAGGCAGGGAGGACGTACGCCTCTTTGCCGCGTCCGCCCTCAAGCAGCACAAGGTACATGTGTGTGTGAGGTGGGGGCAAAGGGTGGGCCCTCTGTTAGCGTCTGCGCGTGGGAGGGGTGAGGTGGGGGGGGGGGCTGAAACGCGTCCATGTGAGGGTGTGAGGTGATCAAGAGCGTCAGCATTCAGCCAGGGTTGTGAGGAAGTGATCGGGCCAGGGAACTGCCTGCCTGCATTCGTTGCCAAGCACAGCAGTACTCACACCGTTTCACGCACGGCTAATGTCCAAGGTGACTTTTGAGTCGACTTAAAAGTCTGCCTGCATTCTTTGCCAAGCACAGCAGTAATCACACACACCCTAACGCACTGCTAATGCCCGGTTCCCACCTCCTCCACCCGTCTGCTCTCAGGTGGGTGGGTCATTCAACAGGGAGGCGAAGTGCCAGGCACCGCTGCTGGCAGCACCACTGGCAGCACCACTGGCAGCACTAGTGGCAGCACTGCGGGCATGGAAAGCTTGAAGACGTAATGACTTGGTCCAGACGACTTACTTGAAGTATTTGATGTGTATGTACTTGATTACTAGCTCAATCCAATATTCCTAGTGTAAAATCATCGTGTCCAGCCAAAGGTTTGCTGTTTTGGACCCTGGTAGACATCCAGTTTAGTACATTAAGCATGGAGAGGGTACGCTTCAGGTACCTTGTTTTACCTTGTTTGTTTTATTGCTTCACCTTGCTCCCGCTTCTCCGCTCACGTGCAAAAAGCTCAGCAGCTACAGTGCGTGCCAGCCCAGCGCGTTCCACGGCGTCAGTTGCGGTAAGCGCGCTCTCGCAGCTGCCTTGGCGTTGGTCCTTGCGCCCGCCGCGGCATACAGTGACACTGACACGCGCTCCGTCACTCTCCTCGTGCTTACAACGCTACTCTCGCTTTCTCTCCATCGCTTCACTCGCGCTTTAGTAACGCCACGCCACCCTCTCGCGTGATGAGTAGTAGTTCCCTAGCAGCTCCGCGGTGGTTCCGAGGCCATTACAGCCACGTGTGGTTCACTCACCTGCTGACGGCGCTCCGCTCCAGCGCGTGTGTGCGGGTCGCCAGGTGACGATTTTAGGGCTACGATGAAATCAGGGCTACGGTGAAATCAGGGCTACGGTGAAATCAGGGCTACGGTGAAATCAGGGCTACGACGATATCATCTAAGGCCTCCATGCGATGAAATCAAGATCTGAGTCGCGCGGCTATTATCGCGACTAAGATCCAAGTCGCGACGAGTTTTAGTTATGAGATAAGCTACGAAGTCACGGTACTCAGTCCTAGCGCTGCGCTGAGTCGCGACGGGAATAAGCTACGGGGCTAAGATCTGACTTGACTCAATGAGTTATGGCACCCCTTGAGTCACGGTACTCAGTCATAGCGCTGCGCTGCTTTGATCTGAGACGCGACACTACGGTATCAAGCTACGAGGTGTGACTAGCTACGGGACTAAGAAATCAGAACACACAGCTACTTAGTGTAACAACAGTACGAGCCTGCCCAAGTCCAGATGATAAGGACGTCATTCTACCGCGGGGCGACTAGTACACACCTTCCCTCCCTAATGGCTTGCAAGATTTCCCCTCCCAACCATTCCATGCCTTTTCAGCTGCCCGGATCGTGCTTTAGCAGAAGCGAAGCGATTTGCGACTTGCAATTGGAGCTCAACTCCTCGTGTCTTGTCACCCAAATGTTTGCCATGGCTCACCAATGCCGTCCCGCACCTCGCGCAAAGAAACCGGTGTGTTGGGCCCACATACTAGTGCCACGTCAACGACCTCCTAGGAACTTCGTGCCTGCCCTTGTCACAAACTTGCCATTTGTGACACAACAACGCCAGATACGCTTATCAAAACGAAACCAAACAAAAAATAAATAATAACGGAAGAACTTAACCGAGCTACACCGCTGTACACCAACTGAAACTGCTACAGTGCGGCTTGTCAGGTTTCCACCAAGTTCCCAGCATCCGCATTTTGGTTTGAGGCTCAAGTGAGCGTACAAACGGCGGACGGCGCGGCTCTGACATTGCAAGAGCGGGGAATTTTCCCATGGATGATTTCATGCATGACCATACAGCCGACACTGCGGCTTCCATCTTCACCGTTCAAATTTTGCGGCGGCATCTGGACCGTTCATTCAAAAGTTCCAAGTGGGTTCACTTCCACACCACTAGGCCACTCCAACCACTCAAAGTCACTCACCAGAGAACCTCCCCGTCACGCAAATCTCTATATAGCTTCTTCAGTCACTCATTTGTTTATTTTCGCCAGTTTCACTTGAGAATCCGCCATCCGTGCTCCCGTCTAGAACGACTCTCCAACGGCGGCATTCCTGCAACGACTCGCCAGCAACGGCATTCCAACAACTCCAACCGCTACCACCCACCCGCTTCCTCCTCCTCGCACCACTCATTCCTCCTCCTCGAGCAGTCAGTTCTCACAAGGGACCCTCCCCCAGGTGACAGATGTACAGGTATGCTAGGTAACTGCCCGGGTAAGTTACAGCTGGTAAGGTATGGTAAGTCCCTTCGTTGAGACACTGCTGCTCCCACCACACTTGCTCCGCCTCCGCGACTCGGCTCCACGGTAAGTTTGACTGCCATTCCTTCCGCTTTTTTTCTCTTCGTGAGACTCACGCCGTGTTGTTGCCTCCTGCAGGTTGACGCCGGCCTGAAGATATTACGGCTGAAGTCGCTGAAGACGTTTCGAGGCATGATCATGGCGCCGCGAAGCTCCCCACTCCTTCGGCGTTGCGGCCCATGGTGAGTCTGAGTTCCTTTCATTCGCTTCTTTCTTTTAAAGAGCCTTATGCCGTGTTGTTGCCTCCTGCAGGTCGACGCCGCTGATCTTCTACTTGCTCGTCGCAAGACGGCGCTCATCTTCCACGCACTGAAGACGGCGTCGCCAAGCTCCTCGCTACACGGCATCCCGAGGCGTCGCGTGATCGGCTTCGCGATGCTTCGCATCGTCCTGGCTCCACGCCTCTACGGCGTCCCGAGGCTCCACACCTCTTCGGCGTCCCGAGGCTCCACGCCTCTACGGCGTCCCGAGGCTCCACGCCTCTACGGCGTCCCGAGGCTCCACGCCTCTACGGCGTCCCGAGGCTCCACGCCTCTTCGGCGACCCGAGGCTGGCTATACGGCGTCGCGAGACCGGCGTCGCGAAACCGGCGTCACGAGATTGGCGTCCTGAGGTGTACCTAAATCCTTCCGCCTTCTGCTACTTCGTTCTCGTTGCAGCTGCAGCGACAAGAATGGCGGCCTGGGAGGAGGGACGAGCGGGATGGGGGCAGGGGGGGATGGAGCGGAACGGTAGCCCCCGCCTGACCCTCCATCCCCCCTTCCCGCTCTTACCTCCTCTCGGGTTCTTGACAACACCTTCAATCGACGTGAAGATCGAGGCGTTTTAATTTCTTCCTCCTTTTCCAGATTTTTCTTTTTTTCGCAGTAAGAGGAGGCGGAGGAACGGGGGAGTCCCCGTTCAGATTTATCTTCTTTTCTCCTTCCGTCCTCCACCCTCCCCCCCTTTCAGCCACGGCGCAACGAGCCATTTGTAAGTTTCTTCACCTTGTCGTTTTTTTCGGCAGTATTTCTTTGCGTTGTCCGTTATTTCTTTCTTTAACGCGTTTAACGGGTGATTTCCACTGCTTGCTTGTGATGCTGGCGAAGGGTAAGCTGGTTGATGTTTTATTTTATTTTTCCCTCGTTTCTTTATTCTAAACTGACTCCTTTTCGTTTCTTCCTCTTTGGTGCAGTTTAGCCATGGGAGCAAGGACCCGTTTGTAAGTTTTGTCGCCTTTTCCGCACTTTGTTTTTCTTCGAATTTTTTCTCTTTGGTTCTTCCTCAATGGTAGCGGCCACCATAACCAACCCTCCTCCTCCAGTACCTTCCCCCCCTAGGTTCCCGCGAACAACAATTTGGGAAGCACGACGGACGGAGAGCGCGTTCGGAAAGGTTGTAAGTCAATTTCTCCCACATCGATTAGTTTCGTTACCTAGGGCTCGTTACAGTAGGCTCGTTACAGTAGGCGATCGCTCGTTACAGTAGGTGGCTACGAAAGCCTCGTTACAGTAGGTCGTTACTGTAGTATCGTTACAGTAGTCGGCTACGAAAGCCTCGTTACAGTAAGTCGTTACTGTAGCATCGTTACAGTAAGCGGCTGCGAAAGCCTCGCTACGGTAGATCATTGCGATTGCCTCGATCGATCGACTCGCTGGATGGGCCCTCGGCCTCGTCCCCCTTCCCAGAGCAGTTTCACTGGAGGTTGGCTCCGACGATCTTTGAGAGGTGGTTTTCTGCCAGGTGGCAGCACAATTCACTCATCTACCCTTCTTCCCCACAGGTTTCCCGAGCGAATGACCCCCACCTCACCGTGGTGCTCGGGTGAACGCTAGGGGCTTTGCCCCTAGCGGCCAAGAGGGGTCAAAATTTTTAAGTGATAGCGCGACCAGCGCGGTTTAGAACTTAAATATAGAACCAGGACTGCACTTATGTATGCCTTGTACTGTATATAAAACTTATAATAAACTCTGTTTGAGCACTACCGGTTCTGCCCCAACTTGTACACTTGTCTTGTCCCTGGTTTACTGACAAACTCAGCAGAAAGCATGCAAATACCACACACGCAGAAAATTTGCCCGTTAATGTTTTGGGTGCCCAACACAAACAAGGGTGACATAATTTCGACCTTTTTAGCGAGGCGCACCACACTTGATCACAGAATCCATGAATTCACGCGGCTCCTGTATATGCAAGGGATCAAATGGGAGATTCAGTGCGGTTCGAGGTAAATCTAGCGTTTTACAGTAGGATGCAGTACGGCTGGTGTCACAGAATCTGACATATGTCCCTGACGAAATCCACCCAAGCCTCTGAAAACCTCGCTGTAAACTCCATTCCCGCTTCAACGATAAGTACCCTATTTTGATGTTGTAAGAATAAATTTTCTGTACCCCAAACCACCCCAGCTCCGTGGCTCAGGGACTGCCCAGTGCTGTAGTAAGCGATTCGTGCCAGTGTGTCCCCGCACTCAACGCTGTAGATCAGGGAAAGCATAGATCAGGGAAAGCAGAGATCAGGGAAAGCATAGATCAGGGAAAGCATAGATCAGGGAAAGCATAGGTCAGGGAAATTAGCTGAGCTTTATGTGTCCAGAAGGAAAGCAGCGGCTAACGCAGATCCGTACAGACAGATTAGATGCGTGTCAGAAGAAGTTTCCGCCGTGCGTGTGAATTCGCGTTAGAAGGCTGAAGTTCTGATCTACCGTTTAGACACGTGTGAAACAAACTGCAAGTCCCAATCGTTCGTTTAGTCGTGGCAGAAAAATCTGCCACGAGGTATTACTTTATGGATAGTTCTGTGAAGCAGCAGGCTTGAGGTGCCAGATCAGCATTGATCTCGAGTAGGCGACTACTCGTTTTGTAGACTGAACTGAACATCCAGCTTTCGACTTCAGCATTCCCTTATAATCAACTACTCCTTGTGTTTATTCGGCATCCATGGCGGCGTTGCTGCACGCGGTCTGGGCGAGGTATCTGGACTCGCTCAAGCACCGACCTGTCGTCACCAAGGTGCGCATCGGGCTTTCCCGCTTTCCCCACTAGCTCAAGCTTTCCCGCTTCCCCCAATAACTCATGAACGTCGGGCTTTCTCGCGCAAGCATCGGCCCGTTCTCGCGAATTCAATGGCCGCGATCGCCGCTTTCCCCGCTTGCTCCTCCGCTTTGCCGATTCTAGACCGTTGCGGATTCCGCCTCCCCGTCGTTCAGGCACTCACGTCGGCGTCGCTAGCGGCAGCGAGCGACCTGATGGCGCAGCGACTGGCGTCAAGAGGCAAACCGGTGGAGCTCCGGCGGACGATGCTCATGTGGGTGAGTGGGGGACGTTCTGTTTTTGAGGCGCCTCAAAAACGATGCTCATGTGGGTGAGTGGGGGATGTTCCTCGCGGGATGGTGCGTGCAGGAGAGTTGAATCGGGGGAGGGCGAAAGCAAGCATGACGTCATGCTCGTTTGTCTGTGATCTTTGCTTGCTGATGGTCATGTTGAATCTCTCATTTGACCTTTTTCCCCGTCTTCCATTCCGCGACCCTTCCTGATTCATGCTCTATTCATCCACCCCTCAGCTATTCGGGCTGCTGTACATGGATCCGTCAGCGCACATGGTGCACCGCCTGCTCCATGGGCCTCGCTTTTGACCCTTTGATCCCTCATGCATCGCTCGGATTATCAATGAGATCTGTCATCATGCCTCCCTGTCCCTGGCTGCTGTCCCCGTCCCTCAGCTATTCGGGCTGCTGTACATGGGTCCATCAGCGCACATGGTGCACCGCCTGCTTGATGCCATCTTCGCCGCCAAGAGAGACACCAAGACTGCTCTGAAAAAGGCATGGGAACGGCACTTGTTTTTGGCTGAGGAAACGGTGTAGAGGATGAAAAGGGGGGAGAATATAGGGGAGGGGGGTAATGTGCATGCATTTTCTTGGCCATGCAAGTACCTCTGGGGTAGTGTTCTCCTGGAAATCTTCTGGCTCTGTACCTCCGCTGTCCTCTTTCCAGGTGCTGTTGGAGCAGCTGACGTACGGCCCGTGCTGCAATGTGGTGGCCATTCTCTGGATTTCCTATGCGGTGGAGCGACGCTCATGGAAGGCATCCAAGAGAAGGCTCTTTGCAGCGTACCCCGGGATCCAGATCAACGGATGGAAGGTGAAACTACTTCCCAGTCTCCAGTTACCGTATTATTGTGTAATTCTTGGTACTGATTTTACGGGTGGATTCTCTCTTCGCCATGTGTTGGCTACTTGGTTGTTGCCTCAGGTGTGGCCTCTTGTGGCACTGATTAACTACAAGTTCATCCCATTCAACCTCCGAGTGCTCTTCTCCAACGTTGTTGCCATTTTCTGGTGAGTCATGGGGTGCACTTTGCTCCGTCTGGTCGATATAATCTGCATGCTGACTCATTTCTTTGTTGCATCTTATTCCACATTCCAGGTCGACTTTCCTCATTCTAAAAGCACGAGGAATTAAGGACAAGCATAGTCTGGATTAGCTCTTGGATCCTGCATCATTTATGTAAATAGAACATGTACAGCATATGAAAGTTCAATACCTACGTATTGTGAAAGCTTGCTTGTGAAATCTTGGCAAAGTCAGCGTGCTTCATTTCATATGGGTGAGGTCGAATGGCCTCACGTCCCTCTTTTGTAGGCAAAAGAGGGTGAGTAGCGCTTAGACGCTGTCCTTGCTGCGTTGGCCCTCGCTACACTTTCACAATACACATGTTTTATAAAGCGTTACACGCTTTCAAAAAATTACATGAAGTACATACTAAGCTTATTACAACATAAATTGAACCTCTTCAGGTTATGGTTATGGGCATTGGATTCTTGTGAGCAACGGGATTCCCCTTGAGCGGTAAAGCGAAGAGATTCCCTTTGAGGGGCAAGACCCATGCGACAGGATACACGACTGACTGTCGCTGTGAGCCATTTTCGCGCAGCCAAACCAATCAGCCATGTCGGTCGGCCTCTGACGGATTCTCGCCGCTTCCGCGGTGCGTCAGCAGGGGCAAACGAGCAGCGTTCGTCCAATCATACCCGCCAGCGCCTCGTGCTGTGTGAGTCAGCCGGTGGAAGCGATTGTGCCGAGGCAAACAAACAGTGCGCGCTTGCTTCGCATCCCAGGCTGGGAACCTCGCTTCGCTTCGCATTCCCCTCGCCGAGGCTGGGAGGTAGGTGTGGAGAAGGTGGAGTGACGCTGGCAGCAGGGCACGGAAGGAACAAATCGAGTCAGGGCGCGCAAGCGTGGAAAAGCAGAGTCGAGTTGAGAGCAGAGAGCCGAACAGAACGGGTGTCCCTCCCTCCCTCCACAGCAACAACCACCACGGCAATGGCTCCTCGCCTCGCCTCATTTGCTCCTGTTCCGTTTCGCTTCTTCCTGCACACTCGTTCCGTCTGTCCGCAATTCATCCGAAACATACCTACTGTACTGTGCACTTCGTTACTCGTCTCCCCTTTTGCCACCCGCTCGTCCCGCGCTTGACCTAAGCACTCGCGCTCCACGGACTGCGCTTCCGCCAGTTTCACTACTCTCCCTCACCACCGCCATATCCAGACAGCTTTTTTAGAGCTTGTCCAGGCAGCTTTAGCACCTCATTAGCTCCTACACACGGCGACTGAACGCATCCTGAGAATTGATAGGGTTATACGTGAGCTTTGTCCCCCGCGATTGTCGCCGCGATTGTCGCCGCGATTAGCCGCCAGTCTTCCTGACTGACGCCATGAACCGCAGGTCCGTTGCCCTCTCGCCCGCCAAGGAATGGCGCGACCCAATATTCGCCGCGCCGTCACCATCTCGCAAGGACACTGGACCGCTCACCACCCCTCGCCACCGAGAAACGCCGCTCTCCCCATTCCGCTCCCCGCTAATGGGCTCCGCCATCCCCGCAATGCCCGCGGGGTCTCCGCTCGGTTCGCACTCCCGCCGCGCCTTGGCCTCTCCGGTGCGGGACGTGCGCCAGGCGGAGCGCGGGGACCACGGCGGCGGTGGGGGAAACATCAAGCGGCTGGCGCAACTCTGCATTCTCCGCACCGCGCAAGCGCAACTCGACTCCGCAAATCCCCGGCGTCCCCTGTCCTCCGCGCAACCCTCCCCCATATTTTCCGCCGAGTCCCCTGGCTCTCTGCTCTGTCAGGCTGGGAGCGCGCTCTCGTCCTCCGCTCAAGCGCGCGCATCTTCCGAAACGGTTCAGGCGCCGTGCAGCGCGCCGAGCGGGCCCATGTCCGCGCGGGAGGGCGCGGCGGACATGTTCGACCCCTTTCTCCTCCCCGCGCCCGCCTTTCCGCTCCGCGACCAACCCTCCTCCCCTCCGCCCCTTCCGGTGCCACAAACCGCGCAAGTGCCTTCGGCGGAAGACACGGGCGCAAGTTCCGCGGACGGGGAAGACAGGTGTGGACTCGCGGGGCCTCCCCAGCGTGGTGATGCTACGGCAGCCGCCATGGCGGAAACCGCGGAAAAAAATGTGACAATGGCGAGGGATGAAAGGCGTGAGGGATTCTCGGCAGGGCAGGAAGCGAAAGGGGACGAACGGATTCGGATGGGGATCGAGAATGTCGCGCAGACGGGCGCAACGAGGGCGGACTCAACGCGCGCGGGCACTGTGCGCGCGGAGCCCACGCGCGCGGATTGCGAGAATAGGGGGCGCATTGGCAGCAGGGGGAGCGCGGGGGGGAAGAGGGGCGACCACGGATGGAGCGGAGGCAGCAGCCGTGAAGCGCAGAGCGCGTCCGTTCGAAGCACGCTCATGGAGCTGGCGGCCAATAAGAAGCTGCCACATGGCCCGCGCAAGGGCGACCCGATGTACGAGTGCAAGCGCTGCCCCTTAGCCTCCCCCGCCCGCTCCCCGCTGTCCGGTTCCGCCGCCCTGACCCCCGCCCTAACTCCCCCCGTGCACCTCCCCTCCCGCCTGCACATTCCCGCTGCGCTCACTGGCGTGACCCGCGGGGCGAATGTGGGGGTAGGGATGGGGAGAGTGGGACTCATGGCGCCTAGCAGTTGCGGCAGCAGCCCCAGAGGGGAATCTTCCTCCCTGTGGGGTCAGCAGCAGCAGTACCAGCAGCAGCAGCAGCCGTGGCGGCATCAGCAGCAGCAGCCGCAGCAGCAACCCCGCCAGCAGAATCACCCAAAAGAGTCACAATATGAAGAAGAGTTTCATATCTCTGGTGTGAGTCACCTCACCCTGCTGTCAAGCCATGCCAGCTCAGCAGCCACGTGTCCCAGTGGTTCCATCACTCTCCTTCAAGCCCAGCTGGCATCGGCCTCTGCTCGCAGACTCGGTAGGAGAAACAGCGGCAGCACGACTGGTGTAGCTGCTGGCATGGTTAACATGGGTGGAATGGGTGGCACTGGTGGCATTGGTGGAGTGAGTGGCATGGGTGTTCATGTCACATCGAAGGGAGTTAACCGTGCACCGTCTCCAAATCGCTCTGCAAGGCGTGCCATACTCTTTGGAGGTGGAAATTAGGGCAGTTTACCCTAGCACATCACATAGAAACTTCTATTTGTGTATCTGACATCTGACACACGCGAGGTTTAGCCCACTGTTTTTGCTTGCTTTAGAACGTGGTATTCCAAACCTTGTTTTTTTTACTTGTATGTTTACCTTTATGACTTGTATTTTCCCTTTCTATACACTGAAATTGGGTACTGAAATCCATATTTTTTACATCATTGCGACAGTGGTTCAGCGACTGAAATTCCTCGATATAACAAGCTCGTTTCTATTTATTCTGTCGATTTCCAAACTTTTCGTGTTTCTCACGTCGCCCTCGGCAATATCGCTGTCACCCCTCACCCCCCCCCTAGTCCACCATTACCACTTTACTCCCCCTTTGTTCCCGTAATTTCTCGTCGACTGTCCGTCTCTTATTTCTTCCAGCGCATATGACGCTGCTGTGTGTTGCACGCGTCTAGCGACGATGTCAGCAGCTTGCGCTTCCACCCTAAGCCAGTCCGCCAGCAACGCTAGAACCGCTTCCTTGTCTCGCTCGATCCCCGCCGTTGATCGCCCAGCCATGCTCTCCCTCTCGCGCTCCGCTCAGCGTGTTCTGCGCGGAAGCGGAGCCAGCCTCGGCACCGCGCTGCAGTTAACGAGGAGCACAGTACAGCGGCTAGTTCCGACCGCGTCTTACTCGTCCGATCAGTTCGGCGACTTGAGCGGCGACAGGCGCGGACCTTACCGGCGGGGGGATCGTGACGATCAGAGCGGCAATAAGCCGGCAGGGGGACGATCGGAGCCAGAGAACCAGCAGCGATCGTTCCAAAGGTCGCCTTACGACGGGCAAGGGTACCCTCAGTCGAATCAGTACTCGCGATCCGATCAGCACTCGAGTCAGTATAAACCGCCTGGTCCGTATCAGCGACGTGGGGAGCAGCAGCGACAGCCGCAACAGCCGCCGGCGCCGGCGCAGCAGCAGCAGTACCAGCAGCAGCAGGAGGGGGGTGATGAGCTGGAGACGATCGAGTGGCAATCCGAGTTGTCAAATACCGTGCACCTAATCGGTCCGTGAGTCTAATCCGTGGGTGTGTCTTCATGAATCCAGTCTTCTCGATCTGAATGCGCTATGCTCCAGTGCGTTCGATCAGTGCGTTCGGTCAGTGCGTTCGATCAGTGCGTTCAGTCAGTGCGTTCAGTCAGTGCGTTCAGTCAGTGCGTTCAGTCAGTGCGTTCAGTCAATGCGTTCAGTCAATGCGTTCAGTCAGTTCGTTCAGTCAATGCGTTCAGTCAATGCGTTCAGTCAATGCGTTCAGTCAGTTCGTTCAGTCAATGCGTTCAGTCAATGCGTTCAGTCAATGCACCCAACACCAACACCTCATGTACACCTACACCTACACCTACACCTACACCTACACCTACTCCCAACACCTGCACCTACACTTGGCAGCCTCTTAGGCGCCTCAGAAGCGTGTTCCCTGTGTTCCGTGCTCTCATGCATGCCATCCATGATCCGTGCTCTCGTGCATGCCATCCATGATCCGTGCACTCCTTGCAGGCACCATAGCGTTGGACCCGGTGCCGCGGTTCTTGGACAGCGGCAAGTGCGTGACCAACATGCGCCTGGCGGTGGGGTGGAAGAAGGCCAACGGGGAGAAGCGCACCGACTGGTGAGAAAAGCCGGGAAAACCCTCGGAATAAAAGTGATAAAATAACGGAACGAACGGAATAAACCAAAACTGGCTCTCATGAGACTAGAATAGGCTTGAGCATGAACCCGACCCGACCCGACCCGACCCGACTTTGCCCTACCCGATGTCGGGTTCGGGTCGGGTCGGGTCGGGTCAAGTCGGGTCGGAGTTCAGGAAATGTCAACCCGACCCGTGTTTAATAGGTCGGGTTCTACCTAACCCGATTTCGGGTCGGGTCGGGTCGGGTTGGCATAGGGGCAGGGACGGGTAATAAGCCGACCCGACGGGTCGGGTTTTATCGGTCGGGTCGGGTCGGGTCGGGTCGGGTACCCGAAGGTCGGGTCAACCTTCCGCAAATGTCGACCCGACCCGTTGCTCAAGCCTAGACTAGAATGGGTCTTGAGGCATGCCTGCCAACACACCCCATTCCTCACCACTTAGTTCATCTCCGTGTTTTTTTTTTTTTTTTTTCTCCCTCATGGGAATGCAGGTACGCTCTGCAGCTGTGGGACGATCTTGCTATGTGCGCACAGAACGTGAAGAAGGGGGCGCGGGTGTATGTGAGCGGGCGATTGCACATGGAGGAGTACACGGACAGCAGTGGGGCGCCGAGGCTTGAGCCCAAGGTAGGTGCTGCTGGCGCCTGAGAGCAACGAGTGTTTTGGGGTACCACACAGCAAGGCTAGTGATCGGGCTGCGGGTGTATGTAAGCAGGCGATTGCACTTGGAGGGAAGAGCATACGGACAACAGTGGGGCGCCAATGCTGGAACCAAAGGTAGGCGCTATTCGCTCAAAGGTGCGTGTTCTCATTCCTGAGGCGACTCAATGCAAGGAGGCCAGTAGGTGGGCGCGTGCACATGGAGGAATACACGGACAACAATGGGGCCCAGAGGCTGGAATGCAAGGTGCGTGCTGTAAGTGCCTGACAGCGGTTTTTGAGGCGCCTCAAAAATCGTACTGTAACTGTAAGTGCCTGACAGCGGTTTTTGAGGCGCCTCAAAAATCGTACTGTAACTGTAAGTGCCTGACAGCGGTTTTTGAGGCGCCTCAAAAATCGTACTGTAACTGTAAGTGCCTGACAGCGGTTTTTGAGGCGCCTCAAAAATCGTACTGTAACTGTAAGTGCCTGACAGCGGTTTTTGAGGCGCCTCAAAAATCGTACTGTAACTGTAAGTGCCTGAAAGCGGTTTTTGTTGTTGAACTCAGTGTCTGACTTTCCCTCTTGCGTTGTGTCTGGCAGGTGGACGTCAAGCGAATAGCTCTCGTTGCCAGCAACTTCGGCAACAGCGGCAGTGGGAGAAAGAGCAGTCAGGGGGGGTTCGATCAGGGGGTTTACAGTCAGGGTGGTTACAATCAAGGGGGCTACAGCCCCCAGCCCACTGCCTATGCTGAACCGAGCAATAGCAGCACTAGTACTCAGGGGAGATATGACAGCCAAAGTTATGGTAACCAGAGTGGTTACAGCAGTGTGAGCAGCTACAGCGGTCCGGGGGGGAACAGTGCACTGGCAGAAGGGGAGGAGGAGTTAAGTGTCCGGGACCTGCCTCGAGTGCCTCGATTCGACGGCAAGCTCAACAGTGAGCTGGGGATGGGTAGGAGGGGCGAGGGGGATGATGAGTTGGGAGTGTGTAATGAGTCTATTTTTTAGTCGACTAAAAAATGGACTCATTGCATGGGGATGGGTCAGAGGGGCGAGGGGGATGATGAGTTGGGAGTGTGTAATGCGTCTATTTTTTAGTCGACTAAAAAATGGACTCATTGCATGGGGATGGGTCGGAGGGGCGAGGGGGATGATGAGTTGGGAGTGTGTAATGAGTCTAGTTTTTAGTCGACTAAAAAATGGTCTCATTGCATGGGGATGGGTCGGTGGGGCGAGGAGAATGATGAGTTGGGAGTGTGTAATGAGCCTATTTTCTAGTCGACTCAAAAATGGTCTCATTGCACAGGGATGGGTAGGAGGGGCGAGGGGGATGATGAGTTGGGAGTGGAACCGGGATGATGATTTTGAAGTGGGAAGGGAGTGTGATGGGCAATTTGAGCGTTCAGGCTTTAGGGTTTACCCTAAACCCGAAACCCTAAAGCCTAAAGGCAATTTGAGCGTTTTGGAAGGCAGCTGGCAGCTGCCACTTATAATTCTCTCACCTATTCATGTACCTCCTCAGGCAGACCATGTGTTGTAACTTGTAACCGCCTTCGCGTCTTCCTGAAATCTAGTTTTGAGGCGGCTAAAAAATAGATTCTTCATGGTCTATGTGTTGTATCCGCATTCAAGGCTCCTTGAAAATTTCCCAAGGGTTTCTTTTTCTTCTAAGGGTTGGGGTCCGCCTTGACTGGTATTCTGTGCCGTGCGAACGTGCGCCCCTACCCTATTCTGCGCTGTTCTTGTGCCCCGGTGTGAACGTGCTGCTACCCTTCCATATCCTTATCCTTACCCCAAACCCTTTGCCCTCCTTTCCCCATGCGTCCTCCATTGCTCATCCTTCCTTTCTGCCGCATCCCATCCCATACCATCCCATCCCATCCCATCCCATCCTGCCCCCAATGTGTGACAGCGGAACAGGTGCATGCGTTGTGGGACCAATTCAGTTCGAGATGTCTCAAAACTAAACTCTTATGATCCCATCCTATCCGCCCCCATCCTGCCTCCGTCCTGCCCCCATCCCGCCCCCATCCTGCCCCCATCCTGCCCCCGTCCTGCCCCTGTCCTGCCTCCGGTGTGTGGCAGCGGAGCAGGTGCATGCGTTGTGGGACCAGTTCTTCAAAGACCCAGTTCAGTTCTTTGACTACCGAGAATTCAAGGTATGCCTGCCCCTTCCCCTACACCTATCTACTTTTGAGGCGCCTAAAGAACGGACTTCAAGGTAAAGGTATGGGAACGACAGTCGCCTCGTCGTGGGATCTACATCTTGCGAGTCAAGGTTTCAAGGTTCTTCTTTTGAGGCGCCTCAAAAAATCCATGCGTGAGGAGTCTATTTTTTAGGCGCCTAAATAACGGACGTCAAGGTATGACTACATCTTGCGAGTCAAGGTTTCAAGGTTCTTTGACTCGACGGTCGCCTCGTTGTGGAACCGATTCTTCAAAGATCCCATCAGTTCTTTGACTAAGGGGAATTCGGGGTATGCCTGCAGGCTGCCGCTTCCCATACATCCTTCATCTCTGTACAGGGTCGAAACTTTGAGACGACTCGAAGAATGATATTGTTAAGAGATGAAGGATTACGCTTTGTGTCGTCTCAAAGACGACTCTATCGGGCCACAACTTTCATTCTGTACAGGGTCGAGACTTTCATCTTGTTATGGGGCCTTTCATCTTGTTATGGGGCCTTTCATCTTGTTATGGGGCCTTTCATCTTGTTATGGGGCCTTTCATCTTGTTATGGGGCCTTTCATCTTGTTCAAGACTTCGACCACTCCATTCAATCCATCGACGCCCGAGATTTCAAGGCCCGCCTGCCCCCTCCCATACATCCAACTCCAGTTGATTTTACTCGACACAAACCTCGTTGTGAGGCTGTTGTTTCGATTCCGTTGTCATCTATCTTCTGATATCTTGATATCTTTCAGCTCTTCAATCACCGAGACATCACGGCATGCCTGCCTTTATTCCGTACAGACAGGAGTCGAATCGACTCAACAGTCACCTCGTTGTTGAGCCAGGTCTTAGGATGGCAGGTCTCAGGAAGGCAGGTCTCAGGTTAAGTAATTTAGTTGCGAGATGTCTCAAAATTGAACTACTTAACCACGTCTCGGGACGGCAGGTCTCAGGAAGGCAGGTCGCAGGAAGGCAGGTCTCAGGAAGGCAGGTCTCAGGACGGCAGGTCTCAGGAAGGCAGGTCTCAGGAAGGCAGGTCTCAGGAAGGCAGGTCTCAGGACGGCAGGTCTCAGGAAGGCAGGTCTCAGGACGGCAGGTCTCAGGAAGGCAGGTCTCAGGACGGCAGGTCTCAGGAAGGCAGGTCTCAGGAAGGCAGGTCTCAGGAAGGCAGGTCTCAGGAAGGCAGGTCTCAGGATGGCAGGTCTCAGGAGCAACAGGGAAGCTTGTGTGAATGGATGGCCAGGACCCTCCCCCTGGCTGCACACAACCCTGGAGGCTGGAGCACATGACAACTAATCCCCGAGGCTGGAGCACATGACAGCAGCAGGAGTCAGCCTATGCTCTCCCCACCCCTCCCTCTCTCCCTTGGTTTCCTCTTCCCTGCCCATCCCTGGCACCCCTAGCAGCGCCATGGGGTGATCTCTGCTGACGGCCCTTCTTTCAAGAAGTTAGCGACAGGGGAGCCCCGGTGGGTGGATGCCCGAGACCCTCCCCCATGGCCACCCGCGTCCCTGGAGGCTGGAGCATATGACAGCCGAAGGAGTCACCCTATGCCTTCCCCACCCTCCCCTTCCCTCTCATTCCCCCTTGTTGTCAATTCCTCACAGCGCCATTGGGTGAGATCAGCCAAGGCTCCTGATTTCTAAGAAGCTGGCAACAGGGGAGCTGCTGTGCTGGATGGGCGGCCTTGTTCCCCGCGGTTGCGTGCATCCCTTCACCACTATATCCCCCTTTCCCCCCACCATTCCCCACCCCCCCTCTTCCCCCTTCTCCCCACCATCCCCCCCCCCCTCTCCCCCCTCCCCCCCACCCCTTGCCCTTTGTTTTCCTCGCAGCGTCAAGGGGTGATCTTGCCCAAGGCCCCTGATTTCAAAAAGGCAGTGACGGGAGAGCCCCTGTGGGTGGATGCCCGGGACCCCCCCCCCCTCCCTCCCCCGTGGCAGCACGCACCCTTCAGCACTATCAGCGCATAAGGACTCACCCCTTCCTCCCCCCACCCCTCTTCCCTGGCGTTTCCTCCCAGCGTCAAGGGGTGATCTCACCCAAGGCCCCTGACTTCAAGAAGGCAGCGACGGGGGAGCCCCTGTGGGTGGATGCCCGGGACCCCCCCTACTGGTTGCATGCATCCCTGGAGCTCTACGACAGAGAACTCGCAAGCGCCATGGCAGGCTTGCCGGTGGGCGGGGAGGGAGGGGAGGCAGGGGAGGAGGGGGGGGAGCAGTATGGCGGAGGGGCCATGGATGCTCGCGGATTCTGACGAGGACCGCTGGGATGTGTGCCTCAGTGCCCCTGTGGGTGGATGCCCGGGATCCTCCCCACCCCACTGGTTCCATGCATCCCTGGAGCTCTATGACAGAGAATTTGCACGGGCCATGGCAGGCTTGCCCGTGGGCGGGGAGGGAGGGGAGGCAGGGGAGGAGGATATGGGAGGGGAGGAGGGTGGGGAGCAGTATGGTGGAGGGGCCATGGATGCCCGCGGGTTCTGAAGTGAAGCGCTGTGCTGCTGCGGGTGCCCCCATCCCATCCGTGCACTACTATGACGCCGCCATCCCAACATGGAATGCTCGTGGGTGCTGATGGTGAGGATGCAGTGCTACACTGCCATGCCATGGTGTTGCTCACATTTCTGCACAGTTGACTGATGACCATGGGACGTGAGGTGAGGGCCTGGGTTGGGGGGGGGGGCGAGGGGGGGGGGGGGGTCCAGGTGGTGAGGGGGGGGAGTATGTTGGGGGGGCCGGGCCGTGCCGTGGTTCTGGCTTCTGGCTTGTGAGGTGAGTGTGGTTGATTGCTAGGGGCGCTGGGTTGCTGCAGGCGCTGCAACTGTGAGAGACCCGGGTGTTGCACCTGGATGCTGGCTTCTGTAGGGGTATACGAGGGCCTATACAAGGGCCTAGTATATGAGGGCCTCCAATTGTTAAGATAATTTTGTGAGAGGAATCCATCTTCGTAGACACTACAGGCAAGTAAATTGTGGTATGCAGTTGTCGCCTCTGCCGCTGGCTAAAGATCGGATCAATCGGATCGATCGGACAGCACATGCTGAGAGCAATGTAGTACTTGACAAGTACCATTGTCAAGGCCTGCATATTGTGCTGCTCATTTTGAACAAGGGACACATCACGTTAGAATAGCTAAGTAGGGATGATTCTGATCAGCGGCAGCAGGTACATGTAACATGACGCCAATGGCTGCATATTCTGTAGGGTATTTTTGAGAATTCTGTAGGTTGTCGCTCGTTTGAGCAACTGACAGAGCATACTCCTATAGCAGAGTGGGGATGATGCTAAGCAGCGGCAGAATGTACATGACGCCAATGGCGGCGTATTGCGGGCCCGTGTACCAGTAAATATCATATCCCAGCTTCCGAGCGCCGTACCTCTCCCCGTACGCGGCACGAAACACCACCCACACCGCGCCTAGGGCCGCCGCTACTGTGCCGCTTTGGAAGAGCGCGCAGAGGAACATGGACGTGATAAATGCCGGCTGTGATTGTCAAGAGGGCAGGGGGGAGGGGGGGATTGGGGGGGGAGGGAAGAAGGTTGGGAAGGAAAGTGGGGGGGGGAGGTTGGGGAGGTTGGGGAGGAAGGGGGGGGGGGGGGGGGGGGTTGGGGCGGTTGGGGAGGATGGGCTGAGTAGGGCTGCCAATACAGTGCCGGTTCCAAAAGCGCGCAGAGGAACCTGGACGTGATAAACGCTGGCTGTGATTGCAGCGAGAGCAAGGGCGATGCGGGCACACAGTGACGGGAATACGCACAATGGAATGGGGTAGGTCGGAAGGCAAAAATGGCAAAAATGGAGTCAGAGAGAAACGAATGGGTAGGTCGGAAGTGGGTAGGGTGGGATACAGCCGCGAGCAGGAATGAGGGAGAGGGCGGGGAAGGGGGGAGCGGGAGAAGGGCAAGGGGGGAGGGGGGGTGTGGGGGAAGGGAGGGGAGGGAGGGAAGGGAGGAGGAGTGGGGAGGGAGGGAAGGGAGGAGGAGGGGGGAGAGGAGGGGGGAGGGGCGGGGAAAGCGAGGAAGCTCGTGGGAGAGGGTTTGTTGCGGGGCGGTGGTACACATGTGTGTAATGAGTCGACTCAAAAATCTACTCATTACACACGTTGTGGGGCGGTGGTAGTTTTGAGGCGCGGGGGGACACACGAACTGCTACTTTTGAGGCGCGTCAAGAAAAGAAGCGACTCCTTGCGGGGCAGTGCTAGCCCCTTCCATCTACGACTCTTGCGGGGCGGTGGGTGGTAGCACGTACGAACTGCTCGACGAAGTTGGCCTGCACGCGGATCACGCGGTCAAAGTCGGGGTTGCCGGACATGGCGGGCGCAAATATGCGGTGCTTGATGCGCGCCGCACGGATGCCCAGCAGAGTCTGGGGGAGAGGTGGGGGGAAGCGGGCGGGGGGAGGGAAGGGAAGGGGGAGGTGGGGGAAGGAGAAAGGGGGTAGGGGAGAAGGGGGAAAGGGACAATGTGATACTTGATGCGTGCGGAGAGAATGTTCTGCGAGTCAGTCACGCTTGCCCCGCGAAACGGGAAGAGAGGGAGACGGGTGTCGTTTGGTGATCAGTGATCAGTAATCCGAGATCGAAGCGACTCGCTAGTAGACGAACGAGGTATGGCGGTTCTACTCACTCGCATGTACACGACGTGGGCGGCGAACGCGACGAGCGCTGGCAGCTTGAACTGCTCGCGCAGCACGAGCAACGCCGCCGCGTAACCCGCCATGGTGTTTAATTATTCGAGTGTAGCAGGAGTACTAGGACCACACCGCGACCACGATCGGCGCAGGAGACAGAACTTCACCAACCTATTTTCAGCTGTGTAAGAGCAAACAAGCATCGGGGAGGAACTACGGAGGCAAATGGCTATTTTAGGGTTGCTTGTCGGCATAGCTTGGGTGCAAAACGGCTGCTAGGCCAAGGCAGCAAGCAGGCCCAGCATGGCGTGGCACGGCATTTGCCATTCTGGGCAAATGCGCGCGAAAGCAGCAAGAAGGGTGGGAAGGTGCAAGGCGTGACTGTCGGGAAACCGGGGATGCGCAAGTTGAACGAGAAATACGTCAGCAAAACGATATACTGTACAGTTTCAGCAAATTATATTATACAAACTACGCTCTCTTTCGAAAAATGTTCGATTTTTTTTACTGGCCAGTGTTGAAAAATCTGTATCTTGTGTGTTGTTTCTCGTATGACTCGCAAAAGACTACTGGTAGCCTAACGGGTACGACTCTTACGGATTCTTTCTCCCAGCCTAGCCACCACCAGCCTAAACACCACAGAACTGTCGGTTGAAGTTTCAACCACTCTGGTCCAGTCCAGTTCCTTCCTCAGGATGTTCCCAACACCAGTTGGGAAAGATCCCAAGTCATACTTTTACGTTTGCTGTTACTCGTCAGCAACTGGGAACTCTGTGTGGACATTTAGAATTCAATGGTTTCTGAAACACACAAAATGTTTTGTTAGGGTCCTGCTCTGATTGCTTCAGTATGAGCGGATTTTACCGTCTCTAAAACTTAAACATGAAATGACCCGAGAAGGAGTCGGAAAATGGAGACCCGATACCTTCCTTAGAAGCCCGAAAGCATAAACTTAATAACAAATGAAGGTTGGGAAAGTACCCGTGAAACGAGAGTCATCGATCCTCTGTTCCCAACAGAAGTTCCTAACGTCCGTAGGAACTTGCTCTGGCAACCGACTGCTTGTGTTCAGCAAATGTGAAGTGAACAGATCATGAATTAAATCGTACTCTACTGGCTCCTTTCCAGCTGGCATTCGCATGTCCACTGGGCCCTCGATCTTGATACACCTCTTCCTGCTTTGAATGGCGAGTGTTTTTGGAGGCCTACGGATTTCACGAAAATGCAATAGAACTTGTCAACATTCTCTACAGAAGTGGCTCTGTTTAGGAGAACCCACGAAGCAAGACGTGAGAGAATCTGTATTGGATCTTGCTTTGATTGTGAAAAATCAACTATTTACCACTCAAAGGCAACCCATTCGGCCAATATCGTACACACTCAAATTATGTCCGGAACGCTGTTCAGGCGTAATCCCTTTGACTTTTGTGACACTGTTACAGCAGAGCTTTGGCCTGGCTCGCCACCACCCCAACCACCCCTTCCCTGGTGACGCGACTGTGCTACACCGTATATGCCATTAAGCTCTTGACATTTTTGTCAAGATACAAACCTACAGTCAATAATTCGGTAGTATCCAAAACGCTATACTCCGAACGTACGGAGTACAGCTACTGTAGTGCGTACGGTCAACGTCGCAAAATGTCCCGTCCGCCAATGAAATTTTGACGAGGTTCCTTGTGGTTTGAGAGTGGCTGGACGAAAATCGCAGAATATTTTTGCGAAATCCAATTCCGTCATGTATGCCACTCAGCCGCAATAAACTTGGTTCGCAATTCAGATGGCAACCCAATGGCTAATTAAATATTGCCAGTTGGACAATCAGCAAAATGTACGCAGGCACGTGTACTGTGCAAACATTTTCATCCATTCTGTCTTACGATTACGGTCCGATTCTAATCCTCTTGTCAAGCATATTCGAGGCGTTTTCCATTTTTTAAGAACCAATCATGTAAATATTTAGGCTTCCCGAGTGACACGAACAGGTCTGTCCCGAATACGAGAACACGACCCTCTTCCCCTCAATCACCATTAACTGCACATTTCGAAAATAATTTTCTTAAGGGGGGCTTTTCGCTTTCGTAAAAACGTTAGTGGTTGGTTAACGAAACTTCTCAATAAATTCGTCATTTTTTCGTTCAAATTAGCCCTTTTCGTAAGACCACGAAATGGGTTTTCCTTATTATTTAATTTGCGCGTTTTGAGCCTGCGCTGCTTGTGTAAAGGTCGAGTACGAGGTGTTACTTCTTTTGTCTATGTGTTTCTGACCAGACGACAAATTCTCTGAGCGAATCTGATTTCGTCGCAAATGGCGGAACTGCAGCATTCGTGCTGTTGACCCCCCAGCCAAGCATAGCACAGTCGCGTCACCAGGGAAGGGGTGGTTGGGGTGGTGGCGAGCCAGGCCAAAGCTCTGCTGTAACAGTGTCACAAAAGTCAAAGGGATTACGCCTGAACAGCGTTCCGGGTATAATTTGAGTGTGTACGATATTGGCCGCAACCCATTTTTGCGCAACCAGACCAAAGCTGGGGTTTTGCCTGTTTCCAATTGTGTTGTTAGCTACGTTTCACTTCGCAAGGAGGTTGTTGAAAAGGCTTCAGCGTGACATGAGACCCGCGTAGACTCGCCACGGATTATGTGACCCGGACTTGCAATCAAGCCTTAATTACGGTTTATAACCGTTTTTTTTCGATAAGAGTCGCTCTTGCCCGAGGTTTTGACCTTTTGTGTAACTGGAGCACGCCGTGTGGTAGATTCTGGTTCTTCAAACCCCCAAGAGCTGTATGGAGTAGTGCTGCTGGCATGGGCAACCTATCACAATACTGCTCCGCTCCGCAGACCCCGCCACCAATCGCCGTCCGTATTGATTGCCTGTCGAAAGAAATGTTGCCTTTTTGCGGATGTGGAATGGGGCGTCGCGGATTCAATTTTATGTGTTTAGAAATGTGAATCTGAGTGCACGTGGCACCGAAACCCTTCCGTTTTTGTAAGTTCGCCCTTTCATTCTTAAATTTATCGGGCAGATAGCAAAGCAAAAAAAGCGGTGGGGTGGGGAGGTTGGGGGGAGGAGAGAGCCCTGCAAATCGTTTTGCCTGCCCTTTGGTCGATTCGATCCGCCAACCGGCAGCACTCGCAATTGGCTGGTGTTTTGATTTTGCCGTTGATTTTTCCAGGCTTTCACGAAAGTTTCCCCACGGGAATTTGCATTGGTCCCAAGCTCGACGCGGTTTCGGGCTTCGAATTGCGGATTCGTTACCAATTGTCACCTTGTTTCAAATTCGCTCAAACCGTCCCCCCCAAGCACTGATCAACCAGCTGGCGGCCCTGGATGTGGTCCCACCATCGCCAGTAAAATCTGAAATTGGAATTGATTTCGAGTTCCCGTCCTGCTGCACTCGTCCTATGGCAGACGGACACTGAAACTGTGAACTCGACCACATGCATAGCGTTCCCACAAGCCCAGCTTTGCTGTAGGACTGCTAGCCCGAGCTTGACATACACCAGCCAGCACAAGGCCAACCTTGCTTTCTGTACGCATAAAACGCTCCCAGCCAGACGAAGAAAAACGTTCGCGAGCTAACGTTGTCTTCCCCGGCAGGGCTAAATTTCAAGACTCAAGGGATGGTCGGTAACGCTGACGACGTCACTCCGAGTCAGGCAATCCCTCCATTTCTCGTATCTGGCAGCGCCAACACCCTGGCCGCGCAACCAGCAAAAAATTCCGATTCATTAGTAGCAGCCACCAAGTTAGCGTCGTATACTGACGCCCTGTGCGAGGGGGCGTTTTGGGATGATATGCGCGTCTCGAATGAGCTCGGCGGCCATGGCTCGTCGGACGCGGTGGGCGAACTGGAGGACATTATTCTCCGCGCCGCTTCCTCCTCTGCGGTTCCGGAAAATAGCCTAGCGGTCCCGTCATGGTCGCTAGACGCCGTCGTTCCAGGCCCTTCTTTTTCAGCCGTAGTGGGTGACGGATTTTCTCACGCGGCCCAAGCCGCTTCGGCCGCAGGATCCCTGCCGCAAAATGCGCCGCAGAACGCGGCGGCGGCGCCGCAGCAGATTCACCAGGGATGGCCGAATGGCGGCGCATGGACGAGCAGCGCGCGCGAGGATCAGGCAGGAAACGGGTGGGCGGCAGACTTCCAGGATCCCCGGCACCAAAACGCTAACATTATCACCGAGATGGATCATTTTAATGATGACGTCACTGAATCTGGAGCACAGCAATGGCCGGCTGCTGCCGCTTCCGCTCTTTCCAAAGGCATAGCACCCACAGCGCGTTGGGGCGGTGACGTTTCTCGGGGTTTAGAATGGTCAGACGACGCCGCACCTGACGCCGCCGCGGCTAGTAACGCCGCCGTAAACGCCGCCGCTAACACCGCCGCAATCTACGGTGTCAGCCACGGCCGCCTCCCGTCCCTCCTCCGCTCCCTTGCCGCCCACCAGCAGGCCGTTGAGGCCCTCGCGCCGCTCTTAAGCGAACCGCGCGCACTGCTTCCCACAGGGGAGGCGGAAGGGAGCGCAGGGGGAGGCGGCGTGCGCGGATGGCGCAGTTCCGACGGCCCAGCCTTTGCACAGCAGCTTACCTCGAACCTCGCGCCTCCTGGGCCGGATTTTCCTGCGCCCGTGATGGGCGGCGCCTCTGGCGGCGGCACTGGCGGCGGCAATCATGCTGCTCTGCTAAATTACCACAACTCTAGCGACTGGAGGCCCTCCGGGGGCCTCTGCGCCCCGCTCCCCCTTGCGCCAAATCCGACAGTCTTCCATCCTGGGAGAGCAGAGGCTTCTACCGCCGCCGCCGCTGCTGCACCCGCCGCATTTCCCTCCTCCTCCTCCGCCTCCTCCTCTGCGCATCTCGCTGCTACTGTCGCCGCCGAATCTCTCGCGCGGGAGCGGCAGGGGGGCGGGTTAGAGGCAGGCGGCGGAATGCAATCCGAACAGGCGCATAATCCAGGTGCCATCAGCGCGCTCGCGTCTATCCTAGTTGCTGCAGCCGCCGCGGTTAAAGCTGGGCCGCAAGGTGGGGAATGGGGGGGCCCGCAGGCGGGGATGGGTGACGCTGGCAGCGGGGGCATGGCTGGTGGTGTTGGTGCCGTGGGAATGGGTGAAGAGTGGGGCAATGCGGTGAGATGCGATGACGAGGAGGAGGAGGAGGAGGAGGAGGAGGAGGAGGAGGAGCATGGTGATGGGATGCTGGCAAGGCGAAACACCGCCGCCAGTGGCACAGGTGGTCTGGGCGGCCCTGATTGCCGCCCCCTTGCAGCCGCCACCGCCGCGAAACGATTTCGCAGAAGCACCAGCGGCACCAGCGTACCCCAGCCCATGCAGCAGCGATTCCACGAGGACGCTGCTGCAGCTGTTAGTGCAGTCTTGCCTCTTGGAGCTCAGCTCCCGCCGGGCCTACAGCAGCAGCTGCAGCAGCTACGGCAGCAGTACAGCAACCTCAGCGGCAGTGAGCCCCCCTCGACGCATCACCGCCAGAAAGGCGGTTCTGCAGCTGCTGCTGGTGCAGTCTTGCCGCTTGGAGCGGAGCTCCCGCCGGGGCTACAGCAGCAGCTGCAGCGGCAGTACAGCAGCCTCAGCGGCAGCGTGAGCGGCAGCGGCGGCGGAGGCGGTGGTGCGAGCGGCGGGGATGAGCGTACCCGGAATAACTCCGAGCCATTGAAGTCTGCGCCACTGCCCCTGCCACAGCACACGCAACTTGGCTCCGATGTCCCCTCGCCCCTCGCCTCCTCGCCGCCTGCCGCCACTCCCTGTCACCCTCCGCGTCGGTCCTCTGTGGTCCCCAGCGCCTCCCCCCCATCTTGGAGTGCAGGAGCGATGGCAGCCGATCTAGCTGCTGGCCGAGTGATGCAAGAGGTGTGGCTAGTGCAACCCTCCCAAATGACGCAACCCTCCCACCTGCGGCGATCCCCACAGCTTCGAGCAGTGGATGCAGCAGCTGAGGAGGGCAGGAGACGGCAAGGGGAGGCCCGGAAAGGGGAGACCCGGAAACGCTCCCGGGGAGGCGAGAGTGGAGGGAGGGGTGCGGGGAGGAGGCAGCACGGGGCGAATGAAGGGGCGGGTGATGGGGCGCATGAGGAGAGGGCGAGAGAATGGGATGTGGCAGGGACTGGTAACATCGTGGGAGGCCTTGGGGAGGGGGAGACTGCGGATGGAACGGGGTCGCAGGGAAGAGTGTCGGGCGCTTGTCTTGCCGCCAGGGTGAGTTGCCGTTTTCCATCCTGACGCTGCTTGCTGGTTTCTCTGGCCCTGGTTTCTCTGGCCTTATACCCTCTCGGGTTTGGCTCTTAATCCACTTCTCTATCTCCTCTCCCCTCTCCACATCCCCGCCTCCCTTCTCCCCTCTCCCCCCACCCCTCTACTCCCCGTGCAGATGCGCACGCTGCAGCGGCTGGTGCCAGGGAGCAGCCGTGTGGACGCCGTCTCAGTGCTCCCTGCTCTCCCTTATCCCCTCCCCCCTCTCTCCACCCATCATCCCCCCCTTGCAGCGACGGCGGGAGCGCATAGCGAGTCAGATGCGCACGCTGCAGCGGCTGGTGCCAGGGAGCAGTCGGGTGGACACCGTCTCAGTGCTCTCTGATACCATTCGTTTCCTCTGCAGCCTCATGCACCAAATACAGGTATGCCGACCCTTCATACGTGAGGAGTCTATTTTTGAGGCGCCTCAAAAATAGACTCCTCACGCAGCCTCGTGCACCAAATACAGGTACGCTGACCCTTCATATTGAGGAGTCTATTTTTGAGGCGCCTAAAAAATAGATTCCTCATGCAGCCTCATGCACCGAATACAGGTATGCCGACCCTTCATAAGTGAGGAGTCTATTTTTGAGGCGCCTCAAAAATAGACTCCTCATGCAACCTCATGCACCAAATACAGGTATGCTGACCCTTCATAAGTGAGGAGTCTATTTTTGAGGCGCCTCAAAAATAGACTCCTCGCGCAGCCTCATGCACCAAATACAGGTATGCTGCTGACCCTTCATAAGCGAGGAGTCTATTTTTGAGGCGCCTCAAAAATAGACTCCTCGCGCAGCCTCATGCACCAAATACAGGTATGCTGCTGACCCTTCATAAGCTGAGTTCAGAGTCAACTCTAACAGCAATTGAGTGGACACCGTCTCGGTGCGCTCTGCTACCATTCGGTTCCTCAGCAGCCTCATGCACCAAATGCAGCTATGCTGACCGCGCCCCCATCGCACTCACAATCCCAGCCGACACCATCTCAGTGCCGTTCGCTCTACACTCGGCCATTATTCCACTGCTGCAACCCTCAACCCTCTCAAATTGAGCCCTTCTTGCTTTGTACAAGCAGTTGTTGCTTGCTCCTGTAAATTTCCCCTATCACACCCACCACATCCGGTCTCCAGGTGACTTTTGAGTCGACTCAAAAGTCACATCTATCACAACCACCACATCCGGTCTCCGCATGTTTTTTCCTCGTGGCAGTCACTCGGAGCAGAGCCCGAGGGCTATTCCACCACTGAGGCGGCAGAAGCAGCAGCAGCAGAGGTGCTACGGCTGCGTCAGGCGGGCGTGATAGCAAACCCCCCCACGGTGAACCCTAGGGCTTCTCCAGAGGGTGTGGTAGCAGCAGGCGGGGGAGTAGCAAACCCCGGGCCCCCTCAAGGCAGCACACCCACTCCCTCGCACCGAGCCTCCCAGTTGCCCCCACCTATCGCCTCCACATCACCAGCTTTGGAAGGCACAGTGGCTGGTGGTGATGCTGCTGATGCTGCTGCTGGCGGTGCTAATGATTGCGAGGATGGCGGGTCACTGGGACAGTAATTGCACCCACCCACTGCCTCAAGGATATGCTTGGAAGATGTTTGGATCAGATGGTGCTTGTACACAGCGACACTTAGGATTCTCTCATTCTTTTGATGACGCGCGATTGATTCTACATAGCCATGCCCATTGCGTTGCCTTGGCTGTATCTCATAATCACTTTGTGCGTTGTGACCAAGCACCAGTTGTACCTTCCGTAGCTGAACGATTTTATGTTACAGGTGGTGTAGGAGATGCAACAACTGGCAAGTGAATGGTAGATATGGAGCAGGGACAGCCGCCTCAAAGAGTCAAGCGAGCCTTCGGCCCAAGTGTCACGAGTCAACTGTCATGGGAGAAGCCCCGGAGGCATCCGGTTGAGTGGGCGGTGGTGGGGTTGCTGCTCTGCCCTCCCCACCCCCTGCTGCAGCAGACGGCCTACCAGCAGGCATCACGGTCACGCCCCCCCCCCCCCCTCCTCCTCCTCCTCCTCCTCCTCCTCCTCCTCCTGCTGCTACCACTGCTGCCAGCTCCCTCGAAGGATCCTCCTCCAGGGCTCCTTGGAGCTCCTCCATCTGCTCAGCGGGGAAGCGTGCAGATTGTATGCGCGCATGACATCAAGTGCGTGCGAGCACGATGACATGCCCGTCTTACCGCAAAACAGTGGCATGCACGTCTTACCACAAAACAGTGGCATGCACGTCTTACCACAAAACAGTGGCATGCACGTCTTACCACAAAACAGTGGCATGCACGTCTTACCACAAAACAGTGGCATGCACGTCTTACCGCAAAACAGTGGCATGCACGTCTTACCGCAAAACAGTGGCATGCACGCGTGTGGATTTGCATGGTCCACATTCTCCCTCCTCTCCCCATCTCTCCCTCCCCCTCCCCCCTTCCTCTCCCCATCTCCCCCTCCCCCCTCCCCCTTTCTCCCCATCTCCCCCCCCGCCTCCAGCGCCACTACCTGTGAGCGCCCCCCCTTACCCACCCTCCCCTTTTCCCCTTCCCCTCACTCGCCGTGTGCAGAATATGGCGAAATGTGTCCTTCTCCCTTCCACCGCCATCCGCGCCCTCCCCTCCACAGCTGCTTAGGGCGTCGCAATCCGCGGGGCCTTTCTTACTACTGAGTGGACTCAAAAGTCACCTCCACCACCTTCTCCGCCCCCACCCTCCCCCTCTCAAGCTCTACAGCTGCTTAGGGCGTCGCTATCTGCAGGGCCTTTCTTACTGTGCGGTACCCAACCCGCCTTTCACCACCGCACTCCCAGTGCACTACCCAACCCGCCTTTCACCACCCCGCTTACCGTGTGCAGCAGCAGGGCGAACAGCTTCCTTCGCAGCTCCCCCACTCTCCCCGTCCCCACGTTTCCCCCCTCCAGCGCCTCCACCTCCGCCTCCAGCGCCGCTATCCGCGAGTCTCCCCCCCCCTCCCCTTCCCCTTTCCCTCCCATCCCCCCCTCTTTCCCTCCCATCCCCCCCCCATTCTCCCCCTTTCACTCACCGTGTGCAGCAATAAAGCAAATTGCTTCCGCCTGAGATCCACCACTCGCCCCGCGCCCACGTTCTCCCCCTCCAGCGCCTCCACTTCCGCCTCCAGCGCCGCTATGCGCGCCTCTGACACCGCGCGCGCAGGCTGCGCCGCTATCTGCCGCCGCACCAGCTCGCACTCCTCCTCGTGCTGCCGCTGCCGCCGCGCCTCCGCCTCCTCCGCCATCAGCTGCTCTACCCGCGCCACCGCCTGCGCTCCGCGCGGGGGAGGGGGGAGAGGGGGGGGAGGGGGAAGAGTGGGTGTGAGAAGGTGGGAAGGGATTTGGAAGGACACGGGGGGCGGGGGGAGCGGAATGGAGAACATTTAAGGAGCAGTCGATCAGGTACTAAGGGAGAGACGGAACCCTAGAACAATTTGGCTGGATCGGTCTCAAGATCTTCGCACCTCGATAATATCCGCTTCTAGCTGTTTCGTCAGCTCGTTAAAGTGCTCCTGCTCGCGGCGGTTAGCGCTGATCACGGCGCGGGACATGGCGAGTGGTTGCTCGAATCCCGCCATTTCATGCAGCACGGCGCGCGCTAGTCTCTCGCAGTCAGCCATGCTGCTGTCCGGCCGAGCCGCCTCTGATGTGAAAGCGAGGAATTTCTTTAGGAGCTTTTTCATCGGTGGTTCGCCGCGAGTGACGGAGGTGCGCGTGAGCAGCCGCTGACGTATGATGGCGTCATCTTCCTGCGGCCCTACCGCGAAATGCGCTGCCATGGGCGCAACGACGAGGTGGCGGTCGAGTCGATTAAAAATATATACACGATCAGCGACTGCTGGGAAGGTGCTGAAATAAAACGTGCAGTCTCTATGACTCTGAAGCACGATCCACGCTTCTACTATAATGTCGTTCAATTCAACTCCGTGGATCCGTCAGAGCTAATAGCAAGCCAAACAAGATAGACGCGGCTTTTACACGGGAACCCTAATTTGCTCAAAAGCTGTGGGACCTCCTATTCTGAGCTTCGAATTTGTCTAAACCGGAACCCTAATTTGCAGAGCTTCAAAAGGCCAGGCCGAGTTTGAGGAAACGACAAATCTACACCCAAACTGAAACGTACCCGACAGTAATGCACCCGAATATTTCGCGCCAATGAGGCGATATTCTTACGCATGCGCAGTCAACTGTTTCGGACTGAAGTATTGAGTTGTGCATGCGCGACAAAAATTTCCAGCAAAATTTGTTGCGCTGCAATTCCGCAGAAAATGCCAAACTAGACAATAACTTTTGGGCAGCGTTTTGGGCAAATAAATCAAATTCATAGGGGCCCGACATGCCATTCGAGATGGCATCAACCCTGAACTCGCGGCCCTTTTTCGAGTTTAGGGTTGATACCACCCCGAGTCTCATGCTGTGCCCCTATGGCTTTATTGTTTTGTCGGCTGCGCGGGACTACTGTACGTATATATCGCCCAACATGTGGCTGACTGTGTCAGGTTTGGGCGATTCTACCAACAGAATCGCAGATTCGAAGATTCGTTGCATTTCCGTCGGATATGTTTCGATTTGGGTTTATAGATGTCGTTTGCTCGCCGAGTTTCAGTAGAAATGGCTGCTGAATGGTGGATGGAATGTCGCTTGACTGTCACGCGAAATTCCCAAGGTTTGCAGTGAAATTAGCACCTGTTCACACTTGCACCCCCTGAAAGTAGTGTTTGAAGCAGCTTGTATCGAGACACCGAGGTGGCTGATTTGGAAATCTCTGTGAAGGGAGATCCAGCCCACGTCAGCTCTTGACTGGTCAAATCGGCCTGCAAATGGGAGCCACGTCATCCGTTAGCCCCCCCTAGACGAATCGCGACTTGCTGTTCGCGAAACGCGCAAATGTTCACTGAACTGCGCGAATGCTGCATCCGTGCTTGCGATCGCGCCCTCAGGTCTTCTCCTCTTGGGATCTCCACAGTTACACAGATGCCGCTTTTCCGCTGAAGTTTTCAGTTATCTTATCCTGAAGCTTTTCCACTTCTCATTTCCATTCAGTTCCATCCTTGTGGAGGTTCCAATCCCCCTAGCCTCATCAACAAAAGGGGGTTTTCGTTCTAACGGTCCTAGCGTTGTCTGCGTCGCGTGAGTACGATCCGTGACGAATCAAGCCTCGTGAATCTCTAGGGCCGAATCCTGGAGTGTTTCTCTCACATCGTACATCCTATCACGCACCACATCAGGCTCCGCCATGGCTGACGCCAAGCCGCAGACCCTCCGCGCGTGGCTGCACTCCGCCGTCGAGTCGCGCGGCGATGCGACGGCCATCGTCGTGACGCAGGGAGGCCCCACCGTGACGCACGCCGGGCTCGAGGCGGCGGTGGATGCAGTGGCGGCGCAGCTGCGGGCGCTGGGCGTGAAACCCGGCGACCTCGTGTCGCTCGCGTTCCCTAACTCGCTCGAGGTACCACCTCTTGTTCGAATTACTGACGAATTCGTTCAAATCTTTCTTCTTGCTCCTGGTTAGCATCAAAGATTTTCCTGTGTAATGAGTCGATTTGTGAGTCGACTCAAAAATCGACTCATTACACACAGATTTTCCTGGCCTCTTCTTTTGAGGCGCCTCAAAACTAAACTTCTTTTGAGGCGCCGCAAAACTTGCTCCTGGTTAGCATCAAAGGTTAGCCTCAAAATTTGAGGCGCCTCAAAACTATCTTCCTGGCCTCTTCTTGCTCCATCGCCGACCACTCGCGCGCGCGTCTCCTCTCCCCGATTCTGCCTCCTCTCCTCACATTGACGTGACTTCGTACAAGCAGAAAATGGACATTTTCCATCCTATCGACATGTTTTCTCCTGACATCATCATGCTCGCATGTGTTTTGTTTTTGAGAATTCTAAAAACCAAAGCACATCCATGCTTGCAGTCGACTCAAAAGGCTGCTCCCACCTCCTAACACCCCACTCCCGTCTCCTCCTCTCCCCCCCACCCCCCAATCAGTTTGTGGTTCTCTTCCTGGCGGTGACCCGAGTCCGCGCCACAGCCGCCCCACTAAACGCAGCGTACACGGAGGAGGAGTTCAAGTTCTATATGGAGGATGCCCAGGCGCGCCTGCTGCTGCTGCCCGAGGGCGGTACTCCCAAGGCCCAAGCTGCAGCTGCCGCCCTGGGAGTGCCGGTGGCGCATGCTGGGAGCTACGGGGGCGAGGTGAGATAATAAGGAAAAGCACGGAGGGAAGTTGGAAAGGTTTATATGGAGGATGCCCTTTCAAGCCTGCTGCTGCTGCCCGAGGGCGGTACTCCCAAGGCCCAGGCCGCTGCTGCCGCCCTGGGAGTATCGGTGCCGCATGCTGGGATCTACGGGGGCGAGGTGAGGCTGTGTTCTGTGCCACTAAATGCTTTCCTCAACGATCAGGCATATTCGTGATTGGTATTCTCATTTTCTCTCCCTCCCATCCCTTCATCAGGAAAGAGCCCCCCTGGGTTCTGCATCCTCCCCAACCCTCCCTAATCCCGACATTCCCAATGGACCCCTCCTTTTCTCTCCCTCCCTCCACCTCCCTCTCGCTCTCTCCCTTTATCTCAGGAGGGAGTCCCCCTGCGCCCTTCACCCGGCGTCTCCAAGCTCCTAGATGCCGACATTCCCAATGGGGTCCTCCCTTCTTTCTCCCTCAAACCGCCGCCCCCCCGCCCCCCCCCCCCCCCCCCCCCCCCCCCCCTCCCTTCTTTCTCAATCTCCGCCTCTCTCTCCCTTTATCTCAGGCGGGAGTCCCCCTGCGCCCATCACCCAGCGTCTCCAAGCTCCCAGGCGCCGACATTCCCAATGGACCCCTTTTCTCTCTCCTTCCCACAAAACCCCCTTTCTCCTCCCCCCTTTGCTTGTGCCCCAGGCGGGAGTGCCCCTGCGCCCATCACCCGGCGTCTCCAGGCTCCCAGACGTGGACATTCCCAATGGACCCGGCCCCGGGCGCACGCCAGACCCCGCTGACGTGGCACTCTTCCTGCACACGTCAGGCACGACCAGCCGCCCCAAGGGCGTGCCGCTGACACACGCCAACCTGTCAGCATCCATCGGAAACATCATCGCCACGTACGACCTCACCCCTGTGGACCGCTCCTACCTCGTCATGCCACTCTTTCACGTGCATGGACTCATGGCGGCTCTACTCGCCTCTCTCTCCGCTGGAGGCTCCGTCGTTCTCCCCGCCTCTGGGAGGTTTTCTGCGTCGATTTTCTGGGACGAGGTGGTGCAGAGCGGTGCCACGTGGTACACCGCGGTGCCGACCATGCACCAGATCCTTCTCTCCCGCCACCGCTCCCATGGGCCCCCCGCCCCTCCGGATGCCTCCTCTGCCGGCGCCTATCCCCCCCTGCGCTTCATCCGCAGCTGTAGCGCCAGCCTGGCAGCATCGGTCCTCTCAGAAATGGAATCCGTCTTCGGCGCTCCCGTGCTCGAAGCGTACGCTATGACCGAAGCCAGCCACCAAATGACTGCCAACCCGCTCCCTGCCAAGGGCTCCCATAAGGCCGGGTCCGTGGGGCTGCCCACTGGGATTGAGCTGGCGATTTTGGACGAGCAGGGGAGGGAGCTCGGGGCAGGAGAGCGTGGGGAGGTGTGCATCCGGGGGGCGAACGTTACAGCTGGTTACCGCAGTAATCCGGCAGCGAATGAGGCGGCGTTTGCGTTCGGGTGGTTCCACACGGGGGACGAGGGGAAGCGGGACGAGGAGGGGTACTTGTTCCTGACGGGGCGGCTGAAGGAGCTGATCAACCGCGGCGGGGAGAAGATCTCGCCGCTGGAGGTGGATGCTGCCCTGCTGGCCGTCAAGGGGGTGGCGGAGGCCGTTGCTTTCTCTGCGCCTGACGCCCACTATGGGGAAGAGGTGAGTGGGGCAGTGAGGGAGACGTGATGGGGGGAGGTAAGGGAATATATAATTGATTTGGAATGCTGCTCTGCTGGCTGTCAAAAGAGTCACGGAGGCCGTTGCTTTCTCTGCGCCTGATGCCCACTGAGGCTTGGGGAAGAGGTGAGGGAATCCAGCAAGGGGGGGAGGGAGCGAGAGGCAGTGAGAGGACTGGTCAAAAGATGGGGGGGAGACGTGAGGAGTCTATTTTTGAGGCGCCTCAAAACAAAAGTGGGAGAGTAACGAGATGTAATGAATCAAACGGCCACCAACCTCTCATAACAAGGCTCTCACACCCACCCACCTCCCACCCTAACAAACGGCAACCTCTCATAACTGACTCTCACTGGTATCTTCCCTTGTTGCCTCCTCCAGTATCTTATCTACCTTTTCCTACCTAACCCTTCACACCCAACCCCCCCCCCCCCCTTTGCCCTCCTCTACTTGCCCTCCACCCTTCACCCTGTAACCCAACCCACCGCACACTCTCCTGCGCCCCCCCCTTCAGGTGAATGCAGCAGTGGTGTTGGAGCCAGGTGTTTCCCTCACCCAGGAGGAGGTGCAGGGGCACCTGAAGAATCACCTGGCGGCGTTCAAGCTGCCGAAGCGCGTTTTCTTTGTTGACCAGCTCCCCCGCACCGCCACCGGCAAGATCCAGCGCCGCTTCGTGGCGCAGGCCATGCTGGCTGGCGAGGGCACTCCTGCTGCTGCTCCTGCTGCTCCTGCTGCGGCTGCTGCTGCCGGTACTGCCTAGATGTAGCCGGTTGTCAGCAGGGGTAGCTGGTAGGTAGGTTGATCTCCCCCGCACCGCCACTGGCAAGATCCAGCGCCGCTTCGTGGCGGCCTACTGGCTCTTAGCTGGCGCTTAGCAGAGTTCGAGGGTAGAGGGAGGAGGGGGGATGAGGACGAGCTGCGGAAGGCACTTACTGCGGAAGGCACTTACTGCGGAAGGCACTTACTGTGGAAGGAGCGGAGGATGGAAGCTGATGCGTTGAAACACTGAGAACTTGAAAACGTTCTATGAATATTTTTTTTCCTGCTGATGACAAGCACATTTGTTCCCTTTGAAATGGCGCTTTGTTGTGTTGTGTGCGGCTGTGCTGTGTTGACAAGCTCGGCTCTCTTCCATCCCATCCCTTCGTATTGTGTTTGAGTCGACTCAAAATACTTTGAGGAATCTATTTTTGAGGCGCCTCAAAAATAGACTCCATCCCATCCCTTCGTATTGTCAGTCGACTCAAAATACTTCGTGTTGCACTTTGTGGTTGTGTTTCGCTGACAGGCTTGGCTCCCTAAGATCGCGTCTCCATCTCTTCCCTCCTCCCTGATTTCCCTCACGCTCCTGTCTCCCTTCCCTGTCTACTCTTGCCCATTTTCCTCCTGGTGTTCCCTCTCCAACACGTTTCCCATCACTCCTTCCCCCCCGCTACAGCTGCTACAGCCCCCTCCCCAACCCCGTCCGCCTCCTCCACCACCCTAGACTCCCCATCTCTCATCGCCCTCTCCCTCGCTCGCCTGGGCATCACGCACCTGTTCGGCGTCATCGGGATTCCAGTCACCGCCATCGCCACAGCAGCGCAGCAGCAAGGCATCCACTTCCTCTCCTTCCGCAATGAGCAGGCAGCCGGCTATGCCGCTGCCGCCTACGGCTACCTCACAGGAACACCAGGGGTGCTGCTTACTGTGTCTGGCCCCGGGTGCGTGCATGCTCTAGCAGGGGTGAGCCACGCTCAAGTGAACACCTGGCCGCTGCTGTTACTCTCAGGGTCTTGCACCCAGGGGGATATAGGCCAGGGGGATTTTCAGGAGTTGGATCAGGTGGGGGTGGTGAGACCCTTTGTGAAGGAATCTGGGCGGGCGAAGACGATTGGGGAGATCCCAGGGGTGGTGAAACGGGCGGCGGAAGCGACGGTGGCCGGGCGGCCTGGTGCTGCGTATGTGGACCTCCCGGCCGACGTGCTGCACGAGATTATTACCGAGGAAGATGCGAGGAAGCTTCTCGAGGGCGTGAAGCCTCTGGTTCCTCTATGGAGAACCGCTTTGGACCCCTCCGTACCGCTTGCATCAAACCTTGAGTCGAATCTTACAGAGGCGATTGCACTCTTGAGAGGGGCTAAGGCGCCCCTGCTGGTGGTTGGGAAGGGAGCAGCATATGCACATGCAGAGAAAGAGATAGTGGCACTGGTTGAAGCTTCAGGCATCCCTTTCCTCCCCACCCCTATGGGGAAGGGCGTCTTGCCCGACTCGCACCCCCTCTGTGTCTCTGCGGCTCGCTCATTGGCTCTCGCTCAAGCTGACGTGGCACTTGTGGTTGGCGCACGCCTGAACTGGATCCTGCATTTCGGCCAGCCACCTAAGTGGGCGGCAGGAGTGAAGTTTGTCCTGGTGGATGTGGACGAAAGCGAGGTGGTGCTGAGGCGGCCGGTGGTGGGGCTGGTGGGCGACGCCAGGGCGGTGGTTGGGCGGCTTGCTGCGCGGTGGGCGGCAGAAGGAGGGCAGAAGCTTCCGACAGACAATCCCTGGGTGGAAAAGCTAAAGGTACGTTGGAGCTGCGTTGACATTGGGATTGTTTCTATTCAGATTCCGGACAATGGCATTCTGTTCTCACTACTATCCGCATCCTCACCTCACCCTCATCCAATCAATGCTGCTTGCTCAATTCTCTCTTTCGCTCCCCACTGCGCCCCCCCCCCGCCCCGTCAGGCCAATGCTTCAACCAACAGTGTCCGAATGGAGTCCCTCCTCTCGCACGACGCCTCCCCCCTCAACTTCCACTGCTCTCTGCGCGTGCTGCGCGACAAGCTAGCCGCCCTCCCCCCTCCGTCTCGACGATTCTCAGCTCCGAGGGCGCCAACACCATGGACATGGGCAGCACTGTGCTGCCCCGCTTGTACCACCCCTGCCCCTCTACTCACTCACTCCCGCCCCCCTCCCCCGCCCCGCTCCCCCTGTCTTCCCAGGCCAAGGCATCAGTCAACACTGCCAAGATGGAGTCCCTCTTGTCTCAAGACGCCTCCCCCCTCAACTTCCACTGCTCTCTGCGCGTGCTGCGCGACAAGCTAGCTGCCCTGCCCCCCTCTGTCTCGACGATTCTCTGCTCCGAGGGTGCCAACACCATGGACATGGGCCGCACCGTGCTGCCCCAGTCCGCCCCGCGCTCCAGGCTGGACGCAGCCACGTGGGGCACCATGGGCGTGGGGCTGGGGTATGCTGTTGCTGCTGCTGTGGCGCCGTTGTCTGGGAGTGGGGAGAGTGGCAGTGGGGGGAGTGGCGAGCGGCTGGTGGTGGCGCTGGAGGGGGACAGCGCGTTTGGGTTCAGCGGCATGGAGGTGGAGGTGAGTGGCTTGCTATCTTCTGTCCCTCAATCCCCCCCGCGCTCGAGGCTGGATGCTGCTTAGCAGGGGTGAGTTGCTGGTGGTGGCGCTGGAGGGGGACAGCGCGTTTGGATTCAGCGGTATGGAGGTGGAGGTGAGTGGCTTGCTGCCGACTGGGGTATGCTGCTGTTGTTGCTGCAGCACTGCTCAGTGGGGGTGAGCGGCTGGTGGTGGCGCTGGAGGGGGACAGCGCGTTTGGGTTCAGCGGCATGGAGGTGGAGGTGAGTGGCTTGCTATCTTCTGTCCCTCAATCCGCCCCGCGCTCGAGGCTGGATGCTGCTTAGCAGGGGTGAGTTGCTGGTGGTGGCGCTGGAGGGGGACAGCGCGTTTGGGTTCAGCGGCATGGAGGTGGAGGTGAGTGGCTTGCTGCCGACTGGGGTATGCTGCTGTTGTTGCTGCAGCACTGCTCAGTGGGGGTGAGTGGCTGGTGGTGGCGCTGGAAGGGGACAGCGCGTTTGGGTGCAGCGGCATGGAGGTGGAGGCGAGTGGCTTGCTGCCGACTGGGGTATGCTGCTGTTGTTGCTGCAGCACTGCTCAGTGGGGGTGAGCGGCTGGTGGTGGCGCTGGAGGGGGACAGCGCGTTTGGGTTCAGCGGCATGGAGGTGGAGGTGAGTGGCTTGCTATCTTCTGTCCCTCAATCCGCCCCGCGCTCGAGGCTGGATGCTGCTTAGCAGGGGTGAGTTGCTGGTGGTGGCGCTGGAAGGGGACAGCGCGTTTGGGGGCAGCGGCATGGAGGTGGAGGTGAGTGGCTTGCTGCCGACTGGGGTATGCTGCTGTTGTTGCTGCAGCACTGCTCAGTGGGGGTGAGTGGCTGGTGGTGGCGCTGGAAGGGGACAGCGCGTTTGGGTGCAGCGGCATGGAGGTGGAGGCGAGTGGCTTGCTGCCGACTGGGGTATGCTGCTGTTGTTGCTGCAGCACTGCTCAGTGGGGGTGAGTGGCTGGTGGTGGCGCTGGAAGGGGACAGCGCGTTTGGGTGCAGCGGCATGGAGGTGGAGGTGAGTGGCCAGTCATCTCATCACGTGCCCCTCAACCCGCCCTGCGCTCGAGGCTGTATTTTGAGTCGACTCAAAATACACATGGATGTGGACGTGAGGTTTGAGAAATTGTAAGAACCACACGGCTTACTGTCTGTCTGATCGCTGTTGTAGCTGTGTTCCGTTAGTTGCCGACTAGTAACAATGGAGGCGGGTATCCCCCCACCCCTCCCCTCCCCTCTCCCCCTCACTCTTTCCTCTCTCCCCCCACCCCTCCTCCTCACTCTTTCCCCTCTCTTTCTCGTCCTCCATCCCCCCTCAATGGTGCGCTACAGCTTGCCCATAGTCGTAATAGTGATGAACAACGGGGCCATCTACGGCAGCGATTGCAGGGGGCGAGTGGACCTCCCAGAGGGCACCGTGTGCTCTCTCCACAAGCTCTCTCTGGTGCAGGTGAAGGTGGACCGGTGTCCACTTTCGAGGCGCCTCAAAAATAGACTCCTCACGCAGGTGCAGGTGGAACGGTGTCCACTGATCCACCGTGTGCTCCTCCCCACAAGCTCGCTCTCCTTTCCACTTCCCCCTTCTTCCCCCCTTCCTTTCCCTCCGTCCCCTCTCCGTGCTCATATTTCCGCCAGACAATGGTGCGCTACAGCCTGCCCATCGTGGTAATAGTGATGAACAATGGGGGCATCTACGGTGGCAACCGCAGGGGGCCAGTGGACCTCCCAGAGAGCACCCACAGTGACCCACCCCACATCCTTTGTCTTGATCTCCCCTCCCCATGTTCCCGATGCCTGCCAGACAATGGTGCGCTACAACCTGCCCATAGTCGTCATAGTGATGAACAACGGCGGCATCTACGGCGGCGATCGCAGGGGGCCTGTGGAGCTCCCAGAAACAACCCGCAGCGACCCGGTCCCCACGTCCTTTGTGGAGGGGGCTCGGTACGACCGCATGATGGAGGCGTTCGGCGGACAGGGTTACCACGTTACCACCGTGCGCGAGCTGGAAGGGGCGCTTGAGAGGGCGTTTGCGGAGCGGAGGCCTGCGCTGGTGAATGTGGTGATCGACCCCATGGCAGGCGCTGAGAGCGGCCGTCTTACGCACAAGAATTAGCTTTGAGGGTCGAGGTATCATTCGCAGTTACGCAGTTACACAGTTGCACCAGGAGCGCAGCCTGGTCTGTTGTGTGAGCATTGTGGTGCCAGTCTGTACAGCTATATTACTATTGCATTTGTGAACTTGTGAATGTTTTCAGGGCAGCAACAGGTATTGATTCAGTGTGGAGGAAATACACTTCTGATCCTTATGGAAACAAGTGAGCTACAAGCAGTGTAGGAACATGCCCTAAGACGATCAAGAATGCTCTAACCCAGTCTCTAACTGTCTGCCGCCTCAACAGGAAAAAAATGCCTACTATTAAATAATTACTTGGCCTAAAAAAATTGCCACATCAGCCTCTCATCTCCCCCCTCTATAAACGAGACCAGCACTTGAACAGCACTTGATCGACTGGCCAGTGCTGCTGCTGTCTCATCAGGCCCAGGCAAGCGCTATCCTGTCTCCCATCCCATCTGCCTGTCTGTGAGTTTACCACCTTAAAGCGTCATGTTGAAGTGAGCAACTGCCAGTGCAGCCTCTCCTCTTCCCCCTCTATAAACGCCACCAGCACCCGCACGCTCGCCAGCGCTGCTGCCGTCTCCTCCGGCGCATCAAAGGCAAACGCTATCCTGTCTCCTGTCTGCCTGTCCGTGACTGTAAACTGCTGCCCCCCGCGCACCCGGCTCACCTCATACCTCACTTCTCCGTGCACTCTCCCCACCTCCCCCACCTCCCTCTCTTGCCCTGCTCCCTTTCCTCCCTGCCCCGCCCATTGACCTGAACCGCCATCATCACTGCCCTCCACACTCCTCTTCTCCTCCCACTCTATATCATACGCGAAAGGATCCGCCACTGCTTCCGTTCCTCCCCCCCCTCCCATCCCTCCACCCCCCTCTCCTCCCTCCCCATGCCCTGCGCCCCCCCCTTCCCCCCACCTGCTTCCTCTCTTCCCTCCCCTGCCTCTCCCTCTCCCTCTCCCTCTCCCACTACCACCTCTCCCCTTGCCATACCCCTTCTGCTTCAGCCTGTTCGCCTGGTGGTGACTTAGTAACTGCACCGCCCCTGCAAATGCTGCCTGCCTCTCCTCCTCATCCAATCCTTCCCCTAGAATAACTGTTGTTTTGCTAGCAGTAAACACCACGGCTGCTCGCTTTCTCACTTGCCACTGCACCCTGCTTCTCCCCCCCTGCTCCTGCTGCTCCGCTCTAGCCAACCCTCCCCGTATTATCACTCCATCCCCCCGGGATGAAGCAGTAGGGAGGGCAGGGGAAGTACGCAGAGGGGAGTGTAGTGGGGAAGCAGGAGAGGGGGGGTGATGAGGGGGAGAGGGGGAGGGGTGAGCGCGGATGGGGAGAGGAGGGGAGGGGGAGGAGGGTACCCAATGGGAGGAGGAGGAAGGAGGTGGGGGGGGCGCATGTGAGTGGACTCGAGGCAACGGGCAGGAGGGGGAGGGGTGAGTAGGGGCAGGGAGGGAGGGGTGGGAGGGGTGGGAAGGGTGGGAAGAAGTAGGCACTGGTGCTTTGGAAGGCGTGGGAGGCATGGCATGACCAACGGCAGTATCACTCTCGAAGCACGCAGCAGAGTCTCTCTCACCCCCCTGTGCGCTCTTCACTCTGTCACCATCGCTCCCACCGGCGCTGGCAACACTCGAATCCCTCTCTCCTCCCTCCCTTCCATCCGCTCTGTCCGCCCCACTACAGCCCGCTCTTTCCCGTTTCCGCACCGGTGCCCTCCCCACCTGGCGAGGCACATCTGTGCTTCTTTCTCGCCCAGTCGAATCAGTCCCCCCCACCTGCCAGGGCACCTCACACGCTCGTTCGGTCGAGTCAGTTCTCCCCACCGGTGCTCGACCCACCTGCCGAGGGGCCTCTACGCTACGTACGACTCGGTGAGCCGAGTCGATTCGCCCCACCTGCTGGACCTCTGTGCGTCTCCTCTTGGACGCCGGAGGGACACGCTGAAGCCCATGATTGTGCCGCTCACCCGTGCCAGATGTGACAGGAGATGACTTTTGAGTCGACTCGAAAGTCCTCTTGGATGCCGGAGGGATACGGTTCTGGTTGTCAATCTGAAAGTGCCGCTCACTTGCGCTGGAAGTGACAGGAACGGCCGCTGCAGCAGCAACAGCACCAGCAGCACCAGCAGCACCAGCAGCACCAACAGCATCAGCAGAATCAGCAGCATCAGGAGCATCAGGAGTATCAGCAGCACCAGCAGCACCAGCAGCACCAGCGGCGTGGGCAGCAGAAGCTGCCGGCTGAAATGCAGCACTAGTAGCAGGCTGGAAGGGCGAACCACCGCTAGTAGCAGGGCTAGAATGGGATGCGTTGACCGCAGGGCTAGATGTGGGAGCACTGGCAACGGAAAGAGCAGCAGAGGCAGAGGGCGAGGAATTCAACCGGCTCATAGTTGTCCCGCAAATCTCCTGCTTAATCTCCTTCTGCTGAGCCTTCCCCTTCGCTAGAGCAGCTGTGCCCTTCTCCCCGCGCCATCTGCCCTTATACTTCCCCTTCGCACCCCTGCTTTTCTGGGGCACGTCCCTTGCGCCTTTGGCTGGCGGATTGAGGAGCGGTCCCGAACCAGCAGCCACGGATGAGCACGGGGCGGCAGCAGCAGCAGCAGCAGCAGCAGCAGCAGCACTGCCAGCAGCAACAGCAGCAGCAATGGTTGCGCCGGCAGCAGCAGCGGTTGCGGCAGCAGTGGGTTTTTTGCTGGGAGCACGAGTGCGGCCACCCCGTGCAGTGGCTTTCATGAGGTCCGTCACACTGCGGCAGCGCGGCCGCCTCCTGCTGCAGTCAGCACCCACCAACCACTCGTCCTCCCACTCCCACTTCACCTCCTGCTTGCATTGCACTTCCTCCTCCTTACGTTCAGTCTCCTGCTTGCATTGCACCAGCTCTTGCTTACATTGTGTAGCCCCCTTACGCTCCTCCTCCCCCCGTCCCTCCCTTTCTGCTGCCCTCTCGTTCTGCCCCGCAGCCCGACTTTGCGCCCCGCCACTGGCACAACCCGCACCAGCACCATCACCCGCACCATCACCGTCACCACCAGCGCCACCAGCACCACCAGCATCACCAGCACCACCAGCACCACCACCAGCACCACCAGCATCACCAGCACCACCAGCACCACCACCAGCACCACCAGCACCACCAGTACCACCAGCACCACCAGCACCACCAGTACCACCATCACCACCATCACCACCATCACCACCATCACCACCAGTACCACCAGCAATATCACCACCAACAGCCAATATTACAGGAGCTGCTGCCGCTGCTGCTCCTGCCTCTGTACTTGCTGCTGCTCTTTCTGCTCCTGTTTCCGCTGCTGCTTCTGCTGCTGCTTCTTCTGCTGTTTCTATGGCCGGGGCCGCTGCCGTGGGGGCGGGCGTTGACTCCATTCCCGCGTTTCCTGAAACCCCATCTCCTGCCGCTCTTCCTGCTGCCACGGTTTCCATAGCTGCTGTTTCTGCTGCCAGTCTAGCTGCTGCCTCTGTTGCTCGAATTCCCTCGGGCGAACCAGCACCCTTCAACATGTCCCGCCCCTTCTTTTGAGGCGCCTCAAAAATACACTCGGGCGACCCAGCACCCTTCAAGATGACCCGCCCCTTCGCTCTCTTAGCAGTTGGCTCTGCTGCTGCTGCACCCGCCCGTCGCTTCCCACCCCTCCCCCCTGCTCCTTCTGCCCCTTCCTTTGCTTCAGTTCCTACCTCCGCCTTCTCACCACTCGCCTTCACCATCTCAGCTCTCCCGTCTTCGCACTCGCCTTCCCTCCCTTCCGCACTGCCCACGCCCACGCCCTCCCCTCTCCCTTCCTTCTCTCTGCCCTCCTGACTGCATCCTCTCTCTCCTCCCTCTTCTACGGGCAGAACAGGCCCCTCCGTTACCCCCCCAGCAGACCCTACAGCCAGAGGAATGACTGCAGGTGACTTTTGAGCATTCTCAAGAACGACTGCTGCCTCCTCTACTACTAGTATTCCTGGCCCACTAACTGGCTGGCCAGCCTCGGCTTCACGGCCGCCTTGCTCCCTCAATCTAGCTACCACGCCTTCCATGCTCCGTGCTCTGCCTCTCCTCCGACTAGTCATCCCTCTGTTTCCTTCCCCATCTCCCACCCCTGCTGCTTCCCCACCCCCAACTGCCTCCGGTCGCAGTGGGAGTGCCACCGCAGTGCGCCCCATTCCACTGACCCGTGAATCCCTCTGCTGCCCACCCGCCTTAGTACAGCCCACTGCTTCACTACCATTATCATCATATACGGTTGTGAGTTGCTGGCAAACCCTAGTGCAACCTTCACCCCCACCATCACCACTAGCATCACCATCACACACGGCAGTGGGGGGGAGACTCCTTTGCGGAACCCATTTCTGCAATCGCCGCCCATCCGCCACTGCCTGGTGCTCACCAACACTATTTGTAACACGATTGCCGTTAATAGGAGTAACTCTAGCAGAAGGCTGCCGGCGGCCGGGAGAAGCTAGCCGCGCGAGAGGCGGCGTCTGGGCGGCTGCTTCGGCGAGGAGTGACTGCACTCCGCTTGACTGCTGCTCCCTCTCTAATCTCTGAAACAACAGCACCACCTGTTCCTCTGAGGAGCCACCATCACCATGATCATCCAAAGCCCCGGACTCAGGCGTTCGCCACCGCCGCTCATCGCGTGCCTGTGCCCCAGCCCGCCAGCGCCGCTGCTCCTCGAGAATCAGCCCACCAGCGCGCCGCTCCTCCCCTGCGGGGGACTTGTCAATGCCCACTGGCTTCTCTGCGGAAGCTAGTACTATTCCCCTTTCGTGGCGGGAATCGGCGGGCCGCGCCAGATGATGCTGGGGGGCGGCGGAAGGGGGAAGGTAAACGTCTCCTCTGAGCTGCAGGAGATGGCCTGCGGCAAGTGCGGCGGCCCATGGCGCCGCAGACTCTGCAGAACCGGCGGCCGCCAGCCGACCTTGAGTCGCCGACTCCAAAGGCGACACGTTTGAAAGGGACTTGGAGGGGCGTGACGGCGGCCGCGGCAGGTGGCCTGCTGCTCGGTCCATCATTGGGGAGCTCATCATGATATGTATCGGCGACGGCGACTGCTTTCAGTCAGTTGATTAGGATTCAACTTGAAACGTTCTTAGTAAGAGTGGATTGCCGGAAGCTCGGGATTGCCTCAGTGACTGATGAGTGGTTTTGGAGGATACTGGCTTCGGGTATTGCTAGTAATTTCGACTAAACGACCACTGGTTCTCCTAATATTCTGGGTACTCCTGGAGTAGATAATGGCAGAGCACACCACAGCCAGCGGAGTTCCACAGCATGTGCGGCTAGAAACGACCCTCCCTCCCCTCGTACCACCATTCAGATCATGGAGGGAAGGCAAGTCCCCAGGAGGGAGGAAGAGCCGGTGGCTGGGTGGCTGGCTGGCTGGCTGCTGCTCACGCTGCCGCTGACAATAGCACCGAGAGTGGTGGAGAAAGGGGGAGGGGAGGGGTGCACCTGATTGATCGATCAACGCGGTACTGTACAGTAGCTTCGCGCGGGAGACCCCGTTCTGGAGTTCAAATCAACACCCGATTTTCCGGTCCGGGCAGCTGGGGTTGTGTTCGGGAAAACCGAGGTAGAGCCTTGGGAGTTCCGCGAGGACAAGTGAGTGGCAGTGTACTTTGGAAGGGTATATGAGTACAGTAAGACGCTTTTACAGACGTTTTGAAACCAAACCGAACCATGTCCTAGTTCATTCAATCCTGGTACACCTGACGTCCAGTGAATCGTTTATTCACTACATGTCACGCGGTTATTTACAAGCTTATTGGTTTGAAATAACGGGAAACGACCTAACCAAAACAAGCCTAGAAATATGCAGCAGTTACCGAATCTGATATGGAGACCTCCAAACGTGCAGACGGGACGTTCTCAAACCTTACACTGTTGCCCGAGGAACGCAAAACAGACAACAGTGGTCATCCGCTCAAGACTGGAAAATGCCAATGAGGTAACCAGACTACCCTATATTGGCCCAATTCGCCCGTGAAAGTTATGTGCTCGACTTTGTAGCACCCGGTATAAAAAACTCTGAGCCTGAAAAGGACTTCATGTGTAAATGATGTTTTTTTTTGTTTTTTGTTGTTTTTTTTTCCCCTCCGAATTAGGATGGGTCTGCCATGAAATTGGTGGGGTGGCACAGCTGGCTCACCTTCCTGTCCTTGTTCCCCCATCCCCTAGCTCCCTACGCTGGCCAATCTGCCGCTTATAAGGCGTACAACTCCGGGATGGAATTCCAAGCAAGCAAGCAAGGAAGCAAGCGGAGGAGTGTTTCCAAGCAAGCAAGCGGAGGAGTGTTTCCATTTCCAAGTTTAGAAATGGTAAACGACGCGCATTTAGTGTCACCAATTTGACCTCCATTTTCCCTTCCGCACGACGACGCATTCTTAGCGTGTCTACCAAATGCGCTGGAATGATTGTCAGCGGCGACGGAGCTGAGATGCGTCCGCAGCAGCAGAAGGAACGCGGCCAGAGCCCGCAGCCGCAGGGGCGTACTACGCCGCTTAGCAGTAATAACCTTTTATCGCCGCCAGTGCAGCGGCTATTATCGTCTCTGCGCGCGTGGCTGGCGGACTGTAGCGTGAAGAGGGCGCCAGGCGGGGCTGAGACGTCAGACTGTATCACAAGGGGAGCGTCGGGGGAAGCGCAGGTTTTAGGCTGTAGCGTGAAGAGGGCGCGTGTGCGCGTGGTGCGGGCGGCGGAGGCTGTAAGCGAGGCGATGCTGGCAGGGAGAGCGCGAGGACGAGGGAAATCTGTCGATGTTAACGAAGCTGTGACAATGGAGGATGTGATGCCTAACGCGATGGAGGGTGTGACTAATGCGGTGGAGAACGATGAGAGTGCTGGTGGACGCAGGGATAGCTTGCCGTGGCAGGTGCTGTGCGAATCTGAAGCGCCTAAGCTGATGGTCCGAGCCGTGGCTTCAAGGTAGTTGGGCGGGTGTATTTTGAGTCGACTCAAAATACAACCGGGTGAGGGCACATTGAAGGAAGGTTTGAAGGCACAGCGGACAGGACTGATCTGATGTCACTTTTTACGTCTCATAGCTCCCACTTTTGCCCATAATGGTGGAGGTTTTTCCAGCTCAGGGAGTAGTTTCGGTTCTAAGCTTCTGCTGTTGCGTTCTCACCTGCGTGCTGCACTGTTTCATCAACAGGTGCGCCTGTCCCTACTGCCACGAAGCAGGAGGAGTCTATTTTTGAGGCGCCTAAAAAATAGACACCTGCGTGCTGCACTGTTCCCTCAACAGGTGCGCCTGTCCCTACTGCCACGAAGCAGTAGCAGCCTCCATGGCATCTCTCGCTTCCCTGCTCTTCCTACTGCGCCCCCAGCAAGCGCTCTCTGCCTTCCTCACCACTCCGCCCACTGCAGGTAAACTTGACGCATCTCATACACTCTTGCCTCTTGCCTCGTAACACATGACAAACCCCCCCCGGGCCCCGCCCTTCCCGTCTAGCTTTCTGCCTTGGGTCCTCGTGCCTTCGCTATGGTATCATAAAAATGTGTCTTCCTCTTGTTGCATGTCGTTTCAGTAGGGGGCAAATCACCAGAAGCGGCAGATGTAGCAGCAGCAGCAACAGCAGCAGCAGCAGCAGCAGCAGCAGCAGGCAGAGGCCCTGCTCTATGCGTTGAGGGGAAGTGCGAGCAGCCGTGTCTGTTGGCATGCCTCTGCTCCCTGCTGCACATACCGCCCTCCTCCTCCTCCCGTGCTGCCCCTACTTCTTCTGCCACCACTTCCGCTGCACGCTGCATTGCGGAAATCGCATCGTCGCCTCTCGGGGCTCGCCTGGCCCTTCAGCACCACGCCCTGCAAGCTCTGCTGCATTCCATGTAACTCTGCCGTTCCCCCCCCCTTCCCCCCCCCCCCGGCCCTCTTCCCCCCTCTTGGGGTCTCCTCCTGCTGCATTATGCTGTGCTTTCTTTGCGTGTCATGCCAAACACTGCAGCCTGGTAGCTATTATCTGCTCTGCTTGATGCCAGTTGGGCTTCCTGGTAGCTTCTCTGGCAGACGTCAGCTGTCCTTTTATATTTCCTTCTCTTCTCTGCATGTGCCGTGTGCCATCGTGTGCTGCCTTCTGCATGTTCTGCTGTATGGTGCCCATGCCCCCCTCCCCTGCTGCATGCCTGCTGTCTTGCCTCTCCTGCATATTACTGGATCGCCAACGCAGAGCAGCATGGGAGTGTGTTGGGGGCGGCAGTGGCAGCAGCAGGGGCACTAGCAGTGGCGGCGGCAGTGGCGGATGCCAGGAGAGTCCTGCGGGAGCAAGAGCGGCAGAGGGGGGGTTTGGGTGCAGGCAGGGCGGGGAAGAGGTGCATAGCAGAGCGGGACAAGGAGATGAGGAGAATGAGGAGGACGAGGAGGAGGAGGAGGAGGAGGAGGAGGAAGAAGAGGAAGAAGAGGAGGAAGAAGAGGAGGAAGAAGAGGAGGAAGAAGAGGAGGGGGAGGAGGACGACGAGGACGAGGAGGACGGAAAAGGGGGAGAGGAAGAGGAGGAGGAGGGGAGAGAGGAGAGGGGTGTGGGACGCGCCAAATACGAGCAGCTAGACGCACTAGTAGATGCCTTGTGGTCGCTCCTGTTTCTGCATCCTTCTCAAACCTTGCACCCTCACGTCCAACCCACTGGTCCACCTCATCCTTCTCTCTCCTCTGCCCTCTCACCTCCGCTCTCCCCCTCACTCTCTCGCCTCCCCCCCCTGCCGTCCTCCCCTCTCCTCGCCTCAGCCCTGGCGCTGCTCCGTCGGGAGTACTCCCTCATTTGCAGAGAGGACAATTCCTGCCACCCGCAGCGATCTCAGCTGGCTGGCAAGCGTTGTCAGGTAGCGGCGGTGATGGCGTGGATGGGGATGGCGCTCGCTGTACGGGCAAGGGGAGAGGAGAACAGGGAGGGAGCAGTGGAACAGGTAGTGGAGGCGAGGGGAGATGGGCGTGGTGAGGCAGGGGAGGGAGAGATATTGGAGGCGAGGGGAGATGTGGCTGAAACGAGTGTGAATGCAGAAGCATGTAAAAGGGAAGCGAGTGTGGGAGCAGACGCAGAAGCGTGCTGCAGAGAAGCAGAGCAGCTGTTGGGCATGGCAGCGGGCTCATGGCCCGCCTTTCTGTCCGGCGTGTGGGAGAAGCGCCCGTTTCTCTTCAGGGCTCGTGGTCGAGGGGAGGGGAAAGAGCAGCAGGCAGAGCAACGGCTTTCCCTCCCAGACTCACGTCCTCGGGGAGACACTCGCCTCGCCCTGACAGATCATGTCGTTGAGGCGCCTCAAAGAGAGCAGCAGGCAGAGCAACGGCCTCTCCCTCTCCTCTCGGACCAACGGCCTGTGGGGGACACTAACCCCCCCCTGACACTCGTTTCTCTGCAGGGCCCTGCCCTTGCATCTCTAGTGCAAGCCATTCCGCACCTTGGAACTGCCGATGGGCTCCTTGATTTCTTTCTGCCCGGGGCAGCGCACTGCCCAGGCATGAGTGCGGGTGAAGCCGACCCGTTCGCCTCTCTGAGGGACATGGCGGTGGCAGGCGAGCTGGGGCGGCCTCTCTTGTCCTCACCTGACGTGTCATTCCTCCGCTCCCAACCCTCTGCCCTGGGAACTGCATCGCATCACCAGCCCTCCCAGCCCTCCCAGGCCTCCCAGGCCTCCCAACGGCTGTCTGCTGCAGGGGCTGCGGCAGGGGGTGAAGCGGCAGCAGGGCGTGCGGAGAGGGGCAGTGGCATCAGCGACAGTGCTTCGAGGGGCAATGGCTTGAGGGGTGAGGAGGAGGGTAACGGGAAGGGCGAGGAAGAGGGGTCAGAGGAGCCAGGGTGCAAGCGCAGGCGTATGCTGTCAGCCCTGCCCTCTTCACCCATACCACCTTCTAACTCCCCGCCATCATCACTCCAGCATACGCCTCCAACCCTCCCATCGGCAAACCCCTTCCGCTCCGCCTTCTCCCAAGGCTACACCGTCGCCCTCCGCAGCATCAACTGCCGCTCCCCTGCTGTAGCGGCTCTCGCCCACACCGTTGCCCGTGCCCTCTGCCTGCCCGCTGTCGGGGTCAACCTGTACCTCACTCCGGGCGGCGGGCGGCAGGGCTTGGCGCGACACTGGGATGACCACTGCGTGCTGGTATGCCAGGTGAGGGGTTGCAAGCAGTGGAGTGCGTTGTTTCGATGTGTTTTTCTGTGCTGTGCTGTGCGGTGCTGTGTGTTAAAAGAACAGTCCCTGTGGGTGTGCTGATGTGTCAGGTGAGCGGGCGCAAGCGGTGGAGAGTGTTCCGCCCCACGCCTGGGAAAGAGCTGCCACGCCTCTTCTCCGTGGCGGGCCTTGAATGTGGTGCAAGCAGTAGGGACGGAACCCATGGGCTGAACGAAGGCAGGCACGGCGACGGCAACAGCGAGGGCGAGGGCGAGGGCGAGGGCGAGGGTGAGGACGACGGCGACGGCAACGGCAACGGCGAGGGCGAGGGCGAGGGCGAGGCGAGGCTGCTCAAGGAAGAGGGAGGGTCGTCTGTAAGGGAGGCTGCCGCAAAAGCTAACCCCCGTTCTTGTGAGCCCAGCCAAAGAGGGGCATGCAGGGGGCGAGGAGGGGTGTGTAGGGAGGAGGAGAGGGAGGAGGAGAGGGAGGAGGAGAGGGAGGAGGAGGGGTGGGTTCCGCTAGGGCAGGAGTTTGAGCTGCGTCCAGGTGACGTGCTTTACATCCCCAGAGGGTTCCCCCATGAGGCATGCACTCCCCATGAGGCATGCACTCCCCATGAGGCATGCACTCCCCATGAGGCATGCACTCCCCATGAGGCATGCACTCCCCATGAGGCATGCACTCCCCATGAGGCATGCACTCCCCATGAGGCTGGTACCCCCGACGAGCCTTGCGCGCCAGCACCTGCGTTTTCACCTGCGCTTTCACCTGCTGCAACACAAGGCAAGGGGTGCACTCGAGCTGGATCACAGCAGCCTCCAGGCGTAGGAGCAGATAGGGAGCATGGTGCTGCAGCAGAGGAGCCATCCTTGCATCTCACCTTTGCTCTTGAAGTGGACGCACCTTACACGTACGTCCCCTTACTCTCTCACCTTTTTTCCTCTCATTGCCTCTCACCTTGGTGGGCTCCTCTCACCTTTGCAAGAAAGGAGAGTGGATGGGTTCCACCCGCAGCAAGCCCAACCACTGACATGCATTCATGCCCCTCGTCCCTGCCACATATGTATCTGCTCCTCTACTCACTTCGCTTCTTATCCAATTTTTCTCTCTCCCTGGCCCACGTCCCTTGGTCAGCTGGGAGGGTTTCTTCCACGCGGGGCTCAGGTGCTGGCTCCACTCCCTCCCTCGCCACCGCAAGCACCACATCCTCAACCCGCCACACCCCGGGGACAGGGGAGATGAGAGTGGAAGTGAAAGGGAGTGCGTGAGTGAGCTCGGGAACGAGTGTGAGGGTGGGAGCGGGAGTGAGAGCGTGGCATGGGACGTGACTTTTGAGTCGACTCAAATGGGTGGGAGGGGGAGTGAGAGCGCGGCATGGGACGTGTGCGAGGCGCTGCTGCACGCGCAGCTCTGTCAAGCAGGGGAGTGCTTTCCCAAGCTACGAGCCTCGTGCACCCCTGCTGTGCTGCACCCCTCATCAACCAACAAGAGTATGCGAGCCGACAGTAGGCTGTCAACCGACAAGTGCTTCTCATATTTACTCCTGCTGCTGAAACAGCCGCAGGTGTTCTCGTGCCCTCTGCTGCCCCTTTCACAGCTTGCTTCCGTCTACCAAGCCTCGGATGACCAGCACCAGCAGCAGGAGCAGCAGCAGCATGTGTCTCACTTCCAGGCATGTGCAGCGTGGCTGGCGCATCCACCTCCCTCGCACGCTCACACCAGTTTCGACGTTCCCAAGCATATCAACGCGCATCACCAGCAGCGGCATCAGCAGCAGCAGCAGCAGCAGCAGGAGGAGGAAAGGCAGCAGCAGGAGCAGCAGCAGCAAAGGCACCATGGCATCGCTGGCTCTGAACGCCTTCTATTGAGTATGCAGATCATCCGGGCCCTTAGCAGTGTGGCGCATGCGTTTCTGAAGGAGCTTGATAGCTGGGGTCCTCTTGCTAGCGAGTATGTTCGATGTAGATACCACTTACAGCAGCGAAACTACGAGGCAATGGAGGCTGCACTAGCTACACTACAGGAATTATAGGAGTAAGCAAGGAACACATTAGAAGCCATTGACCTTAGCAGCATGCACTATTGCCTTGTAATGCAGATGCAAGCCTACTGTACTCATCGAGTATCTTGTCACTGCATTATACCGTAGCCAGCTCAACAGCGGTAATGGTAGAAGTTTATTGAGCATTCTCAAAAACCTACTGCACCATAATAACCAGCTACAATTCGAGGAGACGAATGAATCACCCATCTATGCCTCACATTCTCCGTCCTCTCTATCCTCCCCGTCCTCCCTCTCCTCCCTCCCACTCACCATCTCCACTCCCACCTCTCCCTCACCACCACTCCCCTCCACGCCTCTCCCACTTGCCTTCTCCCACCCCCCCTCACTTGTTCCTCTAGCAGCCTTCCCACTCCCTTCCTCCACTGCTGCTTTGGCTCGCTTTTGAGTCGACTCAAAAGCACTTGCCTTCTCCCACCCCCCCTCACTTGTTCCTCTAGCAACCTTCCCACTCCCTCCCTCCACTGCTGCCTTTGCTCTCCTCTGCCGCTTCCTCCGAGCCGCACGAGACTCCCGAACCACGGGCTGAGGTTCGGACCAAACCTCGGGATGTGCTCCGGCAGCATTACCGACATCACAAACGGATGTCACCGTGTCAGTGGGGATACTAGCCATGTGGGCTGTTGCACCTAAACTGGTGGGTGCTGCTATATCTGCTGCTGCTGCTGCTGTTGCTGGGGCTGCTGCTGCTTCTGCATCTGCTATTGCCACTGTTGCTGTTGTATCGGCACTTGCTGCCACACCAGCAGCACATGCCCCATCAGCAGCACCTGCCCCATCAGCAGCACCTGCCCCATCAGCAGCACCTGCCCCATCAGCAGCACATGCCCCATCAGCAGCACCTGCCACATCAGCAGCACCTGCCACGTGGCGCTCAAAGAGTGCGACAAAGAATCCATCGGTGCCGTCTGTGGCAGGGTCTGTGCGCAACACTTGGTGGCCTGGGAGGTGTGAGGGGAGAGAGGTGGGGAGGTACGAGGGGGGGTATGAGGAGAAGTATGGGGGGAGGTATGAGGGGAGGTATGAGGGGCGGTATGAGGGGCGGTATGAGGGGCGGAATGAGGGGCGGTATGAGGGGCGGTATGAGGGGAGAGAGGTGGGGGAAGAGGAGGGGTTGAGTCAGAGACATCATCTGTTGCAGTCCGTAACAGGTACTGTGCGCCACACTTGGTGGGCTGGGCTGGGAGGTATGAGGGGAGGAAGGGGCAGGGTTGTTGTAGGGTGAGATGAGTCAGGTGCGGCAGGGGCGAGGTGAAAGCCTTTGAAGAGAGCCGCAGGGAGCAAGCAAGGCGTGCAAAAGCGGGCAAGGAACTCACCAAAGGGGTAGGAGGGGAGTCCCCTTGTGCGCCAGGCAGGCAAGGCAGGGGCCAGGCAGGCAAGGCAGGGGCCAGGCAGGCAAGGCAGGGGCCAGGCAGGCAAGGCAGGGGCCAGGCAGGCAAGGCAGGGGCCAGGCAGGCAAGGCAGGGGCCAGGCAGGCAAGGCAGGGGCCAGGCAGGCAAGGCAGGGGCCAGGCAGGCAAGGCAGGGGCCAGGCAGGCAAGGCAGGGGCCAGGCAGGCTAGGCAGGGGCCAGGCAGGCAAGGCAGGGGCCAGGCAGGTAAGGCAGGGGCCAGGCAGGCAAGGCAGGGGCCAGGCGAAAGCCCTTGGAGAGAGCTGCTGGGAGCAAGCATGGTGTGCAAGCATGGTGTGCAAGCATGGTGTGCAAGCATGGTGTGCAAGCATGGTGTGCAAGCATGGTGTGCAAGCATGGTGTGCAAGCATGGTGTGCAAGCATGGTGTGCAAGCATGGTGTGCAAGCATGGTGTGCAAGCATGGTGTGCAAGCATGGTGTGCACGCATGGTGTGCAAGCATGGTGAGCAAGCATGGTGTGCAAGCATGGTGTGCAAGCATGGTGTGCAAGCATGGTGTGCAAGCATGGTGTGCAAGCATGGTGTGCACGCATGGTGTGCAAGCATGGTGTGCAAGCATGGTGTGCAAGCATGGTGTGCACGCATGGTGTGCAAGCATGGTGAGCAAGCATGGTGAGCAAGCATGGTGTGCAAGCATGGTGTGCAAGCATGGTGTGCAAGCATGGTGTGCAAGCATGGTGTGCAAGCATGGTGTGCAAGCATGGTGTGCAAGCATGGTGTGCAAGCATGGTGTGCAAGCATGGTGTGCAAGCATGGTGTGCAAGCATGGTGTGCAAGCATGGTGTGCAAGCATGGTGTGCAAGCATGGTGTGCAAGCATGGTGTGCAAGCATGGTGTGCAAGCATGGTGTGCAAGCATGGTGTGCAAGCATGGTGTGCAAGCATGGTGTGCAAGCATGGTGTGCAAGCATGGTGTGCAAGCATGGTGTGCAAGCATGGTGTGCAAGCATGGTGTGCAAGCATGGTGAGCAAGCATGGTGTGCAAGCATGGTGAGCAAGCATGGTGTGCAAGCATGGTGAGCAAGCATGGTGTGCAAGCATGGTGTGCAAGCATGGTGTGCAAGCATGGTGTGCAAGCATGGTGTGCAAGCATGGTGTGCAAGCATGGTGTGCAAGCATGGTGTGCAAGCATGGTGTGCAAGCATGGTGTGCAAGCATGGTGTGCAAGCATGGTGTGCAAGCATGGTGTGCAAGCATGGTGTGCAAGCATGGTGTGCACGCATGGTGTGCAAGCATGGTGTGCAAGCATGGTGTGCAAGCATGGTGTGCAAGCATGGTGAGCAAGCATGGTGTGCAAGCATGGTGTGCAAGCATGGTGTGCAAGCATGGTGTGCAAGCATGGTGTGCAAGCATGGTGTGCAAGCATGGTGTGCAAGCATGGTGAGCAAGCATGGTGTGCAAGCATGGTGAGCAAGCATGGTGTGCAAGCATGGTGTGCAAGCATGGTGTGCACGCATGGTGTGCAAGCATGGTGAGCAAGCATGGTGTGCAAGCATGGTGTGCAAGCATGGTGTGCAAGCATGGTGTGCAAGCATGGTGTGCAAGCATGGTGTGCAAGCATGGTGTGCAAGCATGGTGTGCAAGCATGGTGTGCAAGCATGGTGAGCAAGCATGGTGTGCAAGCATGGTGAGCAAGCATGGTGTGCAAGCATGGTGTGCAAGCATGGTGTGCAAGCATGGTGTGCACGCATGGTGTGCAAGCATGGTGAGCAAGCATGGTGTGCAAGCATGGTGTGCAAGCATGGTGTGCAAGCATGGTGTGCAAGCATGGTGTGCAAGCATGGTGTGCAAGCATGGTGTGCAAGCATGGTGTGCAAGCATGGTGTGCAAGCATGGTGTGCAAGCATGGTGTGCAAGCATGGTGTGCACGCATGGTGTGCAAGCATGGTGAGCAAGCATGGTGTGCAAGCATGGTGTGCAAGCATGGTGAGCAAGCATGGTGTGCAAGCATGGTGTGCAAGCATGGTGTGCACGCATGGTGTGCAAGCATGGTGTGCAAGCATGGTGTGCAAGCATGGTGTGCACGCATGGTGTGCAAGCATGGTGAGCAAGCATGGTGTGCAAGCATGGTGTGCACGCATGGTGTGCAAGCATGGTGTGCAAGCATGGTGTGCAAGCATGGTGTGCACAAAACGGCAGGGAGCTCACCAAAGGGGTAGGAGGGGAGTCCCCTTCTGTGCCAGGCGGGAAGGGCAGGGGCCAGGCGAAAGCCCTTGGAGTGGGCTGCAGGGAGCACTGCTGCCACAACCGCCTCGTTCTCCCGCTCGTTGATGGAACACGTGCTGTAGGTGACTCGCTCAACAGCTGGGACTGCGTGCAGAAGAGGGAGAGGGGAGGAGGGAGGGGTGCATGGGAGAGGGGAGGGTGCTTGCTACTGAGGGAGTAGACCACCACAAGAAGTGAAAGTAGGGAATCGGGAAAAGAGGGAGAGGGCTCTACTCCCTACTTTCTACCATGCTTGCAAGGTGAAGCCATGTTCCACAATCCCGGGTTTTGGAATCTATTTTTGAGGCGCCTCAAAAATACAATCCCCGGCTACGGAATTAGGGTGCCTTGTTGTGCACAATTCCTCGCGCATACATGACTTGGTAACTTTTGAGTCGACTCAAGAGTCAACTTGGTTTCAGTAGACTCAAAAGTCACCTCGTATTGAATCGACTCAAGAGTCACCTTGGTTTCAGTAGACTCAAAAGTCACCTCGTTTTGAGTCGACTCAACCATTCCTAACGCTTACATGTCAGTCAGTACATGACTTGGTACGTACATGAATTGGTACGTACATGACTTGGTACGTACATGACTCGGTACGTACATGACTCGGTACGTACATGACTTGGTACGTACATGACTTGGTACGTACATGACTCGGTACGTACATGCCTCGGTACGTACATGACTCAGTACGTACATGACTCGGTACGTACATGACTTGGTACGTACATGACTTGGTACGTACATGACTCGGTACGTACATGACTCGGTACGTACATGACTCGGTACGTACATGACTTGGTACGTACATGACTCGGTACGTACATGACTTGGTACGTACATGACTCGGTACGTGCATGACTTGGTACGTACATGACTTGGTACGTACATGACTTGGTACGTACATGACAAGGCATGTCTTAGAGCAGCTTCTTGGAAGCGGGCCAGTTTCTCAACTCGCTCCACCTCCTCCCGCTGCCCCTCGCCGCCTCCTCTCTTCCCATCACCCGCAGAATTCCCCTCCCCTTTGTCACCTCTCCCCCTACCACTCTCGTGGGAAGGAGTGGGTCCTTTAGAGAGGAGGTGGTCCCCCCGGGAGTGCCGTGTGCCTGAGCCAGAGCAGGAGGGATCCAGCAGCACAGCTCGCACCTGCAAGGGAAGGGGGGTGAGGGGGGAACCGGGGGGAGGGGAGGGAGTGGGGTAGTTGGCGGACTTGGGTAGTTGGCAGACTTGGGTAGTTGGCGGACTTGGGTAGTTGGCGGACTTGGGTAGTTGGCGGACTTGGGTAGTTGGCGGACTTAGGTAGTTGGCGGACTTGGGTAGATGGCGGACTTGGGAAGTTGGCGGACTTGGGTAGATGGCGGACTTGGGTAGTTGGCGGACTTGGGTAGTTGGCGGACTTGGGTAGATGGCGGACTTGGGTAGTTGGCGGACTTGGGTGGCGGACTTGGGAAGTTGGCGGACTTGGGTAGTTGGCGGGAGTGGGTAGTTGGCGGACTTGGGTAGTTGGCGGACTTGGGTACTTGGTGGACTTGGGTAGTTGGCGGGCTTGGGTAGATGGCGGGCTTGGGAAGTTGGCGGACTTGGGAAGTTGGCGGACTTGGGTAGCTTAGTTGCTACAAACGCTCTGGCAGACGCGTGTTTAGCGTTCGAACGCTAGCGTTCGAGCGCAAACGCTAAACGGACCCAAAACTAAGGACCGCTTGAGAGGTGAGCGGCAGTCGAGGAGAGCTTACATCAGCGAAATTGGGTGAGGTGGGGTTGATGGCGAGGAAATCACCCTCGTGGACTCGTGCACCTGGAGGGGACAGGGTGGGGAGGGGAGGGAGAGGAGGAGGATGAAGTGAGGGGGTTGGAGGAGGGGTTTGAAGCACGCCAGTTTGGTCGGTGGCAGCATTGATTCCAGTGGG